>JAPEVW010000404.1:57500-123000 GCA_027921565.1 Artemia sinica
GATTTTTTTTTAACGATTTTATTATTTAACGATTTTTTTTAACCAAACGAACTTCTTTTACCATATAATTTGTAACATTATATTGGGTTACTATGGGAATTTTTGAAGCTACCCCTAGTACCTCCTGAAGGGAGTTGTACTTCTTATAAAAGTATTGCTATAAGAAATTAAACAAGAAAAACGGGTTTTAATTTCTATAAAGCAGTGAATACAAAACACTTAATTAAACACAAATGCTCCGAACATTTCGACCCCACATCCGAGAGCCTTTCTCAACGGAAAAAAAAACAAAAAAAAATTCTTACATCAGCATAAAAAACATACTAAACAAACAAAAGAAAAAATATAAATAAATAGGAAAAGAAAACTCACATACTAAATAAACAGTTCCATTCACTGGCGTATAAACAAAATCGAATGCTTATATTGATTGGAACACGCCTTCTCACAGAATATAAATGGAAATCTATCAAAAAATGAAAATATATTTATACTTAAACTAAAACAAAAAAGGTCAGCTAACCCCTGGCCCATAACCCCTAAATAGATCTCACAGGTTCACCACCCAATGTTTGAATTATAAATTGAACAGATTCGTTTGCTTGCAAGCTTAGCTGCAGTTCGTTTACCTTTCCCAGCATTTAACCCAGTCTGACCTTTGTCCGCAAAGGTCATCATTTGTATCCGAACTATTATCAAAAATAGTACTGGTTGAAAATTTTTCCTGCTTTTTAATTAAACTATTATAAACCGAATTGATCCTAAAATCCCCTTCATCTCTATTGATACTAATACCCCCATATATTATCTTTTTTATTTCTATAATTTCCCTGAAGCTTTGTAAGTCCTACAGACGTATCTACTATTTTTGTTTGATCAAATAAAATACTGTGATGAGGAGAATCATAAAGATGTTCTGCAACAGCTGACTCAAACGTTTCTGGTGTTTTGTTTTGTTTTAGAGCGCAATCTATGGCATTCTTGTGTTGCTGTAGCCTATTTTCTAAAATCTGTTGTGTTCTTCCCACATAAAATTTACCACAAGAGCATGGAATTTTGTATACTCCCTTTTGCAAATTTCTCGGTACCTTGTCTTTCCCTTTATTTAACTACGAGCTTATATTTTGTCCTGATTTAAATGCTGTATTTATATTATGTTTTTTTAATTCTCTTCTTAATTTTTGTGATAATATTGGGGTAAAAGGCAAAGTTATGTAATTTGTTTCTTGATTTGACCCATCTTCTTCTAATATTTTTGGTTCCGTCAACTTTTTTTTCCTTTTTTCAATTATTTGAGAAATCATATTTTCCAGATAGCCATTACCTATTAGAATATCCTTAATAAAAATTAGTTCATTGCTTATGTATTCTGGTGATGCTAATTTTAATACCCTATCAACTAAAGAAATAACCACACCCCTTTTTACCTGGATCGGATGATTTGATGTGAAAGACAAGTAACGGTTGTTATTAGTCGGTTTACGGTAAATTGAAAACGCTAGTTCGTTATTATTTCTATGGATCAAAATATCTAGAAACGGTAACTTATTCTCTGTTTCCTTTTCAATTGTAAAAATTAATTCTCCTCCCAGATTATTTAAATGTTCCAAAAAACCTTCAATTTGTGATTCCCCGTAATTCCAAATAACTAAAATATCATCCATATATCTGCCCCAAAATTTAGGTTTTAAAAAATATGTTTCTATAGCTAAATTTTCTACATTCTCTACATAAATATTTGCTAACAACGGACTTAAAGGCCCTCCCATTGCCAATCCCCTAATTTGATGGTAAAAATTATCTCTAAACGTGAAGTAATTAGTATACCTGCTAGTTATTCTGACTAAATTCAATATAGTTTCCAGTTCGATTCCCGAAGATAATTCTTCTATCTCATTTTTACGTTCCTCAAGTTTTTTGTATAAAATACTAAACGATTTATCGAAAGGAATATACGTATACATGGATTTTATATCAAAACTGAACAATCTAAATTCTTCTGATATTTCTACACTTATAAGTTTATCTTTTAAAAATTCCGAGTTTTTTATATACTAATTTTTCATAATGAAAATATATTTTCATTTTTTGATAGTATTCCATTTATATTCTGTGAGAAGGCGTGTTCCAATCAATATAAGCATTCGATTTTGTTTATACGCCAGTGAATGGAATTGTTTATTTAATATGTGAGTTTTCTTTTCCTATTTATTTATATTTTTTCTTTTGTTTGTTTAGTATGTTTTTTATGTTGATGTAAGAATTTTTTTTGTTTTTTTTCCGTTTCGAAAGCCTCCCGGATGTGGGGCCGAAATATTCGAAGTATTTTTGTTTAATTAAGTGTTTTGTATTCACTGCTTTATAGAAATTAAAACCCGTTTTTCTTATTTAATTTTTTGTAAATGGAAAAGCAGTGTGGTCTAAGAAATTATTTATTGCTATAAGGTTGCTCCGTACAGCAATGTCTGCTTTAAATATTTATTTATTTTTTAGATGTATTATTAAGTATGCTGATTAATGGAATATCAATATTAAAGTTGGGCACTTTGTAATTTAGCTGAAATCCTTGGATTTGAACATTTTATTTTTACTAACCGTAGGGGGGAAGTCGCCGTTTCTTCAAAGGTTAATTTATTTTTACTTTTAGAATGAGTTCGTGTGAAATTCTCAATTATTAGGTAATACGCTGTTCATCTGTTCGTTTTCTCTTACAAATGGCTGTTATTGATTTTTTTTTGTATTTTTGTTCACTGATATTTTTTCTGAACTGATATGTTCACTATTTTTCTGAACTGATATGTTCACTATGTTCACTGATATTTTTTTCTCTTTTTAAGGGTGAAATCGGGGCAGTACATGGCAAAATCAGATCATGGAATTTGTTTGTTTATAAGTATTCACAGGATTCGTTAAAGGTTAAGTTGTCTGATCCAATCGTTCCCATGGAATTGGAAAACGAGTATGACTGATTTTATTACTTTATAGCATAAAACAGTGGTTCTCAAGCTTATTTAGACACTGTACCACTTTTTACCCACAATACAATTTAGGTACCCCTTCTCAGTTACTGGTTCTAAGTAAACTATATCTAAAATATCAATACAATTGCCAGTTCTATAGTTATATGGTAGTTTTTTTTTGTCAGCCGGCCGCGTACCCCTCAAAAATTATTGCGTACCCCCAAGGGGTACGCGTACCACAGTTTGAGAACCGCTGGTAAAAAGGTGTATAGAATATACAATATTGAGGTCTTCCCACGCCTAAAGGAGCATAAGGCAGCAACGGTAGATATCCAATTAAGCCTGTCTTGTCGCAGGGACCAGAGCCTATTTGGGTAGTTTTAAGACTTGTTGCCTCTTTCTAGTGGGACCGACCTAGTGTGTTGCCCTGTTTTTCCCTTCTTTGAAGACCGGGTTTTGATTGACTACCATAGCTTCGAGCTGGCATTAGTTTGTCAGTGTAAAAAAAATACATAAATAAAGCAAAGAGGTACAAAATACTAGCAACAGCGAAAATCCAAGGTAGCAAGTTTTAATTCAGGGTCAACACCAGGGCCATCACATAGGGGGGGACGCCCCCCCCCCCAATATTTTTGGTAACTCGATAAAAAAATAATTCGGTAAAATCGTGGTTAAAATTCTTTGTTCGTGGTTTAAATTCTTTGATTTTATTACTTTATAGCATAAAACAGTGGTTCTCAAGCTTATTTAGACACTGTACCACTTTTTACCCACAATACAATTTAGGTACCCCTTCTCAGTTACTGGTTCTAAGTAAACTATATCTAAAATATCAATACAATTGCCAGTTCTATAGTTATATGGTAGTTTTTTTTTGTCAGCCGGCCGCGTACCCCTCAAAAATTATTGCGTACCCCCAAGGGGTACGCGTACCACAGTTTGAGAACCGCTGGTAAAAAAGGTGTATAGAATATACAATATTGAGGTCTTCCCACGCCTAAAGGAGCATAAGGCAGCAACGGTAGATATCCAATTAAGCCTGTCTTGTCGCAGGGACCAGAGCCTATTTGGGTAGTTTTAAGACTTGTTGCCGTTTTCTAGTGGGACCGACCTAGTGTGTTGCCCTGTTTTTCCCTTCTTTGAAGACCGGGTTTTGATTGACTACAATAGCTTCGAGCTGGCATTAGTTTGTCAGTGTAAAAAAAATACATAAATAAAGCAAAGAGGTACAAAATACTAGCAACAGCGAAAATCCAAGGTAGCAAGTTTTAATTCAGGGTCAACAGCAGGGCCGTCACATAGGGGGGGACGCCCCCCCCCCCAATATTTTTGGTAACTCGATAAAAAAATAATTCGGTAAAATCGTGGTTAAAATTCTTTGTTCGGTTCAATAAAGACCACGAAAATAAAGAACATGTCATCTACAGAAATTTCGAACTTGATCGGTAAACGCAGCAGCACTAACGACTCCTTTCGTGATTTTATAGATTGTGCCACAACTTTCTATTTGGTTAAATAAACAGCATTAAAATAGTGACATGGTATGTACCAAAATATAAATCTCGGTTGGTAAATGCAGCGGTTTTATTGACTCATGCAGTAATTTTACGTATTGTATTCGAAACAGACATTATGCTAATTATTGAGGGAAAACAGTCGGTAAAAATGACCAGCCAGTCGGTAAAATCTCTTGCCCCTCTCCCAAACATTTTGATTAGTAACGACACTGGTCAACACATTTAGCTGTAAAGAAAAGTAGTGAAAACCATTCCTTTTATTCAAATCCCACCCACGAATCAAGTTATCGTATATTGAACAACCTCTAATGTCTCTGATTGGCTCCTAAAAAATCTCTACGTCAAACGGTATATTCATTGTGCAATTGACAACAATAACAAAAACCTTGGCAGCTTTTCAAAATCTTCACGTGTAAATACAGTGTCAAAGGCATGGGTTTTTCTTGTGCAATTCATGTACTGTTCATATTGTATACACTATTATCTTGTACCGTTTCATGTACTACTCGTATTGTATACAAGGTAACTACTTATAGCTCCCTTTTAAAGATGCAGCGTGATCGGAGGGTGGAACCCTCCCCTGCACCTCGGGTTTTCCCTAATTACATCTGATTTTCCCTAAATGGCCATTTTTTTTGCCATAGAAACTTTAAAACAGCTCAATCGATCAGAAATTGAAAGGGCCAGTGCCGTTTTTAATCGTCAATATTGATTGGAGGGCAACTAATCCCCTCCCACGCCCACCATTTCCCCAAAGACATCCAATCAAAATTACCAGATAACCATTTTGTTCAATTTAATTGAAAGGTGTGAAAATTATGTCTTCGACGATGACTCCCCCCCCATCCCACAGCCTTCAGGCAGGGGTTGTAGGTTATGCCGTAGGGGCACGTAAGGTATATGTTGAAAGAATGATCGTATGAATCTCAAAGGGGGCTCATTGGATTGGTAATCATAACTTCTAGTGCCCTTTTTAAGATTTAGAGTAATCGGTGGGTGAATATACCCCCCCCCCCACACACACACACACCTCACATTTTCTCGAAATGTGTCTGATAGAAATTTTTAGATGGTCAAGTGTTTTGGTAGAAACTTCGAAAACAGCTCATTTGATTGGAAATTCAAAGGGCCAGTGCCCTTTTTAATAGTCGAAGGTGATTGGAGTTCAAAACCCCACTCCCACGCCCACGATTTCACTAAACACATCTAATCAAAATTTTGGAATAACCGTTTTGTTCAACGTAACGGAAAGGTCCAGAAATTATGTCTTTGAGAATGACATCCCCCCCAACCCTCAGGGCAAATATTTTAAGCTATGCCCTTGGGGTGTATAAGATAAATATAGAAAGGGCAATCGTATAAACTTTGGAGAGGGCTCATTGAATTGCTAATTGAGAGAGAGAGAGAGAGTTTTTGTCCCTTTTTTTTGTTTGGTTTTAGTAAATGATTTTTGTTATTTGTCGAGACTTATTGGATTGCAGCCGTCCATCTTCTGGCTTTTTGAGCCTTCTCCGGGTGGTTGTTTGTACATATAGTTTATTTTATAATTTTTAGTGAAATTAATAAAAATGAATAAAAAAACAAAAGAAAAAATTTTTGGATGGCCATTTGTTGTCGCAGAAACTTCAAAAACAGCTTACTCGATTGATAAATTGAAAGGGCCAGTGCCTTTTTTAATAGTCAAAAGTGATTGGAGGGTAACTAATGCCCCTCCCACACCCACCAGTTCCCCAATCACATCCAACAAAAATTTTGAGATTGCTATTTTTTTCAACGTAATTGAAACCACCGGGAATTATGTCTCCGAGGAGGAACCCCCCCCCATCCCTCAGGGAAAGGGTCGTAAGTTATGCCCTGGGGGCATATAAGGCATGTATAGAAAGGGTGATCGCATAAACTTCGGAGGGCGCATTGTACCGGTCATGAGAAGTTCTAGTGCCCTATATAAGACTCAGAGTGATCGGAGGGGGATACCCCCCCCCTTACTTCATATTTTCCCCAAATATATCTGATAAAAATTTTAAGATGGCCATTTGTTGTCGTAGAAACTTCGAAAAAAGCTCATTCGAAAAGGAAAGGAAATTGAAAGGACTAGTGCCCTTTTTATTATTCAAAAGTAATTGAAGGGCATCAAGCCCCTTCCCCCACTGCCATCAATTCCCAATACACATCTAATAAAAATTTTGAGATAACCATTTAATCAGTGTTGTTGAAAGTTCTAGAAATTATGTCTGTGACAGCCCCGATACTTTCTCAAGACCAGAACATAATTGGCACTTTACTTAAAATAAAATACATTTAAAATATTTTCAGTTTGTTTTGACTTGTTAAAATGTTTTTACAAGATATATGAAGTGGGAAGTCCTAACCCTTGCGCTCTAATTACAGCGCGAGTGTCTGGTGGCCTTTTTAAGGGTATTAATCAAAAAGACTTTTTGCACAAAATAAGTTTCTCAAAGAAAAGTAAAAAACTCCATTAAACCAAAAATGTAATATGTTCTTTACTGAAAAAAAAATTCTTTTAAATATGTTGTTTTTATAACTTTAGGAAATTAAAAATTAATTAAGATTTTAAGGAATAAATATCAGCATATGTATATTAAACTTTCAATGCAAATTTTTTTCAGTAAATTCATTTGAATTTTTTCAGTAAAGTACAAATTATATTCTGGCTTTTAGAAAGCAATGGGTTTAGAACCCTACTCAGATTATTTTCTGCTCGTTTTGAGTTTGAGTTATTTTAATTCCTGTTTGTTTTGGGCTTCATTTATTTATTTATACTGATTTGTGGTAGTTGTATGCTTGGTAGATTATTTGATTCTATTTTTGTTCCCTTTTTGGTTTAATGGAGTTCTTTACTTTTTTTGAAAAACTTATTTTGTGCAAAAAGTTTTTTTGATTAATAATTTATGTTCGTGTTATATTAACATAGGCTTTTTCAGGGAGAAAGACTGAGCCTCTTATGAAGTTAGACAACCATCCCTTCCATAAAAACCTTTAATATCATCTGAGCATAACTTACAACCCTTGTCCCTAATCTCTGGTTTTTTTTTCAACCTCAAAAGCCTTGTTGTATGATATTTAGACTATTTTGAATAGACTGGCTATCTCAAAATTTCTAATAGAAGCGTTTCGGGACAATATGACGTGTGTGTAGATGGGAGAGGGTAGCTCCCCTCTGATCACTTTGACTCTTAAAGAGAGCACTAGAGCGTCTGATTATCAATCCAATGAGCCCCTTTGAAGTTTATATGACCACATTTAAAAAAAAAACTGTATGTCCCCAGGTCATAACTTACAGCCCTTGCCATGAGAGCTGGGGGGATTTTTTATCCTTAAAGACATAATTTCCATACTTTTCTGATAGGCTTAACAAAATGGCTATATCAAAATTTTGATTAGAAGTGTTTGGGGAAATGATCAGAGGGCAAATGACATTTGCCCTCTGATCATTTTCGACAAATAAAAAAGGCACTGGTCCTCTCAATTTCCAACCGAATAATCCCTTGTTGAAGCTTCTATGACAAAACTTTCTATAAAATTGTTATATGCCCCAAGGGCATAACTTATGCCCCTTGTCCTGAGGGCTATGGAGGAGGGTTGTCATCCTCAAAGACATAATTTCCGGACCCTTCGACTACGTTCAACAAAATTACTATATCAAAATGTTGATCGGAAGTGTTTGGGGAACTTGTGGGAATGGGGGTACATTCCCTCGGATCGCTTTTGACTAGTAATTAGGGCACTAGCCCTCTCAATTCTCAATTGAGTGAGTCCTTTTTGAGCTTCTACGACAACGCTAACGAAGACCTAATTTCCAGAACTTTCAACTACGTTGAACAAAATGTCTATTTTAAAATTTTGATTGGATGTGTTTGGGGATATGGTGGGCGTGAAAGGGGCATTAGTTGCCCTCCAATCACTTTCGACTATTAAAAGCGCACTACTGCCTTCAATTTCCAATCGAATGAGCTCTTTTTGAAGTTTTTACGACAACTCTTTCTATAAAACCTTATATGCCCCCAGGGCATAACTTACAACCCTCGCGTTGAGGGATGTGGGGGGAGTGTCACCCTCAAAGACATAATTTCTGAATTTCAGAATTTTCATTGAATGTTTTTGGGGAAATGGTGGGTGTGGAAGGGGTGTTAGTTCTCCTCCAATCACTTTTGACTATTAAAAAGGGCACTAGCCCTTTGAAATTTCGAAGATTTCGAAGTTTATATGACAATACTCTCTATAAAAACCTTATATGCCCCATGGGCATAACTTACAACCTTTGTCCTGAGGGTGTGTGTGTGTGGGAGGGGGGTATCATCCTCAAAGACATAATATCCAGAACTTTCAACTACGTTGAAAAAATGGCTATCTCAAAATTTTGATTGGTTTTGTTTGGGGAAATGGTGGGCGTGAGAGGGTGGTTAGTTGCCCTCCAATCAGTTTCTACTAACCTATCAAAAAGGGCACTAGCCTTTTCAATTTCCAATTGAATGAGCCTTTTTTGAAGTTTATACGACGAAACTTTCTATAAAAAGCCTTATATGCCCCCAGGGCATACCATACAACCATTGCCTTGAAGGCTCTGGGGTGGGGGTGTCTCAAAAACCTAATTTCCAGAACTTTTATCTACGTTGAACAAAATAGCTATCTCGAATTTTTTATTTGATGTGTTCAGGGGAATTGTGAGCGTGATAGGGGGGTTAGTTGCCCTCCAATAACTTTCGACTATTAAAAAGGGCACTAGTTCTTTCAATTTCCAATCGAAGGAGCCCTTTTTAAAGTCTTTACAAAAACGCTCTCTATAAAAACCTTATATTCCCGCAGGACATAACTTGCAGCCCTTGCCCTGAAGGGTTTAGGAGGTTTGTCATCCTCAAAATCATAATTTACACAACTTTCAACTACGTTGAAGAAAATGCCTAGGCGTGAGAGGAGGGTTAGTTGCTCTCCAATAACTTTCGACTATTAAAAAGAGCACTAGCCCTTTCAATTTCCAATCAAATGAGATTTGTTTTGAAGTTTCAACGACAACTCTTTCTATAAAAACCTTATATGCCCCAAGGGCATAACTTACAACCCTTGCCCTGAGGGCTGTTGGGGGGGGGGGGGTTGTCATCCTCAAAGATCTAGTTTCCAGAACTTTGAACTAAGTCGAACAAAATGGTCTTCTCAAAATTTTGATTGGATGTGTTTGGGGAAAAGGTGGGCTTGAGAGGGGGTTGGTTGCCCTCCAACACTTTCGACTATTAAGAAGGGCACTAGCCCTTTGAATTTCCAATTGACATAGCCCTTTTTGAAGTTTCTACGACAAAGCTTTCAATAAAAACCTTATATGCCCCCAGGGTATAACTTACAACCCTTTCCATGAGGGTTGTGGGGGAGTATCCTCCTAAAAAAAATAAGTTCTATATGGAAATCAACTACGCTGAACAAAAGAACTATCTCAAACTTTTGATTGGATGTGTTTGGGGAACAGGTGGGCGTGGAAGGGGTTTTAGCTACCTTCTAATCACTTTTGACTATAAAAATTTCACTAGTCATTCCAATTTCCAATCGAATGAACCCTTTTCGAAGTTTCTACGACAACTATTTCGATGCAAAGTGCCCTGGCCAGAACCAGAAAAAAATAGATAAATAATACATTGTGTCAACATCGTTCTTTACTAAGGCAGCGCTATTGCGCTGCCTATGAGAAAGAGATTGGAGGGCAAGCGGCCTTTCTCTCAAGCCCATTCATTTTCCAAGCGCATCCAGTCAAAATTTTGAGACAGCGATTTTGTTCAGCATAGTAGAGTGGTCCAGCAACTATGCCTTTACGGATATTAGGAAAGTCAACCACCCAAAATTATGCAATTAGCCTATTATATTTTAAAACTAAGTGTTGCTTTAAAATAATCAAAAGGCATTGTGTATATTGTTGCCAATAAAACACCTCAGCAATATATCGAGAACGACTGGAGGTGTTATGTTGAAACTTTTGGAGATATTACTATTACTACTTCTGCTCTTACAATTGAAATAAATAAAAAGAGTGTAAGTGTACCCAGGTTGTCAAAGAACATAGATATAATTTTTTGGGAATGATATTCAGTTTCATTTTTCAGGTCAACTTCAGAAGCTATAAAATTAAATTTAAAATTCTACTGTTTGTGTCAGGATTAAGAATTTTGAAAAAGTTTTTCCAACATACAAATAGCAACCCATATTATGGATTCTTCTAGATAAATAATGAAAAGATATAGGCCTACAGTATTATTTTGTCCATGAAAAGGGCTATGTCAATAAACACGAACAGACATTTATTTTAAAAACTATTTCCACAAGATAAGTTTTTCAAAGAAAAGTAAAGAGCTCCATTAAGTCAAGAATCAGCAAAAATTAAGTCAAATAATATTCCAAGCGTGAAAATACCATACATCGCTAACAATTAATAAATGAAAGCAAAATTGAACAGATATCAGAGGCAACACTATAGCTCTGCCTTTAGTAAAGGCCATACGGCTCCAATGTTTTATTCTTTATTTTATTTTTTTTTCCAGAGGCACTTCATATAGAAGAGGTCGTCGTAGAAACTTCAAAGGGGGCTCATTTGATTGTAAATCGAGAGTTCTAAAGCCCTTTTTAATAGTAGAAAGTGATTGGAGGGAAACTAGCCCCCCTCCACGGCCATCATTCTCCCAAACACATCCAATCATAATTTTGAGATAGCCATTTTCTTGTGCGTAGTTGATTTCCAGATAGAAAATATGTTTTTTAGGAGGACACTCCCCCGCAATCCTCAGGGCAAGGGTTTTAAGTTATGTCCCGGGGGTATAAAAGGTTTTTATAGAAGGGGTAGTCATAAAAACTTCAAAAAGGACTCATTCGATTGGAAATTCTAAGGGCTACTACCCTTTTTAATAGTCGAAAATGATTGGAGGGCAACAAGCCCCCCCCCACGCCCTTCATTCCCCCAAACACATCCAATCAACATTTTGAGATAGTCATTTTGTTCAGCGTAGTTTATTTCCAGATAGAAAATTTGTTTTTGAGGAGGACACTCCCCCATAAACCTCAGGGCAAGGGTTTTAAGTTATGCCCTTGGGGCATATAAGGTTTTTTTTTATAAAGCTTCGTCGTAGAAACTTCAAAAAGGGCTCATTCGATTGGAAATTCAAAGGGTTAATGCCCTTTTTAATAGTCGAAAGTAGTTGAAGGGCAACTAACCCCCCTCTCACGCCCACCTTTTCCCCAAACACGTCCAATAAAAATTTTGAGATAACCATTTTATTAAACGTAGTTTTAATTTCAGGAAATTAGGTCTTTGAGGATGAAAACTCCCCCACAGCCGTCAGGGTAAGGGTTGTAAGTTACGCCCTGGGGGTATATAAGGTTTTGTATAGCCAACGTTGTCGTAGAAACTTCAGAAAGGGCTCATTTGATTGGATAATTTAAATGGCTAGTTCCCTTTTTAATGATCAAAAGTGATTCTAAGGCAACTGACTCTCCTTCCACGCCCACCATTTACCCAAACACATCCAATCAAAATTTTTATATAGCCAGTTTGTTCAACGTAGTTGAAAGTTCTTGAAATTACATTTTTTAGCAGAACACTCCCCCCACAGTCTTCAGGGGCAAGGGTTATAAGTTATGCCCTGGGGGCATATATGGTTCTTATGGAAGGAATACTCGTATAAACTTCAGAGAGGGCTCATTTGATTGGAAGTTGAAAGTTCTAGTTCACTTTTTAAGCGTTTTTAAAAGATATTGGAGGGTAACAAGAACCCCCCCCCCCTAACCTTTCTTTCCCAAATGTATCCAATTAAAATCTTAAGATAGCTATTTTGTTAAAAATAATGCTAAGATCATATAACAAAAATTCCGGTGTCGACACAACCCCCCAGCGCCCGGGGCCAGGCGTTGTAAGTTATGCCCTGGGGGCATATATGGGTCTTATGGAAGGGATGTTCCCCCAGGGCGAATGACGCAGTAGGTTTTAGACTTTTACAGTGAGAGAAGGAGGTCATACCCAAACTCTTGTTGGTGGTGATTTTTGTTTGTTCAAAGCTTGACTTGTATATTCAATTTAAGTTTCACTCGTTTTAAGATTTATTTATTAATTTACATTATTATCTATTGTATGTTTGTTTGCATTGATTGTTTATTTAACTTCTGTTCGTTTTAAGTTTCATTTGTACTTCAATAGGAAAATATTTTTTTCGTCTTAAGCTTGATTTTCTTATTCAATCCAAGCACTACTCGCTTTAAGATCTATTTATTCATTTATATTATTATTTGTTGTATGTTTTTGCTATGATTGTTTTATTTAATTTCTGTTCGTTTTGAGTTTCATTTATTCTTTAATAGTAATTCTGGTTGATTTGATTTTGAATTGTAAAAGGTATTTGTATCTGCTGAGCTTAAGTTAAAATGGCCTTTACTTTTCTTTGAAAAACGTATTTTTCGGAAAGTTTTTTTTTAATTAATTATAATAAATAGCCGAGTTCAACTCAAAACGAGCAAAAATTAACATGAGTAAAGCGGATAACAACCCCATCTCAAGACCAAAGCACATTTTGTGCTTTACTGAAAACAAAATACGTTTGAAATGTTTCCCCTTTCTAACTTTCATAAATAAAAAAATATGAAAACCTCAAGAAACAAATGTCAGTATAATCATTTTTTTTTTTTTTTTTTTTTTTTTTTTTTTTTTTTTTTTTTTTTTTTTAAGTAAAGCACAAATTGTTTTCTGGTCTTTAGAAGGCACGGGTTATCGGCTCTACTCATGTTAGTTTTTCTCGTTTTGAGTTTGACACGGCTTCTTAGTGTAATTGCTGTTCCTTTTGAATTTCATTTATTTATTGATAGTGATTTGTGGTAGTTTTACGCTTGGAAGATTATTTGACTTAATTCTTCTCACTCTTGGCTTAATGGAGCTCTTTACAATTCTTTTAAAAATTCATCTTGTGGAAAAGGTTTTTGTTAATTAATCCTATCAAAGACTATATTCCCCCCCCCCCACTTGATGGCAGGTACAATTTTACGCTTTCACAAAATCCGATACAAGATCATATTCGGAAGTATAAATGTAATGTATTTAAGTATCGACCAATTATTGATAGTATTCTGCTCAATTTTGGGACATGGCATTCAGAAGAGCAGATATAGAAGAGCAAGATGTATTCGCTGCCGACGAATCGAATAAGAAAGCCGAACTTTTCCAAGAAAAACCTATCAGTAATTATTTACTCCACTTTCCATTTTCAAAAGGAAAAGATTTTCTAGTGATAAGCCGTATATAAATGATGCATTAAAAAGTTTAATCCGACAACAATTAAGACTCTTTCACCTAGGAAAGACTGAAAAAGCTAACCTACTAAGGAAATCTATAAAAAAAAAGCGGATTCGAAAAGCTTCAGCCCAGTATTACCGTAATAGAGTAAGTGAACTCTTTAAGCACGACCGAAGTAGCGGTATAATACAGTCAAGAAAATAAGTGGTAAAACAGTCAAAAATGTTTACTTTAATCTTCATGTCCACCCTGAAACTATAGCTAATTCACTTAATAAACACCTTGCCGCTATTGTACAATCCCGCCTCCTCTCTCATGTAATATTCCCTGTTTCCAAGTACCAGACAAGGATATCCCTTTAGTACAACCTGTTGATGTTGAGGCGAAAATACATAAACTAAGAAAACTTCAATATACCCCTTTGATATTCCAATTAATTTAGTAAAAGCATTTCCTGATAAGTTATCAAAACCTTTATCAAATATTTTTAATACCCTAACTAGAAGTGGTTCATTTCTTAAGCGATAGAAAACAAGATATATTACAATCATACAGAATAAAGGATGTTAGTTTGGATTCTTATGGAATCCAACCAATTACCTTAACACCAATATTCTCTAAACTGCATAAGCGCTTCGCAGCAAATTGTCTTAAAAAGATGATCCTTGAACTTATTGATAAACAACAATTCGGAAACATGAAAGGTTTATAAACGACACATTACCTGTTCAGTCTCATTGATGCTGTGTATAAATTACTTGACGAACCAGATACCGGGCCCTATGTCCTTCTAATTAACCTCTAAAAGGCTTTTGATCTGGTTAGTCATAATTTTTTAGTTGAAAAATTGCTAAATGAATTTAATATGCCTCATTTTCTAATCAATATTATTGCATCTTTTCTGTCTAATAGGAGTCAAGTTGTTAAGAACAAAATGTGTTTTTCTGATTCACTCCCTATTTCTTTTGGAATTCCGCAGGGTATGATTTTAGGTCCTTTACTATTTTTGCTAATGATTAACAATCTTGCTAGTGAATCAGTCGATCGACGGAAAATTTTAGATGATATGTCATTGGGAAAAAGTGCTGAAGAAATATTAAGAGCAGTTCAATGGAAATCTTTGAAGACGTTGCAAGTGAAGCAGCCCACAAAAATGAAAGCAGATTCCCATAAATCCAATATTATGACATTTAGTTTTCTTAAACCAACCCCATCATTTACTAACCCAATATGATGAAATAATTACATCAAAAACTAAACTCTTAGGGGTCATACTAACTAGCTATTTGAAATGGGAGGCCCATATTTGCTCTATTGTTAAACAAGCCTGTGCATCTCTGTCTCTTCTTAAGCTATTTGCTAAATTTTCATGCCCAAAAGCACACAGTCTCCGCCTTTATGTATGTTTTATGCATCCACAGCTTCAGTATGCTTACCTGTTGTGGTATTTTGGCCTTACAGTGGATCCGTTCGATAGGCTAGAAATTATCCAGAAGAAAGCCATGAGAATTATTTACGGTCAGAGAAAAGTACCGTATATTCTCGCTCTCAAGGAATTTGACCTCCCTACCCTGGCAGTCCGATTTGTTACTCTTTGTACGAATTTCGAAAATAATCTGCGTCGTAACCCACACTTTCAATATATATTGCCAGCCCCTAATTGCCGTCCAAAGAACTGATCCAAAGCAGAGCGTTACAGAAGGAGCTTTGTGTCAGCGTTCATTGAAGTCATAAATAAATGAAAATTGCTTTGTATCATGTTAATGTTTCATGTGTATTGTTAATGTATTAGTTTATTTGTTTCATTTTTATTTGACCGGCTAGTTGTTTCATCGCTGTATGTCCTTATACCGTTCTTATGTACTCATTTTTATTCATTTTACTTATGTTACTTACATTTACTTTTACTTATGTTATTTATGTTTGACTTATGTGCTTATGTTTGTGTACTAATGCACCCATTTTTGTTCATTTTACTCATTTTTATTTGACAGGCCAATTGGGTTCAACGCTGTATGTTCTTATATTGTATTTATGTATTTCTGTTTTATATGTACAATGTAGGCTAGCTGCCAGAAAACAATAAGTTCGGCAGTATTTTATGTTGTGAGAGTTTGCTTTTTAATAAAATACTATTCTATTCTACTATCTCCCCATACCAGGACACCTCAAGGGGGAGAGCCCGGAGTGGACTGTGGACATATGTCCAAGGTCGGTGATCCAGCTAAACCAAAGGGTAAGATTAGAAATAGGGCTAACCTTTCTCAAAATGCAACCCCGGAGGGTGCTCAGTTAAAATGGTGTCCCAAGTTGCAGAGGAGAAGGAAAGAGGCTTTTTGGGCACCAAGAGCAAAGAGGGGCTTTGCTGAAGTAGGTTTTGGCACATAGGCAACATAGGTTTTGAGGCCAAGCAATAACCGCTGATGGGCTGTCAGAAGAGTTCACAACTTCGTGAGGAGTTCTCTAGGATTGTATCTTACCAACACATCTCTTCAACCTCTTTCTAAAAATCACTCTCTCACTGATGCAGTCGGAATAAGGCGCAATAATAGGAGGGTCTCTATTAGACAATCTTACCTACGCTGATGATATAGACCTGCTAGCCAAATCTACACAAGAAATACAGCCACAAGCTGATAAACTCTACAATACCATAAAGCCGTTTGGGACGGAGATCAATGCCAGCAAAACCAAAGTCATGGTAACTACGCGACGTGAGCTGGACAACCCGCCTATTTTCACCATAGGTGGGAGAAAGGTTGAAACGGTTGACCACTTCTTTTACCCCTGTAGCCAAGTTTCCTCAGGTAATTGCCATAGTTCTGACGTGAAATATCGACTTGCACTTACTAGCTCTTACTTCTGAAGTCCAGCCAGCCTCTGGAAAAGCATCACCAATCCAACAAATTCAAGTTGCGCCTTTAGTAGTAGGTTAGTAGGTTTCAGCTTCCAGTCCACTGAAACCATTCTCAGTAAAATAAACAACAACTGCACTGGTTCGGCCACGTGAAACGAATGGAGCCGAGCCGCCTCCCGAAGCAAGAGGAGTGGCCCAAAACGTCCCACGAGGATGGCCGGGACCTAAGTAAGTAGTAAGTAGATAAATTACATAGGCAACTACCACAGTAAAAAAAAGTATTTAGACCATTACAAGGCAGGCTATTTATGGCAATGAAATTTTAAATAGCAAATTTTTATTACAACTTTGGACTGAAACTAGATTAATTATCTTTGGAACGAAATTGGATGAAAAAAGTAAACATGTCCATAGACTATTTATAAGAACTTGCTTATTTTACTCTTTTTTCAGGTTAGATATTTTTGGAATTATGAGCCAAATAATAATGAGAATTATTATTATTCTTATATTATTAATAATAATAATATTATTAAAATTAAAAATTATTCTTATATTATTAATAATTAAAAATATTATTAATAATTCTTATATTATTAATAATAATATATTATTATTAATAATAATTAATTATTAATAATGAGAATTATTATTATATAATAAAAATAATAATGAGCAAAAAAAAATTTTGCAAACCACGAAAGTTTTGCATGCAATGAAAAAAAAGAGAAGAAATAACCACTTCAGGTGAATAGGAATATAAGCAGGAAGAATCAGAATAAAAATAAATACCGCAAAATATTTAAAATGGAAAAGCGTTATTTGGCTGTCATTGTTTATTTTATCACTTGTATTTACGGAACTTTCTCGGATATTCCTGTCAATTGTACTTACGAGGAAATAAAAGGCAGCTGGATTTTCTACGAAAGTGCAAGGAGTAATGATGGAACTATTGATTGCACAGATTTTGGGCAAAGTAAGCTTGCTGATCTAGGGCTGGCCTAGGTTAGAGCATGGTTTTCCAGTGACCACTACACATAATGTTTAGTCAAACAGTTAAATTCTAGCTTAGGAGTTTTTCACTATCTTGGGAGTTAGTTAAGCTACAACTAGCCTAGGTTGTTTTTTTGTTGCATAATTTACCAAAATATCACTGTTGGAAATTCTTTAAAAAAGCATAACCTACAGTATTCTGGGAGCCACAATAATACAAATTACATTCTTTTTTCTCTTCATTTATCTGTCCTTAATGTTTATTTCATGAAACAGGGAGTGATATAGACCATCCCCCTATTTTGTTTGGTACTTTTCTCCAACCAGTTACCTTGCATATGAATTATTGATGGTATAGCTTACAAAATTGGAATAAGTAAGCACTATATTCTGTCAGACATCACAGAACACACTACTGTAATTTTTACCAGCTTTACAAATAATGAGGTCATAAGCACATAGACCAAAAGATGTGTTGAGGATTCTAAGCTCAGAAACATACAGGTTAAATAGCAGGAGGTTGAGTGTTGCCCCTTGAGGTAAACCTCTTGTTATAGGTTGGCCAGCATCTTTATAATCATTTATTGGACCTGGAAGATTCTATCTAGTATGTAATTGTTATAGAAATTTATAAAACTGTCAGAAAAATCAAGACTGTGTTGGTAAGGCTCTTAAGTGGAAATATTATCACAAGCATATGACCAGTAAAATGGCACAACTGATATGATTCCTTTGCTAGATTAATTGAAAAAAAATTAAAGGAAACTAAACAAGCTATATGAAACCAAAGACAAGACAAAATAAAGTCAAATAAGTATTCAAACATAAAACAAGCAGAAGTCACTATCAATGAATAAATAAGACCTAAAACAGACAGAAATTACTATAAACAAGCATAGAGCAAATGGCCCTGAACCTCCCAGAGGCTAAAGCATCATCTGTGCTCTACTGAAAACAACTTTTATTTCAAAGAGTATGTTTATTTGTCAACACATCAAGACAAAACAGAAAGAAAATTGTCATGTTTTGGGTTATATTTAGTCATTGGTAGGGATTTCTGGCTCAAGCTCCCTTGGTGCTAATACCTCACTTGAGAGGTCTTCATTACCTGACATTTAAACAGATCACATATTTTTTTTTCTAAAATCAATACAACTACATTCCTCTTCAAAAATTTTTTCTCCTTGACAAGCTCCTTGATTCAAAGTTAAAACAGCCAGAAATACAGATCAATGACTAAATCAGACCAAAAACAAACAAGAATTACCACAAGCAAGAATAAGGCTAGCACCCATAAGTCCTAAAAACAGCAATTTTTCATTTGTGCTTTACTGAAAACATAATATATGTTATCTCTTTTGTAATGTTAACAAATCCAAAACTACAAAGCCTTCCAGGAATGAATATCATTATATAATAAACAATTGGTCAACTTCTTTTAGTTTGTTTCAGTAATCTTTGTTATTATGGCAGTTTTCTCTCTTTTTTATTGATGTTTTGATGAATAAACATGCTGTTTGAAACAAAAACCGCTTTCAGTAGAGTGCAAATGATACTTTGGTCACAGGAAGGTTCAGAGGCATTTACCCTACACTTGTTTGTATTGATTTCTGTTTGTTTTAGGTCTCATTCATTCATTGATAATGATTTTTGTTTGTTTTAAGTTTGAATTATTATTTGATTTTATTTCGTATTGTTTTTGGTTTCATTTAGCTTGTTTAGTTTTCTTTTAAAAACTTCTTTTTAGAAAGCAATTTTTTTTTCAATTAATCTAGCAAAAGAGTCATATTAGTTGCACTATTTTACTTGTCATATGCTTGCAGTAATGTTTACACTTAAGACTCTCACCCAGGGTCTCCTGAACCTCTTTTTATTGGGGGGGGGGGTTAACTTTGTAGATTTTACTGAATCACTATCTGATTTCTGCCAAATTTTCTGAAGAAACCAGAAATTCTACAAATTTCTGCTGGAATTCTTGCCTTCAGCAAAAATTCCACCAAATGACAAAACAGTTAGGACAGGGTGCCCCCTCCCCCTTCCCTCTGGACGCCCCTGCTCTTACCAACACAGTTTTGATTTTTCCTGATAGTTCTTCAACAACTACTTAGTAGATAGATTGTTCCAGGTCCAAATAAATGATTGTAAAGATACTGGCCAGTCAATAGCAAGAGGTTTACCTCAAAAGGCAATAATCACCACCTGCTATTTAACCTGTATATTTCTTAGCTTAGTGTCTTGGTAAAGATTATTGTACTTTTTTTTTTCAGTGATGTCTGCCAGGATAAATGCCCACTTATTCCAATTTTGTCTGGTAATCCATCTACAATTCATATGTGAGGTATATGGCAAGAGAGAACTACCAAACAAAATAGGGGGATGATCTCTATCACTTCCAGTTTCATGAAATAAAAATTCAAGACAGTGCACAATTCTTATCCACTAGACAAAATGCAAACAAAGATTCAAAAACCAGTATTGTTGGTTATTGGAAACGCACCCAAAAAGTGAAGTTAGGTTAATCCTAATGAAAGATATGATGAAATGAATGATGTATGGATGGATGATAGGCTTATCTATCAACAAGTAAGATGACATCATTTTTAATGCGATCCTAAAAGGGCTTATGCCAGATTTGTCTCACACTCACTCAGACTATCTGTCTTGGCTTTTTCTACAATTAAACCATGTTTTTTTTTACAATTAAACCATGGCTTGATGCCTGCAACTACTTGATTTTAATTAAACAAAGTGTGATGATAAAATAATACTTTAGAAACAAAATTTATGGAAACCTAGTCCAACCTAATTTAACCTAACTCCCACTCCTAATGTACAAACATATAGCCCAAATTATACAAGTCCAATGCATTCTATCTATTCATTAAGTCCTATGCATTTTATCTTCCATCACTTGTTTTTGTAGCTATAAAACCAGTTTTGTGAGATGTAACCTAAGTGTAATTCTTGAATTTATTTCCAATAACTGACAAGTATCAAAAACCATATCAAACCAAAGGCTTTAATTCAGGTGATCAGGATTAAAACCCCCTAGTGACAACAAATTGATAGCAAAGAGATGACACAGATTTCACAATTTTTTCTTATGAGATTAAAAATCATGGCAAAGTTAATCAGTGACTAATCCAATTAACAATAACTAGGAAAAATATACATGTGAAGGTTCTAAATCAGCAATCACTGAGAAAAGGGTTAGGAGACCTGTACAAAGTAGCCTTGCAGTGTGTTTCTAGAGTTGTAATCATTGAACAATATTATATCTCATTTTCATACCATTCTTCATTGCATCACTATTTGCAAAAGAACCTGAAAAATCTACTTAATGGTCTGGGATGGGCCAACTTGATCTGCAGGAATGATTTGGGGATGCAACTTGAGTTAAATAGGTTGAAATCACAGCAGGATACCTGGGCAGCATTTTTTTTACCAGCACTGGCAACAATAAAGGTTGCTCAATCAACACAAACCTCATGGAAACATATGTTTTTGTTACCAGACTCTTGGATGATGGCCTTCCAGTGGATGTCATATTGCTTAATCAATCAAAAGCCTTTGATAAAATACAGCATCCAGTTCTTTTCCTGAAGATGGAAGCATACAGGGTGCATGATGCTATAGTTGCCTGGATTGAAGCCTTTCTTACTGGAAGAACTCAGAGGATAGTAGTTTATGACGCCACCAGTAAAACTATCTATTCAGACGAAATTCCTGTCATTAATGGAGTCCCACAGGGCACAATCTGGGGACCCACATTGTTCAGCATATATATTAATGACAGTACAACTAACCTGAACAACCCACTGACACTATATGTTGACAATGGCAAGCTCTTAGGACAGGCTCAAAGTAGCCCCAATCACTCAATGATGCAGGAAGACTTAGATCAACTATCTAGATGGTCATCTGAGTGGGGTTTGCAGTTCAATGTGTCAAAATGCAAAGTCCTGCATCTTGGACACAACAATCCTAGACAACCTTATTGTATTGGAGATGACCTACTTGAAGGTGTAAGTGAGGAGAGGGACCTTGGGGTTATTGTTGGTGACAAAATCAAGTTCCACAGCCACACACAACCTCAAGTTGCTAAAGCGACCCAAGCCCTAGGGCTCATAAAGAAGCCATGTGTGGTCAAAAAGCTGTGCAAAGCTATTATGCATCCACGCCTGGAATTTGGAATGATGCTAGCGTCTCCTCATAATAAACTGAATGCTAAAGCATTCAAGAGTGTCTAAAGGCAAGCAACAAAGCTCATACCAGCTTTGCAAGACAAGCCATATGAGGAACGCCTTGTATTCCTCAAACTCCCCACCCCAGTCTATTAAAGAAAGAAAGGACGCAATTGCTACTCGCAAACTGCTAGAAAAGAACCTCTCAAGTCAAGTTTTCTCCTAATCCATTGCAAGTACAACAAGAGGTCACACAAAAAAGCTGCAAGTCCCCCATTGCCATCAATGTGAGTACTGGCAATTCTTTTCTGTATGCGCTGTCCCGTACTGGAACAGCCTCTCTAAAGCCACCATCCAGTTTCAAACCATAGATGCGTTCAAGAAAGGAGTTGACCAGGACTGGGCCAATGCAGAGTGTAGGCTAACCTACAGGAGGTTCATCACCACCTTATCTTGCTGGACATGCGATTTAAGTTATTTTAAGATAATAAACTTCACATATTTATTGAAATTAGAAGATAAAGATTTCTTGACATACATTTACAGATTTTCTGCCACTATCCAAAGATTAGCAACTGAGTCATGGCCCGCATGTAATACCAACTAAGCAGCTATTGTTTTTTAGAAGTCAGTAAAGATGTTAAATGAATAGATAATGAAATACAACTTATGAGTTGAATACAAAATCTTTGAATAACTCTTTAAGCATTTATTATTTAACATTTATTTCTAACATTTTAACATTTTTTCTCTGAAGGAAACTTCCTGGCTTTAAAACACCTTTTCAATCTCAGCCATTGTTTTCAATCTCACATTTGATAAATTTTTTTACAGAAGTTTTGCAATAATAATATGTAGGTAACTTAAACCTTTACCTTGTTTTCTTTAGGAATGCCAGTTATTCATAAAGCCAAGATTGAACTTATGGAACCTAATATTGCTGTTGATCAATTTGGGAACAAAGGGCATTGGACTTTGATTTACAATCAGGGATTTGAAGTCACTGTCAATGGAAGAGTTTATTTTGCTTTTTCGAAATACAAGGAGGTAAGTGTAATTTTGTTTCCCTATGCACAAGGAGGGATTGGAGTATCTTGTCAACACCCTCTCACCTTGCAACAATTGTGGTGTTTCCATGAAAATGCATAAAAGTTTGGGTATTTTAGCCAACACTCTTTTTGTGTGGAAATTCCCTCTTATCTTTCAAATTGTCCACCTTTATAAATATCTATACTTGGTGTGTATATATTTGATTCTATTCCTTGGAAGGTATTCAACATAAACCAAAATCAGACAACCAGCAAATGACAAAGACATCAAAGAGAATAAACAAACTTATAAGAGTTAGATCTTTAGCGATTTAACACAAGAAGATACAAATTAAAAACTACTGGCATCTTTTAAAGTGTAGAGTCTGGCAACTTCATTTAAAAAGTAGAATATCTCAAAGAAAATTTTATATTTATTAAGATTATTCTCCAATGCAATAACGTTTAAGCTGAATTTGTTCTGATAGTGATAGTTAAAATTTAAAAGAATTGTTTGACTAAAATTCCAGTCTGCAAAATAAAGTCCTAGATTAGCTTGGAAAAATATTGGTAGTTTAAGTAGGCTAAAAAAAGGGTTAAAGAACCTCCAGTTCCTTTGAGCATCCAATGGATGTTTCAGTTGCTGGTTAAGTAAGCTAGTAGACTGTAATCTCTTAGGCGTACTGGGGACAAATTTATGTTTTTTTTTTATTTGCCCTCCTGTATGTTTTAAATTACCAATGCAGCAAATTTGGGTCAAACAACGTCGCCACAAGAATGGTGTAAATGAGTAGTAGTAAGATTGGATAAGAGTTAGGCCTATTGCTGAAGAACGGCTATCACAAGCCCAAATGGGCCGAATTCGCGCTTTAGCATCAATAAAACAAAGAAGAACCAAAAAAGATTATAAAAGGGTAATGTCAAATAAGTAAAAATGTCAAAAATAATTAAAACTCAAAAATTAAAAGGTCAATGTTGGATCAGCAAAATGTCAAAGCAAAGAAAAATTCGTAAAATTAAAAAGGGAATAATATAATAATAATGAGTAAGCAAACCTAAGTATCAATTTTGAGTGCTTCAAACACTCTGGGACACCTTCACTAGTGCCATGGAAAAAAAGGCGCCAAAACTTGTCCTGTCTGTAAAGTATTATAAATTATTATTATAGTATTATAGTACTAATATACTTATTATTATAGTATTATAAATTAATATATGTGTTGGTTGTTGACCTGACTAAACTAAAATTGAAAAAGGCACTATTTATTTGTTAAAGAGCAAAGAACAATGATGGCAAAATACATGAAATAGAGACATCTAGGTATATGTATTTAAACTCTTAATTAACATCAATTTGAAATAAAATTGTAATTGAAATTGATTTTCTTTAAATCTACCAGTCATATTTTCGTTTAATTTTTATAAAGGCATTTGAGTTTTCTGCTGTGGGGGATGGAACAAATGCACAACAAAACCACTATAAATCCATTAGTTGCTTATTTTTGGGGGTGCCTCATTCAACCTAAAATTTTGGTATTAATCTTAGCTCCCAACTTTTTTTAAATAAAAAAGAAAAAAGAAAAATGAAGATCTGCAAAAAAAAATAGGTCCCAGTTTCTTGGTTGAGAGTTTATTATTTAAAGAATGAGAAATGTTTTTATAAAAATAACAAAGAAGGGAACAAACCAAAGGAACCTATTTATTAATTTAAATAGGCTTTAAAAAGCCCATTTATAAATTTATATTCTAAGAATTTAATTACTCATATAATGGAATATAGCCTGTCTGTAATTTTATACATAAGGAATGATATGAGTCATAAATGAACACTTGTCTGACCCTTAGAATGGATTAGAAAATTTTTCTGGTGGGGTCAGAAACGTGAAAAAGTACATTGTTCAGCCACACAATTTTAATAGTGGAAAGGGACCTCTGGATTTATCTCCTGGTAATTTTGCTCTTTCTTCAGGTATGACATAAGTCATACTTGCACACACAGTGGCGGTTCTGGCCTCTCTACCGCCAAGGCCAAATCCTGACTGGTGCTCCCTCCCTCTCTTCTCCCACACAATTTTCAGGTCAATCTTAACAAAATTGTCATTCATTAACGACATCATTTTCAATTTGTTAATAAATTAATAATTTGTTTTTAATTTATTATTTAAATTTTTTAACTACTCAATTATTATTTAATTATTTATAATTTTTTAATTCATTTTGTCAATTAAATAATAATGTATTAATTATTTTCATTTTCTAAATGCGTCCTTTAGTTTATTTTAATAAAAAGGAAATTTCTTATTAATACTTTCAGTGACTTTCTCTCAAAGCCCTTGTCTGTTATTTTCAGTGAGATTACTTACTCTGGCCAATATCCACAAATTTGGAAACAGGGTTTCACAACCCCTTGAAAAAGAAAGACGGAAAACCCGGTTTTGAATGTGTTTGTCCGATTTCACTCACTCCTATTTTCTCTAAACTATATGAAGGATTCCTTGCAGATTGGCTAAAGAAGAAAATCCTACTTCTTACTGACCTGAGACAATTCGGGAACATCAAATCCACCTCTACTTCTCATTACCTAATGATTTATTAATTATTTTCATTTTCTAAATGCGTCCTTTAGTTTATTTTAATAAAAAGGAAATTTCAGAAATTAGAAGATGACGATAACTGTTAGATTATTTGTTTTAAATTTTTATGCCCCTAAAATTTCTGTGCCCGAGGCAAGTGCTTCCTCTTTCTTCCTTGAAGCCACCTCTGACAATACTCTTGAGAGTTTATTATATAAATTACGGCACATCAATTTGTTATATATTATTATTAATTAAACTTATACTAGGAAAAAAAAAACCCCAAAACGATCGTTTTCTAAGTTAAAGGTAACAATTCAAAAGCAGACCCCCAATCAAAAATATGTGTATAAGCTAAAATTCATGTTTATATTCTTTTTACTGTATATCACTAATATACACGAGAAAATGTACTCAAATATACCCCAAAACAAGAGTATATACAAATATACCCTAAACGAGCATTGAAAGAATGCAGATATTTGCAGAATTGTGAACCCGTAATGTGTAGCCTACCTCTTGGTCAAACCATCAAAATCGCTTTTATTTGGAAGTTTTGAGGCCGCATCCAGGGGGAGGGGGTCAGGGTTCAAACCCACCCCCCCCCCCCAAAAAAAAAAATTGTCCAACTCGTAAAAACGTAACAAAAAATGAGTATAAACGAATCTTTGATGCGTTTTAAAGGTTTTATTGCTAAACCCTTATGAACAAAACCCACTGAACAAAAATCCTGGATAAACCCTTGGAGAGGATGCACTGAGAGAGCGCTAGAAGATCTGGGTAATCAAAGGCCGTACCCAGGATTTTTTTGCGGATGGGGTTTTACTCAAAGATTTTTTTCGGGGGGAGGAGGGGGTTACACAGAAAAACCTCAAAAACGCATACAAAACTTGTTTATATCCATTTTTGTTACGTTTTTACGAGTAAAAAACATTTCGGGGGGGGGGGTTAACCTCCCCCCCTCTGGTTATGGCCTTGGGGCATTAGGTGTGTGATTCATCCCTAAGAACTGCGCCACAGTACATACAGCTTTGTTGGTGGACCGCAATTTGACCTCCCAGGGGATGGATCACTGTTCACTGTTCTCTGTATTTGCCAGACTTGGCACAGTGTGGCTTCATGTACTCCTGAGTGAAAAAAAATCTACAAATGAAGCATTTAAATGACATGGATTATAAAAAACAGCTTCGCAAACGGCATTGCATGACAGCAAAGCTGTAGCACCAGAGGTGTTGCAAGAGGTGTTGACATGTACGTTAATTCTAATAAAGAATTCTTCAAAGGAAATAAAAAAAAATGCAAGGTCTCACATACTTACTCAAACACCGAGCATTATGTAATATAAATTAAGATTGAGGTAAATTATTCAACAGTACACTGTAGTATGAATTGTACTGATACTTACTTATCCTATTTCTAAAGGGGCTTTGCATTACTAATGTAATTTAACAAATTTAAAAAACAAATGTTGTTAAAAAAGGGTAGATCTTTGTCCAATTGTCAAAAAAACAGTGCATGTGCCTGGTGGCATGTTTAAGTGCTGTCAATTAAACAATAATAATACTAAAGTAACCTTCAACTAATTTGTTAAACCAAAACACTAAAAAACGACCAAAATTTTAAACTATTATTCCGCAGATTTGACTTTCAGTAAATTTTCAAGTGGCCTTTGAAACAAACGTTTTTCAGAATGCCCATGGGTTATAGCTGGAATTGAGTTCCAGATTTATGGTCCAGCACCTAAGGATGCTGAAACACGTTCTCGATGTCCGACGAATTTCACACTGAACATGTTTACTACGTGGATGATCAAAAAGTCTATAATTGGAAAAAAAAAATCGAATTCTTGCTCAAATACCTAGCATGTGTAATGTAAGTTAAAATTGAGGTAAATTATTCAACTACAAACTGCAATTCTTACAGTTTTCTCGTTTAAATCCTCAAACAAAAATATATACCTCTCAAAAAGCTTCTTTAAAACCTCAGTTCCGCTTTCCTGCAAATTTGTGAGCAATCTAATTTATTTATTATTTGATTAAAGAATCACATTTATTTTATTCTATTTCGTCATAGTTTTATTTTATATAACTTATTATTTTTTACAATATTATAATTTTATTACAATTCATTTAATTTTATTGTAATTTAAATAATTTTATTTCATTTATTATCGTTTTAATTGTATTGCTTCATTTTGATTAAGGCATATATTATTAATATTCGGTTTAACAGACAAAAGATAGTTTGACGGATGATAGGTCCTTTAGCAATTAATAGCTTCAGAGATACCGTTTTTTCTTATCGACATTCGTGGTAACAAGCTGGTTGATCGATTATTTATTCTGAGATAACCATTTGGTTGAGCATAGTTTAAAGGTTCAATAACTATGAATCTGGGCAAGACGAGACTCCCCCCCCCCTCCAGCCCTTGATTGATTAACAGTAAGTTCAACAATTACCAGCTTTTTACACATAACATTTGTTATTCAGGAATATACGGAAATTTTTCGGGAAACAATTTTTGCAGGGGAGATTTTCCATGGGGAGGATTATCTCTCTAGAGAAAAAAGTTTTCTTGAAGAATTTTGTCGGAAAATTGACACGGGATGGGGGATTTCCTGGCATGATTTGGAAAACGGCCAGAGATTAAATAAAAAACAAGTTTTTTTTAACTGAAGGTAAGGAGCAACATTAAAACTTAAAACGAACATAAATCATTCCGTATATGAGGGGGCTTGCCTTTCCTCATCCCTCGCTTTTCACGCTAAAGTTTGACTTTTTGTCCCATCTATATGAGAATGACTCCTGAAACGCAAGGACCCTTGAATTTGAATGAGAAGTATTTTTAAAGAACTTTGAAACATTAGTGTGAAGAGTGAGGGATGAGGCAGGGGCAGTCCCTCTTGTATACAAAATAATTTCTGTTCATTTTTTTATTTTTAATGTTGCTCCTTACTTTCAGTTGAAAAAAACTTTAATTTTTCGTATATAATTCTCAAAAGAAGTGATGGTAACACCTTAAAACCATTTCATACACATCTGCAACTCGACATTTAGTGTTTACTTTTTGAAAATTTTCTGAAGTGATGAGAACGTCACATGGACTTTTGAACTGTCAAATGATCTTTTGAACCGTCAATAATAAAGACTTTATTGTAAAAAAGACTTCAGACTTTACAATGGCTTTGATTCGGATTACGATATAAAATTTGACATGAATCAGAATTAAATTTTACGGTTGAAAGTTTCCTTAATAAGGATTTATAAACTTTCTTATAACTTGTGCGGTTTACAAAATCTGTTCAATCAAGGGTCAGAGCTGTAGGGAGAGGGTTGAAATCTAATAAAAGGTGCATTTATAGGTAACTATTTTAAAATTTTTCCTGGAACAGGGATCGTTTTGTACCGTCTCAGCAGTGAAGAATCCCCCACCCCGTCTGACTTGCGATAGAGTTGTTTAAAGCCTAGCGTTGGCACCATTTGAAGCTTTTACCAAACCAGATTAAATAGTTTTGAGTTCTTCGTTTTTCCTTTTTTTTCTTGGTTTATAGCGTTTCCCGCCGTTTTTGTCATTTTTTCTTATGCTTTAGTGGGTTAATGTAGTGTTTTTCTTCTTTTTTTTTTGTTAATAAAGGTATCCAGACGCTGTAGCGATTTTAGGCCTCCTGGTCTGGGGGGGGGGGGAAATAAGATATACCATAGGAGTTAAAAATTGTAAAGTAAAAGGAATTTAATATTGTATGTTAAAGAAACTGGGGGGGGGGTTCTTTACTTAGGCAGCAATACCGCTGCCTAAGTAAAGAACGATATTGGCACAAGGTATTATTTATTTTTTTATTATTTAGTTTCTTTTAGACCAAGCCACGTCGTATCGAAGGAGTTGTCGTAGAAACTTCAAAAAGGGCTCATTCGGTTGGAAATTGGAAGGGCTAGTGTTTCCCTTTTAATAGCCGAAAGGGATTGGAAGGCAACTAACACCCTTCCACGCCCACCATTTCCCCAAATACATCCAATCAAAATTTTGAGATATGCATTTTGATCAACGGATGACAACCCCCCACAGCTCTCAGGCAAGGGTTGTAAGTTATGCCCTGGAGGCATATGAGGTTTTTATAGAAAGCGTTCGATTCGGAATTGAAAGGGCTAGTGCCCATTTTAAAAGTTGAAAGTGATTGGAGGGCAACTAACCGCCCTTATCACTCCCGCCATTTCCCCAAACACATGCAATCAAAATTTTGGGATATACATTTTTTTCAACGTAGTTGAAAGTTCTGGAAATTAGGTCTTTCAGGATAATAACCCCCTCAGAGCCCTCAGGACAAGGGTTGTAAGTTATGCCCTGGGGGCATATGAAGTTTTGATAGAAAGTGTTGTTGTAGAAACTTCAAAGAGGTTTCATTTGATTAGAAATTGAAAGGGCTGGTGAAAGCGTCGTCGTAGAAACTTGAAAGAGGCTCATTCGATTGTAAATTGGAAGGGCTTGTGCCCTTTTTAATAGTCAAAAGTGATTGGAAGGCGACTAACACCCCTTCCACGCCCACCATTTCCCCAAATACATCCAATCAAAATTTTGAGATGACCATTTTGTTCAATGTAGTTGAAAGATCTGGTAATTATGTCTTTGAGGAGGAGACTCCCCCCACAGCCCTCAGGGCAAGGGTTGTAAGTTATGCTCTGGGGGCATATAAGGCTTTTACTGAAAGCGTTCTCGTAGAAATTTGAAAAGTTCTACGGGGCATATTAAGTTCTGATAGAAAGTGTTGTCTTAGAAACTTCAAAGAGGGCTCATTTGATTAGAAATTGAAAGGGCTAGTGAAAGCGTTGTCGTAGTAACTTGAAACAAGGCTCATTCGATTGGAAATTTAAAGGGCTAGTGCCCTTTTTAATAGTCGAAAGGGATTGGAGGGTAACTAACCACTCTCTCACGCCCACAATTTCCCCAAACACATCCAATCAACATTTTGAGGCAGACATTTTGCTCAGTGTACTTCAAAGTTTTGGAAATTAGGTCTTTGAGGATGAACCCCCCTCCCACAGCCCTCAGGGCAAGGGTTGTAAGTTATGCCCTGGGGGCATATAAGTTTTTTATAGAAAGTGTTATCGCACAAACTTCAAAAAGGGCTCATTCGATTGGAAATGGAAATGGCTAGTGCCCTTTTTAATAGTTAAAAGTGATTGGAGGGCAGTTAACCCCCCTCTCACGCCCACCCAACACATGCAATAAAAATTTTGAGATAGCCATTTTGTTCAGTGTAGTTGGAAGTTCTGGAAATTAGGTCTTTGGGGATTACAACCCTCCCCCCCCCCACATCCCTCAGGGTAAATGTTGTAGGTTGTGCCCTGGGGGCATATAAGGTTTTTATAGACAGGGTTGTAGAAAGTTCAAAAAGGGTTCATTCGATTGGAATTGAAAGGGCTAGTGCCCTTTTTAATAGTAGAAAGTGATTAGAGGGCAACTAAACCCCCTCTCACGCCCACCATTTCCCCAAACAAATACAATCAAAATTTTTATGTAGCCATTTTTTTCAACCTAGTTGAAAGTTCTATAAATTAGGTGTTTGAGGATGACACCCCCCCCCCCCCCCACAGCCCTCAGGGTAAGGGTTGTAAGTTATACCCTGGGGGTATAAAAGATTTTTAATGAAATTTTTGTTTAGAAACTTTAAAAAGGGCTCATTCGATTGAAAATTGAGAGGGCTAGCGCTCTTCTTAATAGTCGAAATTTATTGAAGGGCAACTATCCCCCCTCTCACGCCCACCATATCCCCAAACACATCCAATCAACTTCATCTTATTTCCCAGTCCCATGCTGCTAGAATTAGTCTTGTCAAATTTGCAGCTTACAGCATAATTTAATTTGGATGATATTGAAAAAATTACTCTGTTTCTTTTTGTATGCTCTTACATATTACAATGATCGTCTCTGGGGCAAATTCCATTTTGAACCCTTAAATGGCTAAGAAGGCTCAAAACAGTCTTCAGTCACCAAAAATTTAAAAGTATATATATAAAAATACGGTGAGTGAAAATAAATGCCATTTGTAGCTGATTCAGGATTGGTAATTATTGTTTTCCTTAGTCGTTAATTGTAAAATGCTAGGCTATTTTTAATACAAGATCTAGAAACCTTTTGATAATGATGTCAGTTTTGCTGTGATTTCTTTTTTTTTGAGGGGTTTCAGGCTCTTTTAAAAAATTCTGAAAATTTGTTTTCTTTTCTACATTTGCTATTTATCCTAAGGAAAATGTTATTTTGAATACAAATTTGTAGAATTTTTTTAAAAAGATCTAGAAACTCCTCAATAATGCCGTCAGTTTTGCTGTGATCTCATTTCCGACGGATTTCAGGCTCTTGCAAAGAAATCTTGCAAATTTATTTCATTTTTAACGTTTCGCTATTTAGACTAAGGAAATATTTACCATTCGTGAATCAGCTGCAAATGGCAATTTTTCCTCACTAGCCGGTTTTCTAAATATGTTTTTAAAATTTGGCAATTAAGGACTGTTTTGCCTTTTTAGGTCCCATTAAGGGATAAAAATGGAATGTACCCCAGTAACAATTATTGAACTATGAAAGGGCATAAGAAAAGGTATTAGGTAATATATTCACTTTCATCCTAGCTAAATTATGTTGTAAACTGCAAGTTTCAATTCATTTCTGGATTGGTCCAATTCTTCTTACTAGGCTAATGTGGTACAAAAGTAGATTGTATCAATGGAATTTGCTCACTCTATGTTCCTTCCTGTGCAATTTGCTCACTCTATGTTCCTTGGCACCTTTCCATGCTATTCTAGGACGCTATGTTCCTTCCCATGCTATTCTAAGGGTTTATGTTCCTTCCTATGCTATTCCAGGAGTTTATGTTCCTTCCTATGCTATTCTAAGGGTTTATGTTCCTTCCTATGCTATTCTAAGGGTTTATGTTCCTTCCTATGCTATTCTAAGGGTTTATGTTCCTTCCTATGCTATCCTAAGGGTTAATGTTCTTTCCTATGCTATTCTAAGGGTTTATGTTCCTTCCTTAGCTATTCTAAGGGTTTAAAAGTGAGCAGTACGAGCGGGGATTCCCCACTGGTTCCTGAAGTCTAGCTTGTCACACAAGTTTGCTTCAACTCCACGTTTTCAACCAGACTGGTTTTTGAGACAGCACTCATTTTTAGGACCAATCAGAGAGAGAGTTGAGGTTACTCCATATACGATAACTTGACTGGTAATTGGATTCAAATAAAAGGAGTGATTTTCATTCGTCCTTGAGATTTTGTATAAAATGCTCATGCGTTACGATTAAATTTTCATAATGTATTAACACATCATGGATAACACATTTGAAATTATTGACTTTGAAGCTATGGATACATTGATTTATACTGTGAGTTCAGTTTACCAAATTGTCTTAATTTATTTCCAAATAAAATCATTTTACCACCCCACTAGTAAATTCGAATTCAGGGGGCATAGCCCTCCCCCCAACTATACAAACTCTACAATATGATGATTATAGTCGATAGAAAACGTAAAATACGCTCTTGTTTCCATTACGTAAACCCCGTCTTCCCTCCCTCCTCAGTTTACAAGTTTAATTCATTATAAATAGTCCTTTTTGTTCAAAATGTCCTTTTCTTGTTCATGCTTTTAAAATGTGCTTTCTTTATCGGTCTAAAACCATCTGTGTTTATAATTACAAAAAGGGACGATTTTAGAATCAGACTTCACACGCGTCTTATCTAAATTATGAAAACAAAAGGTTGGTGATTAAGACCACGGGCTTTGTGTAATTCTAAACGCTTTGAAGAAGGGGCGAATTATTTGCATAATTAAAAGAGATATTTTTAGGACTTGAAACGAGTGAAATGAGTTATTTCCAAAATTAAGGTCAATTAAGGTTCTTTCCAATTAAGAAAATTATTGAGTTGATTTTTTTACTGTATTTTATTGCTATTAGTCCAACGTTGCGATGTGTGTTCGTGTGTGTGTGAACGTGTGTGGGCGCATGTGTATGTGCGTGTGTGCGCGTGTGTGTGTGTGTGTGTGTGTGTGTGTGTGTGTGTGTGTGTGTGTGTGTGTGTGTGTGTGTGTGTGTGTGTGTGTGTGTGTGTGTGTGTGTGTGAACGTGTGTGCATGTGTGCGTATGTGTGTTTGAGTGTGCGCGTGTGTGTGTGTGTGTGTGTGTGTGAACGTGTTCGTTCACACATTTGCTATTTATACTAAGGAAAATGTTATTTTGAATACAAATTTGTGTGTGAGTGTGCGCGCGCGTGTGTGTGTGTGTGTGTGTGTGTGTGTGTGTGTGTTTGTGAACGTGTGCGTGTGTGCTATTAACAAAATTTGTTATTTATTATGCATTTGTTTGATAAATACGAATCCAATTAAGAAAAAAACAACATTTGTTTGATAAATAATATGAATACAAATCCAACTAAGAAAAAAAAAATAATATGCTATAATTGTGATAAAACTTTTCTCAAAGAAAAAAAACTCAATCCATTCATTTTTAGTTTCAGGGGGAAGCTACGAAAACAACTGCCTTCCCTGGCCCAGGACTTCAAAATATCATGGGCAATTTTCCCCTCTCGCCGGATGATGTTAGTGAAGGTACGTCATTTAGTACCCCCCTGGATTTTCAATTTACAACTGAAGAAATGGACAGCCTTATGCAAATTGTTGGATCTAATGTTTCCGGGGACATTTTTGACGATGACTTTACTATTAGTGAATTGGGTCATGTGCAAATAAGTACAGGACATGAAAATAGGGTCGCGTCCCCGGAACTATGTGAATTTTATTCGTTGGAATCTGCTCTAGGTCACTTGCAAACACAGGGTAGATTTTTTATCCCCCCGAGGAAAACCTGGTTGACGGGAATATCATTTTAACAGACCCTTTAAATGTTCTTCATACCTACATCGACCGAATTTGAGCACTTATTGAGATTCAGATTCAAAATGGGGGGGGGCGGGGTCAGAGGGGGATTAAGGCATCGGTAAATCAAAAAGTTTATTTACAAAAGGGGACATTTGGGGACATTTTTTATTTTCATTTTTCAACTGGCAATCAAACTTTTTACCCTGGTCTAAATGAATTTGAGGGTAACTTTTTCAATTGGGTTAATAAATTAACATTAACTTTTGACACATTTAACGAGAGGGGAAGTGGGTCCACAATTTTATACATTGAACACATGGATCTGAATCTCAGTAGATTTAAAAAAACTTTATTTTAAGAGGGGCGGGTAGTACCGAAATAAAATGCAACCCAGATTTGCCGGCTACAGGAGGGGTTCAGGGTTTCAAATTTGAAACAGGGCTGCAATGCTTTAAATATGCATTTTTAGCAGCAGCTCATAAAACATTAAAAAAGGATTCAACAATAAAAAATCTCGACAGACTTGCACGTAACGGTGAAGAAAATTTCCCTGAAGTAAATTTTGATTGTTTAGAGGGAAAGTATCCGGTGTCCTTAAAAGAAATAACCATATTTGAAAAAGCAAATGAAAATCTTGGGTTGGGGGTGGTTGTTCTCCAGTATGACACAGAATTTGTAAATGGGGGAAAGAAACCAAATAGAAAAGGATTTTTATATTCAGTTAGGACACCGATGGTAGATAATGTTAAAAATTCGGTTTGAGTTATCTTTTAGCCTCCCAAAGATGTAAATTCCTATGGTCATTTTTTCCCCGTTACGGCAATAAGTCGACTCTTATCCCAAGGCACGAAGAAAGGAGAATGTCACTATTGCCCCATGTGCCTTTCCTCATTTAGATCTGAACGAACATTCTCGGATCACATGAGATATTGCAAAATTCATGGCAATCAAAGAATAGAAATGCCGGCAGAAGGCAAAGATACTTTACAATTTAAAAACTTCCAAAATTCCCTGCTACAGGTTGATAAAGTATGTTTGGATTGTGAATTAAGACTGGTATCAGACCCATCAAGGCCAAATATAGTCAAGGAACACAAACTAGTTGCTTGTTCCTTTGTGCATGCCCGTCGCGATTCCAATAATAAAATGCAGCTGGAAGAGTTTTTTTGGCTATGGATGAGGAGGGTAGCATGGAGAAGTTATTGTTGTCTTTAATAAAAACAGCGATTGGTGCAATTTCACGATTGCGTCACACCAACTTCCCAATGTCATTATCAGATAAGGAGCAACTAGCACTAGAAAAGGGGACAATTTGTTGGGTTTGTAGCCCAAAAGACTCTTGCCCCAAAAGACGCTGTCCAGGATCACAATCATCTTATTGACCCCAATTTAACGGGGAAAAGTAACTTTCGGGGGTGGGCTCACAGTTCATGTAATTTAAAAATTAAACAGCAACTCTTTCTTCCGGTTTTTACACATAATTCTAACTACGATCTGAAGTATGTGCTACCAACAATGGCACATCTTCAAAGAAATGGAACAGTGGATGATGCATGGGTGATAGACAGCTTTTCCTTCAAAATCATTCCTAAATCATCGGAAAAGTTGCTTGTTTTGGAATTTATGTGGAGATATGTCGAAGACGACATTGAGTACACGACTAAAATTCGCTTTTTAGATTCCTACAGTTTTTTCCTAAATCATTGAGCGAATTAATTCAAGTGCAGAAAAACGATGACGGCTGCAACGCTTTCCCCCTTCTCAAGCAACAATTTCCAAATGATTTATATGATTTGTTGACGGTCAAGGGCATATATCCTTATGATCATTACTGTTCCATGTCGAGATTCGCTGAGGAAACTATTCCCTCGATCGAATCGTTTTACGACAGTCTAAACGATCGTAGATGCACCCCCGATGAATACAGTTTTGCTAAAAAAAAAGTGTGGGCAGAGGGAGGGTGTAAAAATGGGTTTGACTACTGCAAGCTGTATTTGTCGAGTGATGTGTTAACTTTGTTAGACATTATGTGTAAAAATACGGACAAAATCTATGGGGAATTTAATCTTGATTTAGGGTATTATGTTTCATCTCCTCATCTGGTAATGGACCTCATCCTAAAAATTAGCGGGGAAAAACTCGGGCTGATCACCGACATCGATCAGCACCTGTTCATCGAGAGGTTAATGAGGGGTGGATACGTTTTTCACGGGGATCGTATCTTGGAAACTGATCCAACTGGAGAGAAGACGGGGACAAAATGAGATGCAGTTTTCCTTGATATGAATTCTCTCTACCCCTCGGCCATGTCCCATTATGCGCTATCCTGCGATGACTATAAATGGCTCAATGACCCTCAAGCTCCTCATTTCCCCAACATTGACAGTGTTGAGGAGAATGGACCGGTTGGATGGTTTTTTGAAATTGATGGGGGAGATACCAGTTGAGCTTCACGATTCGGTAAAGGATTTTGTTTTCCCATGCATCAATAGACCTGTGACTAGGGACTCTTTGAGCCCCCGCAACAGACGTTTAGTCGAGGTGGATGGATTGCATTGGTCACCTTCAAAACAAAAACTTATTGCTAACCTTCTGCCGAAAAAAATATTGTTGTACATCATGTGGCTCTAAAATGGATGTGCAACAACGGTTTCAACGTCACAAAGGTTCATAGAGCCCTCCAGTTTAGTCGAAAACCCTATCTGAAAACGTTTGTTGACACTTTTGTCAAGAAACGTTCTGAAGGGCAGACAAAAGCCGAAAAAGAAATTTATAAGCTCATTTTGAATTCGGCTTTTGGTAAAATGTGCGAGAGTGTTCGCAATTAGAATCGTTGTGACGTCGTGACCGATCCCAAACAATGTTCTTGAATTATTGCCGATCCAAACTACACTTCCTTCACAATCATTGGCCCGGAAATGGTACTATTGAATAGAAAAAAGAAGCATTGTATTAAATAAAAATATTGCTGCAGGCAGTGCGATCTTGGAGATCTCTAAAAAGCTCATGTTGGAATTCTACTACAATGTGGCTAGGGTACAGTGGCCGGAGAAGGGGCAAGTAGAGGTCTGCTACGGGGACACAGATTCTCTACTGCTAAAAGTAAAAACCCCAAACCTACTTGATGATTTGGCGCACGGTGAAATCATCAGCTCCTTTATGGACTACACCAATTGGAGTGGGCTTTATCCAGAGCTAGTGAAACGTCGGGCACCAAATCAGCTTTTATTTTTTAAATCAGAAACGGGAAGCGACATGATTTCCCGTGGTATGTTTGCAAGTCCGAAGGTGTACTTTATACAGACACACGACGAGGAAATAAAAAACGTTGCAAAGGAGTACCCACGCGCTATGTGGATAAGAATTTCGACATGGACATCTATAGGAATTGTATCGTTCAAAATACAATTCCACGAGCAAAATTGCTGGCAATTCGTTCACTGAACTACAGGAACTTCACTGTAAATATAGAAAAAATTGCCATGAGTACCATTTCCGACAAGGTCTATGTTCGTGAAGACGGTGTGACTACCCTCCCCCTGCGACACTATTTAACTTCCGACCGAGTCGAATGTGTTAGCCATAGGGAAAGTCTCGGTTTGAGTAAAGTCCAATAAATTTTTCCCAAAACCTTGGGGGGGGGGGCTCGCGGCCCGGGGGGGGGATGCCCGGCCGGCTGCCAGCGGGGGGGGGGGCGCCACTACCAAAGTGATCTTTTTTTTTTACTTAGAGCAGATTTTTGTGCTTTTGTAAATATACATGTTGCATTGAAAAAAAGGTGATATTATTCAGTGTATTTTTCATTAAATGTTATATTTTTTTTATTAATAAAGTATATTTATTAAAGTGCTTTTTCTAGTGCATTTTTTAAATAAATGTTTTTTTTTATTATAAATAAATTAAAAAAAGTATATTTTTCCTTTGTTTTCTATAAAGTGCTGTTTATAATACAAGAAATATGATTCTTTATTGATTTTGTTCTTCTCATAATTCTTGAACGGACTAGTAATAGGGAAATTATTTAGTCATTAGACAACTATAGTCTACAGCTTGTTGTCTAGGTGAACTGTTGAAGGGAACATGTATAAATTTAAAATACCATTCAGATCGTTTCTGTGTGGCCGTCAATGTCAGGCAAAAAAAACACTCTTAACTAAAATAATCAAAAATTGTGATAAAATGTTTGTGGAAAAGCCGAAAAAAATCTACTATTGTTACAGTATTTGGCAGGAGTCATACGATAAAATAAAAGCAATTGGCACGGTGGGATTGGTGCAGATACAATTTATACAGGGACTTGATGTTTTCAACATTATTGAACCAAACTCTTGGTTGATTATCGACGATCTGGCTGAATCTATTGAACAGTGGTCCCAGGAAATGCTGCAATTGTTCACCGTTCGCTCTCATCATGAACAGATTTCCATTACTCTGGTTCTACACAATCTCTTTCATCAGAGCAAATGTATGCGAACACTTGCATTGAACTGCACCTACTATATCATCTACAGAGTTGTTCGTGATTCTAGCTCGCTAATAACTCTATAAACAAATCTATCCAGGTGCCCCCAAATTTCTGATCTCAGCGTACAATCAGGCAACTAATAATCCCTACGGCTATATCCTATTGGATCTTGATCAAAATACTCCCAAGGATTTGCGTGTAGTCACAGATATTTTTGACAATGAAATTACAGTATATCTCCCAGTGAACAGTAAAAAGACCTATTAGTTGCTATCATGACTCTGAAGAAACTACATGAAAATAGACATTTATTTTCAGTTCTAAGCACTTCAAAACACCCACTTAGGAAAGCCATACTCAAACATGGTGTTGACAATGATTTCATTAATCTAATATCTGAACTATGTTTAAATTTGACCGAGGGCAATGTTCAACTGCCAGAAGTAGTTAAGCAACAGGCAAAGCAACATCGTTCCATTGTACGTACATTGGCCTCTAAAAACAAAGGAAAGAATTTTCAAAGGAAACGTCTTCTTCAGGTGGGTGGTAGCTTTTTCACACTTTTACTGCCAATAATTGCAGGACTTGTAAACAGTTTTCTCTAGAGAGAATGGCCAAACCCTATAAATTGACTCCAATAGAACTCGCTCGCTCACCCGTAGAACAATTTGAGGACAATCTGAGTAAATTCATTGACAACGAGAATATTGAGGATGATAAAAAACTGCTTTTACTTCAAGATGCACTTCGCCGAGTGGACAAACATAAGCCCTATCGTGCGAAGGCCAGTGGTATTGATCACAAAGAAGAATCATCTCCTCAGGATTCTGCTGCTGCTGCTGGAATACAATTAAAGAAGGAGGAATTGGATTCAATTGTATCGAAAATTGGAAATCTAATGCCCCACTCATATCGTGAACAAACGACTCCTAACTTATCTCATGGAAAGTGGTCAAGATCATATTCAAGTTGATAGCTATGGGAAAGGGATTATAATTCAAGGCAAGAGCTATAATCTACTTGATTTAATCTATGATATGGTTACAAATCGCAAAGGACTATTATCATTTGACGCTCATCTATACAACTTTCTAAATACATTACACTTCCCAAAAGCCTTATTAGCAATAGGCAAATTCTAAAAAAATTAAATGAACATGCATCCTTGTCAACACCATTAAAATATGAACATGAAGATGAAGAAGAAGATTTTAAATTAATCTTGGAAAATACTAGCACACCTAGTGGAAACTTGACAATAAGGAGGAGCAGTACGCCACTGATTGCTAGACAAAGCGAAGACGTATCAAGTCAACGTCACCACCACCACCACCACCAACCATCAGTATACAAAAGGGTAGCGGATGTTACACTACACGTTTACATTCAAAATGGTTGAAGTTCTGAAACGTGTTTATGACAATATTGGTGAAGTGGGGAGTTTAAGTTCCCCAACCACTTTCCAAAGTCACTGGTGTTCACGCTAAAAGTGTACAAGACTATCTACAAAATGAATCGAGTTACACTCTGCATAGAAATCATAGGCTTCGTGCTAATCATTATCGAAAAACTAAAGCCTTTTTCCCATTGCATATAATGCAAGCAGATCATCTAACTCTAGATGAGATTCAAAGACGTCAAAATACACCGTACAAGTACATTCTACTTGCAATCAGTGTTTTTAGTCGCTAAGCATATGCCATTCCATTGCGCTCAAAGAGAGGTGTTGAAGTTGCTCAGGCCATTGAAAGTGTTCTCGAACAGGATTCGTATAAAAAAAATTCTAACGGATCGCGGTAGTGAATTTGTTAATCCCCATTTTGCATAAGTATTAGTGAAATACAATACACTGTTCTATCATAATCATAGTCCTATAAAGGCTGCATTGGCCAAACGATTGATAAGAACTATTCGACTTTTAATTTCAAGATATTGTACATTGAAAAATACATATGCTTTTATTCATGATTTAGATAAAATCATGTTGATTTATAATCAACGACCTCATCGATCATTGTCCAATTCAACCCCAACGGAAGTTCATCATTCTGATCATGATACAATTGCCACCTTTCTTAAACAATATTCCAATGAAACGATTGTCAAGAAGAAAAAATTCACTGTTGGTGATACTGTTCGAATTAATAGAACAACTAATGTTTTTGAAAAGGGTAATTACTTGTGCCACAGAACTTTTTAAAGTGGCAAAAATCCTAGACACTAAACCCATAACTTATCGTTTGCGCGATACCAAAGGTGAAGAGTTTCTCGGCGGCTTTTATGAGTATGAACTACAAAAAGTTAAAAATAATAGTGAAATCTATCAAACTGAAAAGATATTAAAGAGCCGTACTCACAGGGGTAAGAAACAGTTACTTGTTCGGTGGCTAAGATACAACTCTGATTTCGATTCTTGGATCATTGTTGAAGATATTGACAATGCCGAAGGATTTCTATGTAACATTTATGTCCAACGTTTCCGATCCTCTCTACAATGACTTGAATAAAACAAGTGATTTTTGGACGAAACTCTCCCCCACCATCAGATTCGATGACGGAAAGAATGAAGTTGCTCTTGTCGATTGTATTCTCAAAAATACCTATGACATCCTGAGAAAGGATCGTGTGTATGATATAAAAGTTATACCATTCGATTGTCACACTTTGTCGACTATGAATGGGTTAAAACACTTAAATCTAGCGAATATTCACATGTCAAATTGAAATATATTTAATACGATAATATGACAGATTTGTGTCGTACAATCAAAGAAAAATCTCATATCGCAGGAATGGTACATTCCATTTTAATTATTCAATGGAACCTCGATAGGATTTACATTACCTCACCTGTTGACAGTGAAATAATTATTCTCAATGATAATCTGAGAGACGTTCTTGGCTTTAAACAGAATATGATCAATGGGAAAAACGCTGGCACCGTTTACTGGATGGATCAAGTTATTTTTGCTGATTATCCACCGGGTTTCACCTTGGACTCTTGCATATTTCTCTATGCATCTTTTGTGAAAACATCGAGAGTTCGTAATTCAAATGTCCCCCTCCTACTTGTTCTTGAACGAAAAACAACTACATGAACTGGTTCATCACTATAATATAAAGCATTTCAGTATGTTCCTGTAAACACTTCGTATTTGGAACTCTGTCAGTTAACACTAAGAAGTGAATTGGGTGATCCTCTAGCAATAACAAAAGGTTTAGCAGTGATTACGTGTCATTTTTGACCCATTCTCGATGTCACCAACACCACCTAAAATGAACAATAGAAGAATTCCATTTGTCTGTCCCGATATCGATTGCTATGTTGGTGCTCTGAGTCCACGTCAAATTGGCAATGGATTGGACTACTACAAGAGGCGTACTACAATGTCTGGCTATGGTCTTGGTAGCTGGTTTGCTAGGCTCTTCCGTTCTGCACTACCCCTTGCCTGAAAATATCTTGTACCTGCTGCATCAAATTTTGCTGTCTCAACACTACAGGACTGTGGGTCGGGTAAGAATTTCAAGGAGAGTGTTAAGGAAAATACTAGATCTTCAGCAAGAGCCGTTGGTGAGCATTTAAAATCTCGGCAAAATGGGGAGGGATTGAAAAGGATGCGTTTGCGTCATTCACTCATCAGTCTCTACCCAGGTGGGAAGCGAAGGACATCAACAAGGACTTCGAGAAATAAAACAACGAAGACCAATAAGAAGAAAAAGAAAAAGACTGTTAGATCAAAGAAGGATTTCTTTGCTTAAGATGACTTATCTCCCCCATAAGGAATCACATCTATCAATCGGTTCCTCATTGAATTTGTTCAATGCTGAAAATGTTGATGTCATTGTCAAGTATGGCTACTATGAACAATTTCACTCCCAACAACCCCTCTCGGAAAATATACAGTTTCAAATATTTTCCAATGAAGACTATTTCATTGATTTGTCATCAACATTTATTGATTTAAATGTTGCGGTGAAGAAAAAGTCAGGAAATACAACTCCAGCTGTTGCCGATGGTCTCTCCTACGAAAACTGTATTCTACACAATCTGTTCAAACAAATTAATGTATTTATTAATGGAACATTGGTGAGCACTAGCAATAATTTATCCAACTATGCAAGCTACATACAATTTATGATGATGACACCAAAGGCATACAAGGAGTTGAGAGGACAGTCATTGGGCTATGAATATCGATCAGGTGTTGATACTGACGGTGAGTTGACTACTGCAGTGACCCAGGAGTATCATCTGGTTGGAAAATTAAATCATGAGATATTCAATATATCCCAATGGTTACCCCCCAATGTCAAGATTGACATAAAGTTGCAACTGGCCCCATCGAATTTCATTTTGAGAAAAACACTTCCTGCAGCACCCGATGCAAATGTCATTATCACATCAGCAATTCTCCTCGTCCGAAAACAAAAGGTTATGAGCTCTTTTGCATTGGCAGTGGAAAAGCTAAGAGCCAATGGCAACAATATTAAACTTCTTGTCCCCCATACGATTGCCAATCAACGTCACATTGCCACCGGCTCTCGTAGCTATACTGATTCATCATTTATCAATGGAGAAATTCCATCAAAATTGGCTTTGGCCTTTGTGAAGAGTGGCAGTGCCGTTGGATCCTGGACTGAATCCCCCCATGATTTTTATTTTTTCCGTCTATCTAGCCTTGTGTTCAAAGAGAATGGTATTCCACTGCACACTCTATCATTTGACAAAAAATCCCATAGAACTCTGTACGAGTTGACCATGCAATCCCTAGATCATTACTCCCAACTATTTGAAAATGGAATAACCGATTCAATGTTTTCAAAAAATCATGGTGTAATTGTTTTGGACCTGTCGGGGACCCAGGATATGAGCATAATACGAACAGGAAATGTACGTTTAGAGTGCACATTTGCCGATGCTTTGACTGAGAGTATCACACTAATATCATTGAGTCAATTTCAAACCTATTGGGAAATCACACCCGACGGCAGTGTTCTACTAGACCTAGCACCATGAACACAAACCAAATAATCATGTATTTAGTATGGATCCATACATGTCCCAGTACAAGTCCTATTGCATACCATCGGACTTCATTGAAAAAATTCCAAGTGTTAACAATACCCTAATCATTGTTAATAGCAGTCCTTCGACTTTGAAGACAGGCCATTGGTTATGCATCTTTCAAACAGCGAAGAATATTGAATTTTTGGATCCTCTTGGTCTATCGTATAAATTCTACACTCCGTACATCAGCAACTTTATTGAAAGCAGTGGGATAACTATTATTCAAAATCAACGAAGAATACAGGGTTTAACGACTAAGACATGTGGCTTTCATGCACTGATCTTTTTCATGTTCAGATGTCGTGGGTATACCTACAAACAGTTTCTTGACATCTACGTTGACTTACCTCGATTGAACGACTTTCTAGTGGAAAATATACTTACAAGCGTGTTTAATATTGATTTTAGTGCCCTACGAATAAAATGTTCCAAAAATGTATGTGAAATTGTTTATTAATAAAAATAATGTATATACATGATAAAAACGACTTTTCTACTGTTTAGATTTCATCTTCTACTAGGTATAGGTATTTGTCAATAACAATTAATGTAGGTAGATTATCCGAATTCACAGTGTACTGATCCTGATGTGTTGCAATGTCAGGGTCACATTTTCTACAGTAGAGTGTAACTTCACTCTTGTCATATCTCTTTGTATAGTCAATGATACTATTCTCATTCATTTTATAGAATTCACATGTTTCAATTTGCTTATTCGAATTAATGTCACAAACAGTGTCCTCAAGTGGTGAATCACATTCCGTCACAGCCAAATAAAAATCAGTGGGCTTATAATCATAGTGGTCATTGTCTTCACAACGATGACGTAGAAACTATATTCTTTTGTTTTTCCAACAGTTGAATTGCTGTCCCGGCTCCTCCTCCCAGAACAATCTAAAACCACGACGATACCAATCTCGTAGCAATAAATTAAAATCACGCTTAGGATTCTTTCCAATCATACCGGGATATGTATTCTCCCATTGATTACATTTATCATAGTGGCAATTGGAGCACAGGTGTCTTCTAGGATGAGAGTCACACCCCTCTTCAAGACAGGAATTACAACCTTTAATTTGTACAGCATATCCTCTATGCAATTTACTCGGGTTGCATAACCTGCACTTTTCATCGTACTCATCAATCATTGTGCAATTCTCACATGATGACCAGCTGCCCAGTGTGTACATGCATAGTGGACATGTATGGAACATTTTGTCATGTGTTGACACTCTCACTGCCACAATCAAACTGAGCTATCAACAACGACAAATTGAGTGGGATAGAGAGAGAGAGAGAGAGTAAATCACGGGACGAACATAAACCCTTAGAATAGCATAGGAAGGAACTTAAGCTCCTGGAATAGCCTTGGGTAGGAACATAAGGCAAGCAAATCCATAAGGTCATGCTCTGGAAAGATGCCAAGGAACGTAATCTCCCCAAATAGCACAGGAAGGAACATAAACCGAGCAAATCCATAAGTACATGCTCTGGAAAGGTGCCAAGGAACATAATGCCTTAGAATAGCATAGGAAGGAACATAGTCCTATAGAATAGCATGGGAAGGAACATAGTCCTATAGAATAGCATAGGAAGGAACAGAAACCCTTAGAATAACATAGAAAGGAACATAAACCAAGCAAATCGATAAGTTCCTGCTCTGGAAAGGTGCCAAGGAACATAATACCATAGAATAGCATAGGAAGGAACATAGTCCTATAGAATAGCACGGGAAGGAACATAGCGTCCTAGAATAGCATGGGAAGGTGCCAAGGCACATAGAGTGAGTAAATAGCACAGGAAGGAACATAGAGTGAGCAAATTCCATAGATACAATCTACTTACAAAGTGATAAATAGAAAACACGAGGCCTGATAACTGTATTAGGTGCAAGAGCAGGAACATGCATATTTACGCTGTATTTACAACTAGTTTACATCATAGTGTCCGAAAATAAAACAATGTGTTATCTTGTGTCGGCGTAGTGGAAGAAACTGAGTCTTCGAGTTTGAAAGTATTAGTTTTTAGTTAGCTAAAGTCGCTCCTTACTTATAATGCGCTACTGTGAACTGTTTCGTTACTTATTTTATAGTTTCCTGTTATACAAACAAGCCCTGATCCAAGGGAACAAATTTCGTTGTGTATTCATTTTGAATAAACAATTGCTTTCGAAAGAAGTAAACTCTATAAATAACTTTTAATAGCAAGGAAAATAAATGAAAGATCCTTTCTAAGATGTTTATTTGATCTGTGTGTTATTTTTGAAAAAAGGATAAGAAAGCCTAGATTTGAGGAGCCTTGATTAACTTCATCATAACATAAGTGGCGTTTCTAATGTCTTTGTGCCCGGGGCAAAATCTTGATTAGCACCCCCCTCCTGTCTCCCAAATTTTGTTTTTCATCAACAAAGTTTTCATTTACTAAAAAATTGAAAACAAAATATCCAAAAAATATTTAAACTAAGTTTCGTCCGCTTACTTTTATTTTGGAGGAATTGTGATGAAGCTATAGGCAAAATAAAAATGTCATATTCAATTTGCTTATGCTTACTGCCAGGACCATATCCAGAATTTTTCTTGGGGGGGGGGCACAAGAAAAAATAAAAAATGCATGAAAAATTAGGTTATATGCATCTTTGTCACTCTTTTGTGAGTGAAACAAAAATTTTAAAGGGGGGAGGGTTGAACCCCCTACCTCTCCCTGGATATGGCCGTGCTAATGTGGTAAAGCTTTCTAATTTAGTTAATTATTAATTGAGTAAAAATATATTAAGACGCAAAAACAAAGTTTCAAAATACCACTTCTTAAGACAAGGATACAAATCGTGGAATGTGTGGGCTTGGAGGGAACTTGCTCAATAACCAATTTCCTGGCTAAATGCGTCAATGTACCGGAAGGACGTGGTTAGGTTTTTCGTATATATACCCCGATTTTTGAGACTGAAGGCAGACTTTTTGATTTGCAGGGTGAACCTCTGCCCGTTTATTTTCTCATTAGAAATACCTTGGGACTTTGTCGGATCATTGTAAGTGTCTGTATCTTATTACATATCATTGTAGTTTTTGAGACTTGTGGTCTACTTGGGACAGCCGGTCCCAGTAGGGAGTATATATCTGATTATTATTATATGTTAAATGAATAAAAGTATTGTATTTTAGACAACCTCTCTACAATCTACCTTTAGCCCTCGAACATACCCAGTCGGTACGCCTCAGTAGTTCGGTCATAGCCTAAGGCACGCTACCAAAGTTTAATTACCTTAGGGCCAGAGTTTATCTCCCCTATAAAGGGAGAATAAAGGCATCTACAACTAAAACACCCAAATACCACAAATAACACTTCACAACAACTGGTGGTCGCTGGAAAAACTGGGTCGAGGAGGCTAGATAAAAATAGTAGATTGAAATAAAATGGCATTACCAGAGGAAAAAATGACTTCCCTATCAACAGTACTTGAAATTGCAAAAATTATACCAGAATACGCGGGAAATTAGGATGTAGATGAGTTTATCGAAAAATTTAAAATTTTCGACGAACTAACTGAATCATTTGAGGATAAGGTCAAAGAGCAATGCGTTGCAGCCAGATTAAAGGGAAGCGCCCTTAAACATTTTGAGGCAATTAAGGAAAAAGAGCCCAAGGACATCAGTACTCTAATTGAATCTTTTAAAACAAGATTCATAGAGACAAGCATCTCTGAGAGGCTAAGAACAGAGGTAGTCACATTCGATACCTCAACTAGTATCAGGGAATATGCAGACAAAATTTGTAGATCTGTGTGTTTACAATTAGAGAAATGCAGAAATGACGAGACAGTACAGAAAGTACAACTACATACTTTTACCCAAGGGTTACCAAAAAAGTTATTAAGACTAATATTATCGCGGAAACCTGAAAATTTAGAGCAGGCTATAATACTAGTCGAAACAGAGGTAAAAATTGACGAGGCTATGAAAAGGTTTGATCAGATGTCAATAAATAACACAGGAGCCCAAGAAAGTATAAAATATGAAAGGGGACAAAAAAAGGTGAGCGTTGAGGAGCCGAATCGTGAACCAAAAAGGCGCGACGGAGGCCGAGGGTCGCCGTCTAGGGAGATAGCTGACAGATTCCACGACCTTGAGAGATTAGCAGCTAATAACTATAGAAAATATGGGCACCCTCCCCCACCAAAGACAGATAGTAAGGGAACCAACAAGGACAGATCAAAAATATTTAGAAATAACCAGGGAACAAACAAACAATTTAAGAGAAAATTTTATTGCTATTATTGTAGCAAACCAAACCACTATGCAGCAGATTGCTGGCATAGAATACGCCAAGAAGGCCAGACGTACAAGACAAGACACCAATTCAGAACGCAGGGGGACAGAAATTTAGGAAGACAGGGAACAAATAATACTTGGCAAACACCTAATAATATTCCTGAATTTAGGCCTAGAAGGCAAACGGTTAACAATACCCAGGGTCAAAGTAGCAGTGCTGAAGAAAACTGGGATAATCCCAGAAATTTTTGGCCAAACAGTGGGCATTTAAACGGATAAACCAGCCTGTAAGGGTCGACAGAGCTGTTTCCTTACAAAGACCCCTATATAGTTTAGAATGTTGTGATACAAATGCAAATAATAATAATCTACCGATTCTGCGTTGTTTTAAAATTGAGTGTTTTCAAAATTTACCATGTTTACTAGATATAGGCGCATCTAAATCATTAATTCGAGAGGAAGTCTTTAATAGGTTTCCTCCTAGTGTCAAAAATCGAGTAAGCAGATGCCAAAATACCCTAACATCAGTGACAGGGCACAAGCTGACAATTTCGGGAGAATGTCCACTAAAATTTAGCGCAGGGGATAAAGAAATAACAGTAACAGTAATAATATGCAAGCAGCTACCATTTCTTGTATTCTAGGAGTAGATGCCATCAGAAAATATGGGATTGTGTGGGAACCCATATCCAATACAATCACAATAAACCAGGCAAATGAAAATAATAAGCAAATGTGCGTAACAACAAATAACGAAAGTGAAGATTCGAATTATAACCTAAAAATAAGCGGAAAATCACAATTGAAGGGGGAACGACAGCTCAAGTTCTAGCTACATTAAATGAAAAAAAGGAAAAGTTAAAACAATGGTTGCCATGATAGAAGGGACACACCATAAAAGAATACCCAATGATTTTCGTGGAAAATCAGGTTATAAATATTGAAAATGGTATAACATACTTAAAACTATCAAATCTAAGTAATAATAAAATAAAACTGAACCAGGTAGAACTTGGATCAGTGGAAAAGATTTCAAATTCGGAAATAAAATCTCTAAACAGTCCAGAATTAAGCGTAAACTTCACTAGCCACCAACATTTATCCTCATTAAAACCGCAACCACAAGAAGAGTATGGAATGGCGAAACCGGATTTTTTGCAACAATTTGATTTAAAGCGTTTACCGGAAAACGTAAAAACTAGGGTGGAAAATATTCTTTGGGATTTTAAATGGACTTTTGCAAGACACAAAGTAGACTACGGATTAACTCACTTAATCACGCACAAGATATCAACAGAGGGCCCTCCAATCAAAAGTCACCGTATAAAACCCCTTATCATTTAAAGCCATGGCTAGAAAGCCAAATAAAAGAAATGGAAGATCAGGGAATAATTAAGGAAAGCATTAGTGATTGGTGCTTTCCATTAGTAATAGTCAGAAAAAAATATAACACCTGGAGATTATGTATAGACTTTAGATCACTAAATGCAGTCACAATTAAAGACGTGATGAAGCTACCAAGAATTGATTCGATTTTAGATTCCTTAGGGGTCTCAAAATATTACACTAGTTTTGATTTAATAGCAGGATATTGGCAAATCGCTTTAGATGCAGAAACCAAGCATAAGGCTACAGTAATCTTAGACGATGGGAGAACGTTCACATTTGAACGTATGCCATTTGGCTTATCATTTAGTCCGAATTGCTTTAGTCGCCTAATGAATTTGGTGTTAAAAGATAACGAAACAGGAAGGAAAAAAGATACCTTGGCTTATTTAGATAATATAATTCTGTTTAATGAAAACTTGGAAGACCACTTGGTCGGACTTAGAAAAATACTGGAAAAGTTTGAAAAAGCAGGCTTAAAATTAAAACCAGAAAAGTTAAAAATAGTAGTACCAAAATTAGTATTTCTTGGACACCTGATAAACTAAGGTACTATTTCACCAAATCAAGAAAAATTTACAGTCATAGAAAATTTACAACCTCCCAAAGATCAAAAAACCTGCAGATCAGTTTGTGGGTTGTTAAGCTATTTCAGACGATATATTAAAAATTATGCCACAATAGCACAACCTTTGACAAACCTTTTGGAAGAAATTAGGTAAATTCGAATGTCCAGAGGACGCAAAACAAGCGCTAAATGAAATAAAAAGGCAATTATTACTGGCACCAATACTAAAACTATCAGATTTGTCACAAGACTTCTGTTTGCAAACAGATGCTTCGGGGTACGGTATCGGGGCCATATTATTAAACATAAATTCTGAAGGAGTAGAATCAATAGTTCAATACGCCAGTAGGTCACTGACGGAAGCAGAAAAAAAAATACTCGACAATTGAAAGAGATTGTTTAGCAGTTGTAGTATTTACAGAATATTTTCGACAATGTTTACTTGGAAAAACATCTATTTTACAAGTAGACCAAAAATCATTAGTTTGGCTACATACGATGCAAAATACTTCAGCCCGGCTGACACGGTGGATACTACGTCTGCAAGCTTATTCATATACTCTAATCCGGGTTGCAGCGGTAGCTAGCAACCTAGTAAGAGACGATCACCTCCAATGTTAAGAAATATAAAAACCCGTAGCTCCTAAAAAAAGAGTCAGATCAAAACAAAAAGTACACCATTAGAACCGCCTTGTCCAAATCCTCCATAAAGGAAACTTACCGCCCTTTGGCTTGAATAACAAAGAAAATATATTGGCTTGAAAATCAAGAAAATAGACTTTTACCACGTTATTCTCCCCAAACGGGATATTTTTTTTCTTTTTTTTTTCTTTCTTTTCCACAGATAGCTTGGCACTGGAACATCGTAGAGAGTTGTTCAATAGCTCTTTTTAAAGGAAATTAATTGGGTTAAAAACCTTTTGTAACTAAAATAAATTATTTCTAAAAGAGAATAAATTTTTCCAATAAAAACTGTATTTTTGATGCAGTGACGTCATAATTACTATATAAGAAACGTCAAAACTGTAAATGGTCTCATTCATGAATACATAATGGTTAGATCAAAGCAAGCTACACGCAAGTTAAAAAATCAGTACTAATTATAATAAAGAACGAACCCTCGCTTATACTAACTCAAATCTTTAATATATTCCGGGTTGCAATGGTATAATAAAGATCAATTACATAAAGGCTCGATCATCGAATTTAAGCTGAAACTAAGTGAAGGACATTTATGCCTCCATATATTCACAGTGATGTATAAGATTTCCCATTACATCTGTAAACTGTTCCACAGTTGCCGGTCCATACCTTGGAAGCTTTTCACTAAACATGCAACATTTCTTTTGGATATTACTATGAAGTTTTGCGAAAGCATCTCTAGCTGACTTTTCAACAAAATCTATTCTTTCAGAGATAATTTTAATCTTTAATTTTGAATATTTTTCGTAATCCCGGTAAAACATTCGTAAAATTTTACATAAAGGACCGATATAGCTCATCATAAATGGTTTCTTGTCAATATATAATAAAGAACGACCTCTTGCCTATACTAAATTTTATACGCCACTTAATTATAGTATAGGTTAGTAATTCAACCGATAGCATGGCACTGGAACATCGTAGAGAGTTGTTCAATGAATCATTTTAAAGGAAATTCATGGGGTTAAAAACCTTCTGTAACTAAAACAAATTATTTTTATTACATTAAGAAATTTTAATTATGTTCCTTAAGAAATCATCATTAGTAAAAATTTTATAATACAGAACGACCTCTTGCCTCTACCAAAATTTATAGGCCACTTAACTATAGTGTAGGCTAGTACAGTTATATTTGAGGCCAATACATTAAAATTTTCCATTAAAAGACGACCATTGGAATAAAAATTACATTAAGGGACGATCATTGCAATAACAAACCATTGCAGACTTTGGACTTAGTTAGCTACTTGATTGTTTGAGGTTCGTCTCTTACTATTTCAAAGAAGAAAAAGCCGTAGGCTTTTCCTGTTTGTAATCATATAGCATAGATTCTGGGTTGCAGCGGTAGCTAGCAACCTAGTAAGAGACGATCAGTCCAATGTTAAGAAATCCGGGTTGCAGCGGTAGCTGGCATCTGGGTTGCAGCGGTAGCTAGCAACCTAGTAAGATATATAATAAAGAACGACATCTAGCCCATGTTAACCTAAATATAAATAGGGTTATAATAAAGAACGACCTCTTGCCATTACTGAATTTTATAGGCCACTTAACTATATAGTATAGGTTAGTAAAGTGATTACAGTAAAGAACGATCTCTCGCCCATAGTAAATGATATATGGTTGTTCCAGGGGTAGCTGCGAGCTATCCAGTTTGCAGCAGAATCCGGGTTGCAGCGGCAGCTGTAACCTGGAGTATCTTTGCTTAAACAACCAAGAAAATATGTCGGCTTATTATTAAACAAAAACCTAAGTTATCATAAGTATCATAAACGGTTCCGGGGTGCAGCATTATCCGGGTTGCAGAGGTAGCTATCAAACTAGTAAGAGAGTCCAATATTAAGAAATATAAAAACCCCTAACTCCTAAAAAAAGAGTCAGATCAAAACAAAAAGTACACCTTTAGAACCGCCTTGTCCGAAACCCCTATGAAGGAAACTTACCGCCCTTTGGCTTGAATAACAAAGAAAATATATTGGCTTGAAAATCAAGAAAATTGACTTTAACCACGTTATTCTTCACAAAAGGGATACTTTTTTTTCTTTCTTCTTTTCCACAGATAGCTTGGCACTGGAACATCATAGAGAGTTGTTCAATGGCTCATTTTAAAGGAAATCTCTAGATCTAGCGCCTTTTGCACTTAATTTTTTTTATATACAATATTGATCAATGACGTCATAGTCGTTGGATGTAGTTAGTATTACATAAAGGCTCGATCATCGAATTTAAGCTGAAACTAAGTAAAGGACAATTATGCCTCCATATATTCACAGTGATGTATAAGATTTCCTATTACATCTGTAAACTGTTCCACAGTTGCCGGTTCATACCTTGGAAGCTTTTCACTAAACATGCAACATTTCTTTTGGATATTACTATGAAATTTTGCGAAAGCATCTCAAGCTGACTTTTCAACAAAATCTATTCTTTCAGAGGTAATTTTAATCTTTAATTTTGAATATTTGTCGTAATTCCGGTAAAACATTCGTAAAATTTTTCTCAATTTACAAAGATCAGCCTGTGCATTCTTTGCAGCTTGTGTAAACTGCAAAAATATCCATGGTATCCGAGCAATAGTTTGAATATTTCAATACAAGCTAGAAAAATACCTTAAAATGTTAAAATTACTTTTATTTTTGATTAGGTTCTAACTACCCGATGTGGGATTGACTATCTAGTTTCAGACCAAAAAATTCTATTTTTTAATATATTTTATTTTTCAGTTTAGAATCACTAAAGTTATTATGTAAACTGCAAAAATATTTATGATATCTGAGCAATAATTCTAATCTTTTCATTCAAACTAACAAAATACCTGAAAATTTAAAAATTAGTTTTTCTTTTTGTTAGGTTATGGATACTCGATACGAGTCATAAGAAGTGTTAATTAGATGAAAATATTATTGCTTGTTTTGTAATAAGATGCCTTCTAAGCGAGTTATTATACGTAATTTAAAAAACAGTACTATAAAAAAAAAACAGAGACAACATCTTGAAAAGAGAAAAGCAAAGGTATTCAACTGACGAGGCGTATCGAGATGCGAAAATTGATAGTGACAAACAGCGTTATTATAATGATGTAGTTTATAGACATGCGAAAATTGAGACAGCCAAACAAAAGAGTAAGGAACGGTATGATAATGATGAAGATTACAGAGTAGCAACAATTGAGCAGGCTAGACAAAAGATCAAGGAGCGTTATCACAATGATGAAGATTACCGAAAAATATATAAGAAAAAAGTTGCTACCAGAATAATGGGTAGATACTGGGGTGACAAAAGCTATAATGAAAAAATTAAATTCTCTGCGAGGTTGTACCGAAGAACGCATAAGGACAAAGGGAAAAGGCACTTCGTATTAAGGAATTTGTCGTAGAAATTTCAAAAAGGGCTCATTCAATTGGAAATTGAAGTGGCTTGTGCCCTTTTTAATAGTCGAAAGTGAGTGGAGGGTATATATAAAGGGCCGTACAAATATTTTACCAGACTATTTGTCACGAAATCCAGATAAGGAAGAAAATGTGATAGCAACCATCCAGAACGAACTGGAAGGGATAGAAATACTGTCTAATGAAAATATTTCGAAGCATCAAAATAAAGATGATTTTTGTTTAGCAATGAAATCCTTTTTAGCAAAAGGAACGGAACTGCCAGAGCACTTTAAACATTTTTTAAAGGACTTAGATAATTTTGATCCGGACGAAAGTAAATATCTTCTAGTAAGATACCATAGACCATCGCAAGAATATAGAAAAAATGACTTAAAAATTATTCCAGTAATTCCAAAATCTCTGGAAGGAGAAGTTTTACAGATGGCACATGCAACGATTGGCTGTCACATGGGAGAAGCAAAAACTATGGGGAGACTGAAGGGAAATTTTTATTTTCCAAAAATGTACTCAAAAGTAAAAGCTTTTATGCAAAGCTGCGAAGTGTGCGCCAAACAAAAGTCGCCACCAAAGACCCCTAGGGCTGAATTAGGTCAATACCCCACCCCTTCAGGGGTAGGAGAAATAATGTCAATAGACATTTGGGGATCCGGGGGAAGTTTACCAGTTTCCAGGATAGGAAACAGGTGCGTACTAACCATAGTAGACCATTTTAATTCATATTTATACGCTTTTCCAATTAAAGATGAAAAGACAAAAACCATTGCGAAAGTTTTGGTCAATCGCCTATTTCTGGAACACGGGATTTTTCCCAGAGTTTTACTTAGCGACAATGGGCCTTGTTTTAGAGCCAAATTATTAGATGAAATTACAGAATATCTGGGGGTTAGACGATGGTTTACCTCGTCTTACCGGGCAGCAGCTAATGGGAAGGTTGAACGTAAGCATAGGGAATTAGCTTACATGCTGGGAATACATGCAAGAGAGGAAAATGAAAATTGTGATGAACATTTACCATTTGTAGTCTTCGCAATAAATAGGGCTTTTTCACGTACCTTAAAAGAAACGCAATTTTTTTTGCAACATATAAGAGATCCCAGAATTTGTTTAGATGAAATACAAAATGACAGAATATATTACAACCTAGACCAATATAAGCAAGAGATGGTGATGCGAATGAAAAAAGCTATGGAACAAGTTAAAGACAATCTGGAAGATGCGAAAACAGAACAAAAAGAAAAATATGACAGAACAAGCAAAAATAAAACGAGTTACTGTTTAGGAGATTTGGTTTATGTTTACAAAACGAATCTGGAAGGAACAAAAAAGCTAAAACCGAAATGGGATGGACCCTATAGGATTACAAAAATTCTACCAAATAACTTAACATATGTTCTAAAACATCAGTATAAGGAAAATGAAGAAGTAATACACCATAATAGAATGAAAAAGGGATATTTTTCAAAACCGTGGAACAGAGCCTATACTTTCAGAAGAAGAAATAGAAGACACGATCTCAGCAGTATATATCAAAGACCATATGAATTTTATGACCTTTTTAACGACCACAACAGTTGGGAGAAGTGGAAGGAATATTTAGCCCAGTCTTGGCTACAAACTTTCCACAACAAACAAGAGAAAAAAGGAAAAGTTCAATGTTCATCGGATACTAGCGATGAAAGCGACAGAGAAGAGCCTCAAACACAACCTACTGGTTTAAGACATAATAAACAAGAGGTTAAATCCAAAGAGGAAGAAAAATTGGAAGAAACCTAAGAATTATTTGATTTTCATACACTAGACTCACCTACAGTCGTAGCGCAAAAATGGCTTTTGGAACGAACGCCATCTACCAGACGCAAGCTAACAGAATGGGACACCGAAAATTCTTCGACAGAAACCGATATAGCTAAACCTGGGCCATCGTCAAGAAAACCTTCTTTGAGAGAAAAATTATGGAGAACAGTAAAGAAACCAAAGGGGCAGCAAGAAGTTCCTTTGTCAGCAGCACAAGTTGCTAAAACACTTATGAAAAATGCCAAACATCAAGAGAAACAAAGATTAAATATATTTGACGAGGCAACAAAACAGCACTCGGACTCAGAGCCTTATAAGCCACACTATAGAAACCATGGAAAAATTTGCCAATATTATAAAGAAGAAAAGCAAAAATTTGGGGTTCAAAACTCGGACCAGGAAACGGAGAAAGGCAGAACAAGCGCAGCCCCCAGCAGATTAATATTTGAATAAAACAATTATGTAAAAAAAAATTAAATAAAAATCCAACGAGTATAAAAGCGACTAAAGAAATATCTATATTTTCTTTTTTAATCGGTATATAAATAACATCAAGTTTTCCTTCAAATATATATCGCCAGTAAAAATTATGACCGTCACATTCTAACGTTAAATTATAGCTCCGATCTGAAGTGACATCATAGGTTCCTGCAAAAATTTTGTTTCCAATACGAGATAAGACTTCGCGAGCGGTATAATGTCAAGACTTGTCAAAACAAATTAGGCTTCGCTTCAAAAAGAAAAAGGAATAAGTAAGGCCACGTAACTTTTAAATGGGTGTAGTGGACCTAATTAAATTATACATGTTTAGAATCAGCATTAAAAGGCGATTCTTTTGATATGTATATTGAAATTTTTTTTTTGGGGGGGGACAATTAAAAAAAAAAAAAAAGGAGGGTAGTTTACTGAAATGGGGTCATTGGAAGCTAGCAAATTTGGAGTGAGCTCAATCACTGCTGGTCTCTCGTTGTTAAGTACATGCAATGCATCTACTGACCTTTGACTCTTTGAGGTGACACTTTCAGTCAAATTTGAAAAAAAAAATTGTTTTGGAGAATTTTGAAAATAATTATAATGGGAAAGACAGCGAGAGTCTACATGAATCGCGACATGTACAAGCTAGCTGTAATCTTGTTATAAATAGTAAAAGATAAAAATTAAACACTTACCAACAAGGAAGATATGTATAAACAAGAAGCTGTAGATAAAATGGGTCACAGTTTAAAAAGTATAGCACAGTGTAAAACAAAGTTTTCTCGGGTAAAATTAATTTCACATATTAAATAAATTCACAACAAACCATTAACAGGAATAACAGGGCGAGGACATTGCAGGTGAAAAACACCAATGACAGAACTGCATTTGAAAACAAAAAAATGCTAAGATCCTTGTCATTGGGGGATCCACCAAGCTAACCAAATATAGATCAGAAATAAAAATCAAACTTTGGAGGAGGTTTGAGCTGAGTGCTCGGCAGATCTGCTGAACCATGGAAATGGCAGGGTCCAGCACATCTGCCAATGCACTAAACCCATACACTTGTAGAACAGAGTAATAGTCAAAATATCATAAAAGAGACAAATTACACTCAATGACTGTATAAAACTAAGGCGCAAATTAAACTGAGGATAATTCCATTCCAGACACAAAATATAAAAAAAAATTATAGGGAAACCGCAAAAAGATAACCCCTATCTATAAGCAACTTTTGGCACGACATAGGCTCTAATTTTTGGTAAAAATACCACAGACAGAAATATGTGTCTACGATGAAAACCACACAATTTTGTGGGAATCAAGGATATCTTAAAAACGTACATTTTTATGAATAAATAAGAACTAGAAATTTCGGGGAAAAACTTAATTAAAAGTGTTCAAAAAAAATTATCTGAAAAACTACAGTACTTTTCTAACACCAAAAAGTTTCGAAAGAAAATTTTTTTAAATAATTTCAAAAAAATACAAGTTGCAAAAATTAGACACAAACCCCCCCACCTCTTAGAAATAGGGAGATAATGAATTTGATCATAAAGGGCAATCAGCATAAAAACTTGTTAAGGTTATTGGAAAAAGAACATGGAATATATAAATATAGGCTTAAAAAAAGATATATTTTACTGAAAAAGCAGGAAAGACTTGAAAAAACCCTTAGGCGCCATTGAAATATCAAATAAAAAAAAGAGAAGGGTTAAAGTTGAAAATATAGCCAGACGAAACTAAAAGGGAAATAAACTGAATGAAGTCAGTTAAACTGTGTTATACGCACTTATTGAACTTGCCGAACGAACTAGTATGAAAATTGTACTAAATAAGTACAAATAAGTAGCATTAATACTACCGAGCCACCGTTACATTGGTAAACGCGGGCCGAGATTAATAGAAATATTGGAGAAATGCTCAAAGTAGTCAAGAAAAGAAATTTGGCTCTCTTATGTGGAAGTCGTTTTCAGACAAATGACTAGCATGACATATAATTGAAAGTAAGGCACATAATAGCCTTAAGAATTTGAAGCTGAAACCTAAGACAAAACCACTAAAAGTGGGGAAGTTAAAGTGAAAATAGTCAGTGTCACTTGTATGTCAAAAACAGAATTACTGTGTGCCATGAAGGCCAGGTATTTTCTGTAGAAGGGCCACTTTTTCTGGAAAAAGAATAGCCCAAGATAAAATTTTCCCACAAATTATTAAATAATTAATTATTTTGTGTGCAGGTTCATAATAGTCTTTTTAGCTGTAGCTGATGACAAGAGAACTTAGAAACGTTATAGGAGCTACCAGAAGGCAGCCCTGGTAAGCAAACCTTCAGGGTACGGGTACAAGTCAATTGGTAGTGCCAAAACAGGTAAAAAGACGAATAGCTAAAAATTTTTTTAGCTTATCAGATATAAGCTGTAAAAAAAGCCTTAAACCAAAAAGACATTAAAGCTGAAAAAAAGAGAGATTACAGACAAAAACGTTATAAAACTGTCCAAAGTACCTAGAAATTCGAAAAGAATTGAAAAGCTTAAAAGTCTGAATAGACAAACAGGCTTATAAAATAATGACAGTTAATAACACAAGTGGGTTCGAATTAGAACCAAAGTTTTAAAACAAAATGTATTTAGTCGTATATGAGAAAAGTTATATATTTGTAACAAATGTAATTGAGAAAATATCTACTGTTATAAATACTAGTCTATACCGTGTTTTGTTTTTTTTTAAATGCTTTAAGTTTTAACCAATAGTATAATAACATATCTAGTTTTGCGACTTAAATACTTGTGTAAGTTATTACACAATGCTTATTTATATATACGCTGTTTTAATTTACTTTAAATTTTAACTAGTGATGTAATGTTATATGTAAATGTTATACCTCGAGTCAAAGTATTAATAATTTTTTTTATTGTAAAATAATCCGTTTAGTGTTAAGTTTGAAAGAATAATCCAGCAAGAAACGTAATGTTTCGATTTAAGCGGGTTATTATTTTTGGAGTAATTAAAAAAAGTGGAGAAAGTAATTAAAAGTAATTAACTTTCGAATGCATTGATACATACGAAAATTGAGCGTTTCATTCTACTATATATGTAAAAATATATGCTTTATATGTATACTAATGTGGATATTTATTTTAGATACAGCAGTAGCTATTTTTTTTTGGAAATCAAATTTTTCGTAGCATCTTTTCGGATCCATTTTTCCTTCAATCATATTTTGACACATTTTTGGGAAGTAACAAATTTTGAAGACACTTCAAATATATCCTGATACTATCATCTCATACTAAATCAACTGATATTTTGGAAACTATAGCAGTAATACAGGCTTTACTACAAATTCGTCAGAAAGTGAGATAAAATCAGAACTTAATTTAGGCCTAGAAAATGTGCTACACAGCCCAATGGCTTATGTTATTGAAATATGTGAAAATGCATTGTGCTGGAAAAATATGTAAAAATTTAAAGATCAAAATGTTATGTGTAATTTACCAAGGCATTTCTAAAACGAAAAATAATCGGTATATCAACCACGTCACACAGATAAATTAAATTATTAAGGGGAACTAAATGTAAACTCAAATAATTCATATTCTTGTATAATATAACTTGAAATCTAATTTTAGCAAAACCATTAATATTATGTTTAAGCCGCTTGGGGTCAAGTAAAACAGAAGATGCATTTGAAGAGGGTAAAAGAGTAATTGTCAGTCCTAGAGATAGAGAAAAAGAGAAACAAGGATGAATTTCAGATTGAAATCCTTCGACAAAAAAAAAGGAACATGGCCAATATTGGACCAGAAACATAACCCTAAGGAAACCCATTGAGGGTAGATGCACATAATGACCCAAAGATGGCAGCATAATAGCTTTAAACGAAATTAAGTTGTTTTAAAAGTAAAATATTGAGAATTGGGACAATTCTTCTTTAAATGGGGAGTATTATGGTAAAGCTTTCTAATTTAGTTAATTATTAATTGAGTAAAAATATATTAAGACGCAAAAACAAAGTTTCAAAATACCACTTTTTATGATAAGGATACAAATCGTGGAATGTGTAGGCTTGGAGGGAACTTGCTCAATAACCAATTTCCTGGCTAAATGCGTCAATGTACCGGAAGGACGTGGTTAGGTTTTTCGTATATATACCCCGATTTTTTAGACTGAAGGCAGACTTTTTGACTTGCAGGGTGAACCTCTGCCTGTTTATTTTCTCATTAGGAATACCTTGGGACTTTGTCGGATCATTGTGTCTGTATCTTATTATATATCATTGTAGTTTTTGAGACTTGTGGTCTACTTGGGACAGCCGGTCCCAGTAGGGAGTATATATCTGATTATTATTATATGTTAAATGAATAAAAGTATTGTATTTTAGACAACCTCTCGACAATCTACCTTTAGCCCTCGAACATACCCAGTCGGTACGCCTCAGTAGTTCGGTCATAGCCTAAGGCACGCTACCAAAGTTTAATTACCTTAGGGCCAGAGTTTATCTCCCCTATAAAGGGAGAATAAAGGCATCTACAACTAAAACACCCAAATACCACAAATAACACTTCACAAAACTAACTGCCTACTACCTTACTTTATTTTATTATAAAGTAAAGTTTCTACTTTACTTTAATAAAAATAACATTTCAAAACTATAAATTGATTATAAGTGTTAGATTATGTATTTGAAATTTTGCGCCCCTAAAATATTCGGAGAAAGTGCCCCCTGTGTCACCTCTAAATCCGCCTCTGTTCACATGGAGGTGAATATATGAGAACCACCTAAAGATTATATATAAACACACATGAAAATGTGCAGAGCACTAATGTCTTGGCCTGAAATATTTTTTTCGCCCTACTTTATTAAGTATTTACCCTATAAGACAAAATCCATCCAACTCTATGGAGTCTTGGGTAAATACACATATGCCCTGAGTATTATCTGTGCAGTATATTCTAACAACTTGTGTTATGAATGATAATTTGGTGATCGTCTTGCTCACATTCCGTTTCGATTTTAGAATAAAGAAGAAGCCATCACCCTTTTAAATTAAAACAGTTGACTTAGTGAATTTCCAATTTAAGCTGTAGTGTTAATTTAGTTTTCAATAAAGCAGAAATGTTACTTTATCCTCTTGGAACGCATATGGGGCGACGACGCTGTAATTGCTTATGGAAAAAATTTTTATATCTAAATTTTTGACTGTTGATTTAGTTTTACTGTTTTAATAGACCTAATCTTTGTCATTCTTTCCTTTTTCTAAGTATATGAAGAAACTCATTCTATTAAACCTTTTGACAATTCATTTAGTGTTCCTTTTTTGAAAGACCTCGTCCTTGTCACTTTTTATTTTTTCTCAATCTATTCCTTTCGAAAAGTACAAAGCCAATATGCTGAACAAAGTTTCACTTTGACCAATTCTGTTTAGCTTTCAGTAAAGTACAGATGATACACTAGACTTTTTTTGGGGCATGAGTTATGACGTCACTACAATTATTTCTGTTAATTTATGTTATTTTTTAGTGCTCGTTTTAGGAATTATTTCTTCATTCATGATTTGTATCTGCACGTTACAGATCTGATATCTTATATAAGCTAATTTCAGTCCGTTTTCAGCTTTTAATTTATAATTTTATTTTCACCCAAAAACTTGGTTTTAAAAAGTTTAAGCTTCAAAAATCAATGAGAATATTGATAGCTGTGCAATCAACTGGTTCATTTTATGTTTTTTTTTAGAGCAAAGAAGAAGTTATTAGCTATTGTGCTGAGACAATGAATGGTTGGTCTCATGATGTGACTGTCCGTAACTGGGGTTGCTTCTATGGAAAGAAGGTTGAAGAAATATCATTTAAAGTGTCTGTGAAAGAACACGCGGTAAGTGATTTAAACCTTTAAGTTTAAGTTAAGAACTTAAAGTAGAGTAGTTATATATTCACTAAAAAGTAAAAAATCTAAAATGCTGGTAAACTAAACTTCCGTTTGACGCTTTGCAATTTTATTGGTAGGTTTTTAATCTCGTATGTGTTTAAATCCAAATACAGATATTGAAGGAATTTACAATTGTTTACTATAGCTAGATTATTAATCATTGAACCAGATGACAAATTGCTTTCCTGTAGCAAACCAAAGGATAATGTTGCACAACGCACTGGTGATAACAATCTCCCTCTATGTGGCAAGATTTGAATTTTTGCCCATTCTGCAGCAGCTGTATGGAGTTTAAATTTTACTTCTAAAGACTCTGAGACCTATCCTCGGTATTACTCTTGCTGAAGAGGCTTGTTTATTATACCTGTAAAAATACCTGACGACTAAAACATTGATAATCGTCGACTTCGTAAAGGCCATCAATGGCTCTGAAGGACAGAAACTTAAATAAGACGTGGCAACTGAAACGTCGATCATTGTCGACTTCTCAAAGGCCATCAATGGCTCTGAAGGATAGAAACTTAAATAAGACCTGGGAACTGAAACGTCGATCATTGTCGACTTTGTAAAGACCATCAATGGCTCTGGAGCCATTCGTAAAGACCGTAAAGTTCGACTTTGTGAAGACCATCAATGGTTCTAGAGGATAGAAACTTAAATAAGACCTGGCAACTGAAACGTTGATCATTGTCGACCTCGTAAAGACTATCAATGGCTCTGGAGGATAGAAGCTTAAATATGACCTGGCACTGAAACGTCTATCATTGTCGACTTCGTAAAAGCCATCAATGGCTCTGGAGGATAGAAACTTAAAAAAAAAAAATAATATTAATCTGTATTTCAATGGGAGGATTTGAAAATGGTTCTTCCACAAATGAATATGGCAATCCTTATAATTTTTAATTCAAATCATTAGACTCTAGAATGCTGATAAATTAGATTGTTCATGTTGTATAGAATTGCATAAAACCGTGCATGCTAAAGATATCAATAATTTGAACATTTCTTTCATATTAGCTGACATTCCAAAAGTCAAGCAACAATTTTTGATAAAATTTAATTACAAGCATTTAATTTAGCTTGTTTCATTTTCCCTTGACTTGACATTACTTGTCAGAAGGAAAGATTTCCGTCTGACAGACTTTTTCAGGGGAAAGAGTGCCACTATAAAGAGCTGCTTTTCTAGTACTGCTCTGGAAGAAACGTCTAAGAGCGGCGCTCTTAGGCGTTTCTTCCTTCAAGTAATCAAAGTGAAACGTTTGATGACGTATATGTCAGTTCAGGGGTGACACGGTTAACAAAGTAATCAGAATTCATAAATTTTTGTGAATAAAATAATCTTCTTTTAATTTTTAGTCAAGTTTGTTGGTGCAAAAGTAATTTAACCCTAAGATAGTTGACAATTACCTTTCACTTTGAAAAAATCCTAACTACAAGTGTTTTATTAGCTTAGAAATATTCTGAATTGCTATTTAGCCATTTTAAGAAGCTGTGTATTTCATCCGGGTTGCAGCGGTAGCTAGCAACCTAGTAAGAGACGATTACGTCCAATGTTAAGAAATATAAAAATCCATAACTCCTTAAAAAAAAGTCAGACCAAAACAAAAAGTACACCATTCGAACCGCCATGTCTGAAAGCTCAGTATAGGAAACTTTCTGTCATTTGGCTTGAAGAGCAAGGGAAATATATTGGCTTGAAAATCAAGAAATGTGGCAGCTACTACAGCATTCTGCCTAAACGGCATTTTTTTTTCTTTCTCTTTTCTTCTTTCTTTTCCACAGATAGCTTAGTACTGAAACATCGTAGAGAGTTGTTCCAAGGTTCATTTTAAAGGAAATTAATTGGGTTAAAAACCTTTTGTAACTAAAACAAATTATTTTTAAAACAGAATAAATTTTTCCACTAAAACTGCATTTTTGATGTCTTTTCATACTGCTGTCTTTTCAAAGATATTTGGTTTTTGAAGCAATCAAACAGTTCGTGGTAAAGTACTATTAAAACTTTATATTCCATAGATAGCTTGGCACTGGAACATCGTAGAGAGTTTTGTAATAAAGAACGACCTCTTGCCTATACAAATTTTATTGGCCACTTAACTATAGTATAGGTTAGTAAAGTTTACATAAAGGACCGATTGAGTTCATCATAACAAAAAAAATGAACTCAAGTCCAAAGGAACTGAACCCTGTGGTTCATTCACATAATCTTCATTATTTTAGCTAGGGGTAACTGATCGAGTTCCTTTTTTTAATTAAAAATTTAAAAGACATTGCTTTAAATTCAATATTTTAAAAGTTCTCCCCGACGGGGATCGAACCCCGTTCTCCCGCATGACAAGTGTGTTTGCTTACATTGTACCATCAGAGACTTGTAAAATACAAGTTACATATAAAACATGATAATAAACTCGTTAATAAACTAAAAAACTTACATAAGGAATCGGTCTGGTTAATTATAAATGGTGACTACGTAGGTTTCATCGGTATCGTAGCTGTAGAAACAGCTGAAACCTAGTATAGAACAAATCATGGCACATATTGAGCTTAGTTCGATGCCTCATTCTCTGAAGATCATCTCTTAGTATTCCAAATAAGAAAAAGCCACAGGCTTTTTCTTATTTGTAATTTGATACATAAATTTATATTAAAGGACCAACTAAAGCGCCCTATTAAAAGGTGAACTGCAATTTTAATAAAATAATTTCAAAAATTTTAAATAAAATAATTTCATTTAACTGCAAACTACAAAATATTTCTGATGTCTGAGCAATGATCTTAATTTTTTAAATAAAACTAGAAAATACCGAAAAATTTAAAAATTAGTTTTGTTTTTGGTTAGGTTTTGGTACTTGATACATAAGCTGAATAACGCTTATTTGCATAAGTCAATTATTTATTATTATGGTGAAAATAATGCTCCTAGGTCCAATTTCGTTTTTTTTTTACCTATGATTTCTCTAACAGCATCGATGGCTGTGCGTTTTGACAATAATGAAGATTGGTTAACTCTGAATCACGTAAAATCCATTGCATCAGAGGTGGTTAAGGCAGAAGACCTTAAAGCATCATATTGGCACAGTCTTGCCATAGCTTTAACAACCCTCTGGGATCGGTTATATGAAATATCAAGACATCAAGTGCTGCCTTAGACTGCTTTTACCAGATTCCTTCACTGCTGAAGATGAAGCAAGGGCAAAACACAGCATCATTAAGGAAA
>JAPEVW010000406.1:0-122998 GCA_027921565.1 Artemia sinica
ATGTCGAGTTTAAGGGAAGAGTTATCTCCTATTGTCTTAGAAAGAAGATCTAGCTACATTTCCATTTGATAATATAAAATGACTAGTATTTATTCTCCATCTTAAAAGTAATACCCGACCATACTATGACAGGTAAGAACGTCGATTAATTTTTCAAACATACGTAGTAAGATTCTATCTATATAAACGTAGATAGTTAATATTTAATGATTCGATAGTCTATCTGCATTTAGTGTTCCCTCTTAATTTAATCATAGTAATCTCTAGTCGCTGATCAGATCTTGATCGAATGTGTGGAACTCATTAAGTCAAACGACTAATACTAAATACAGTTAGAAACGAATAGTTGTAAAAATTGGAGAAAAAAATGAGATTTTCTTTGGAAAGATGTGGGGGCAAGGGTCCCTAGGATCCAATCTTATCCCCTCCCTTCCCCCCTCGTGATTGTTTCAGAGTTTAAGGATCAATAAATATTATCAACATTGTTTAATATATAGGCTAGACAAAGGAAAAAAAATACTTAAAATAATACAAATCTGTTAAATGTTTGATATGATTTTGTCAATAGGTCTTCATACGGATTTCATTGGAATTGGGATTTCATTGGGATTTCATTTCACTTCATTGGGATTTCATCGATTGAAATCCCATCGATTGAAAGAAAGAAAGAGTAGCAAAAGAAAGAAGAAAGAAAGAAAGAAAGAAAGAAAGAAAGGTTCTCATCGATTGAAAGAAAGAGTAGCGAAAAGATTTATTTCTTGGATCATGTTTGGATCAATAACAAATTTATGTTTTTTTCAGAAAACCCTTTTTATGCCTTCAAGGCAAAGATGGGAGAGTGTATTGTTTTAGCAAATAGCCAAAAGACACAGTGGCACACACCAAAATTTGTCATCATCAGCTTGAGGACTTCAGAGTTTTCTAAGTAATCTTACTTTCCATATTCTAGTTGATAGGTTTACTTTCAGTAAAGATCTAATAAAGGCTAGGGCTTCTCAGGATATTGCCCTAAGACCCATGATTTTCCTGTTGTCTATCAATATCATGGGGAATGGCCTAATCAGTGATCAAAATATATTTTTCATGACGCTGGCACCGTTCATGCAGCTGTTGATAAAGACGAGTTTCCTTGTAACTTAAATGGAAATTTTAAGAGATACAAAGGTGGAATGAAATCTGAATTGCTAATTTGAAATCCAATAGTAGAGAGCTGCCAGTCACCTCACCTGGAAAGTCTTGAGCAAACATCTGGACTTCATCTTCAAGAGTAAAGCTATCGAGAGAGTTGAGAAACTTTATATTTTGGGAAGACATTTATGCCCCGGCCTCTCTGCAAAAAGCCGTATCTGTCACAGGAAGTACTGCAGATCATTGAACAGTGCAGGAAAGCCGACCTGGCTGGTAATGTGCCCACATACAGACGGCTAAACGGGATCAGGAGCAAACTTATTCGGTGTGATAAGCAACAATTTGCTGATAAAATCGCTAAGGAACTGGAGGAGGCTGCTCTGAAAAATGACGTTATGTACCTATTGAAACATGTTAGAGACCTGAGTGAAGGGAAACCTCCAAAAATAGGAGAAGTCAGATCGGAATCTGGTGAAATGCTTGAAGATGAAAGAGCACAACTGAAAATAAGAAAGTAACACTTTGCAAAGCTGCTAAACGCTGATAGAGTGTATGTTGATCCTGACCTACTATCGTCCGCTGAGAAAACCATACGTGAGAATCTTCCTGAGCCTGATCCTCCTTCAGTGGAAGAGATACAGAAAGTTCTGCGGAGAATGAAAAAAAAAAACAAGACGCCCGGAATCAGTGGGTTCACCGTCAAGCTGCAGAAATTCGGAGGACCAGCAATGCTTTTTTGGCTACACACGCTTTTCTCCCTTTTCTAAACGACGGAGGTAATACCGCAAGAATGGAAAGAATGACTAATCCTTCCTCTGTGGAAGCGAAAAGGCAGCAGAAATGGTTACTCCAATTAAAGAGGAATCACCCTCCTATCAGTCCCCGGCAAAACTGTTCTCCGTAACTCTACTTGATAGAAGCATCCCATTCCTTTGCAAACGCCACTCCATTTAGCATGTGGGTTCCATTTCTAATAGGTCCACGACCGAACAGCTCTTTACCATCCGTCAGGCTGTAGAAAAAGCTCGCAAATTCTAACGTACAGAGTATGTTGCTTTTGTAGGCTTCGAAGCAGCCTTTGATTCGGTTGACCGAATTGGGTTTTTGACTATGCCGATTCTAATGGTGTCCTTTTTATTAAGATCCAACACACTCTAATACATTTTTGAGAGTTTTCCAGCTGTTTGTTTTTTAATAAACTTGTTTGAGGAATAAACTTTACCATTAAGATTAAAAAAATAACAGCTACTATTCCTGAATCATCTTCAAATAGCACTTCTTTCTTAATTGTTAGTTTTGGTTTCAAAGCACATTTGCAAATTTTCAGTTACTATGGGCTGGACTTCGTTCTTTACTAGGTTGTATCTGACGCTGCAACCGTGGCATAGATGCCCGATTTTAAACAGTCTCCCAAAGCCTTACTAACACCATTTCAGAGGATTCAAAATATGGCCCTATTGGTGAGCTGTAGCATTAATTGGTCACCATTAAAATGTCTACGTTAGAAATTTAATATAGCCTCAATGGTTCTTTCCAACAAGTACATCCACAACCATCCCATAGTGGAGCTAAACCGGCTTATACCGCTGGTTGCCAATACAATGCGGTAAAACAGCAGAAGCACAGTACATTGACATTACCTACAAGAAGAGACATCCCATACTCAATACACGCAGAAACCCAGAACTAACAGATTTCCTACAAGAAAAGACGCGCTTCGAGAGGTTTCCGAAGCTAACCCTCAAGGCAAATCTCATTTATTTTTGATTCTGAACATTTTTCGTTACCTTCTTAAAAACAGCACCCCCCCCAAAAAAAAAAAAATTTTTTTTTTAAATGTAAACTTTATGACTCTTTCCGTCTTTTTTACTTCAAGACTTAACTCCATCCTTATCAAATTAATTCCATCCCAATTGTTACGTTACTGATACCCGACTTTGAATGTACTTATCGAAATGAAACTTTCTGGGATTGTAAATGAGGTGAATGTTGAATTAATTCCATAGAAGTTTTCGAGATTAAACATTCAATCGAAAGCAAAGAGCAATATTAAAGCCAAAAATATACATTTTAATATCTCAAAAGATGTTCTAAACTGAAAATTTCAAATGGTAAAATAATATAGCTCAATATACAAGCTAGCAAATTCTGACGAAAAGTTCCAAGCTTAGACTACCATGTATCAAACAAGGATATATCCATTAAGAACTTTGTGTTAAGAACTGTAATTCTTTTGTATACTAGTCTTCCGAGATTTTCTTGGAAAAAAAAAAACATTTCTTGCAAGCCATCCCTAAAGCAGTCATTAGAGTTTCATCTGGGTCTCAAGTGCCACAGTCAAAAAGTTCCTATTGGGATTGTTGGATATTTTATATAAATTTGAATATTTGGATATTTTTATCCCCCAGGTCAAAAAGGTTTATGAATATTAAAAAATAGATAATTAATGCAAAAAAAAATCCAAAGATTTTTTCCGCGCTTAAACATACATTAGAAAGTATAGAGCAATATGAAAACTGAAAAATATGCGTTTTAATATCTCAAAAGATGCTATAAACTAAAGACTTCTAAGGGTAAAATAAGGTAGTTCAATAAACAAGTTAGCAAATTCTAAAGAAATATTTCCAAATTTGATTTCCGTGCACCAGAAAAGGTTGAATGCATTAAAAACATTAAAAACGTAATTGATACCTTCATCGGTCTTGTCTAAAACTTGTTTGATATCTCATGGTTTGACGTGACTGAAACTTGCGATTTGGTATGTTTAACTTGCTATTTCAGGCCTTTTTCAGCTAGGCTTCTGAGCAATGCGCAGGAAGGTGTTGTCTAAAACTTATCACTAAGGATGTTTAAACTGGTATTTGATGGTTTGAATTGTATGAAACGTATGAATTAGGACATTTAGTTTGCTAATTTGGATTTTTCTCAGGTAGGTTTATTAGTATTTCAAAAGTATGTGTTGCCTGAAAATTATAAATTTGGATATTTACTTTGCTGTCTCAGGCCTTTCTTAGCTAGGTTTCTTAGCCTTTCGTGTTTTGAAACTTATGATTTTGAATGTTTAGTTTGCTAATTGGGCTATTCTAAACTAGGGCTCTTAGGCTTTCGTATGTGTATTATATCTGAAAATACGATTTTGAAATCGTTGGAAATTTAAATATTTTTTAGTTCCATTTTTACCAGTGCACATTGACATATTAATTTTGGAATAAAATAGATATTATCTAAATATCAAACGAAGCTATAAGGAATGCTGACTCCTCGCTTGTCAATTTGCCAAAGGAAGTGGGTGACGCAACATCAGGTCAACAGGAAGAAGCTCTAAACAAGAAATTAAAAATCTAGGTGTAACAAGATTTATGAACCGTAGATAGTACCATCAGTCTATTTGAAATCCGACTATACCCATCAATAGCGGACGCAATGTACTTGTAGTGGTAGAAGACAATTCCGAATTACCCAATAATCAAAACAAGCTATTTTGCTTCTCCGTGTTCAGGAAAAGCCGTGCTAAAGAGGGGGAAAAATAATGAAGCGTATGAATGCAAAGTTTGTAGTAAACTTCTTCTGTCGACTTTATTTTATCCAGGCATATGTCTTATGTCTGTAAAATATTTGCAAAACCACTTTCTTATGGCTGTGACTTGTACTGACATACGAGAATTTATAGTGGAGAAAAACTTTGTGCCTGGAAGTAACGTGTCAAATAAATTTCTCAAATTCCTGTTCTACACACCCATTTAAGACTTCATACTGGAAAAAAGTCTTATACCAGCAAGATGTGTGCGAAAGTATTTTGTCAGAGCTCTACGTTATACACATATTTGAGATTTCATACTGAAGAAAAACCAAATAGTTGTAAAATTTGTTTTAAAGCGTTTTCTAATGTTTTTGACTTATACAATCATATGAGAATCATGGTTGCAGCGGCAGCTGCAACCTAGTAAAGAACGAACCACAACCCATAGTAATCAAAAGTTGAAAAACGTGTTTTCAAAAAAACTGTCTAGTGAAAAAAAAAAATACCATTTGACACTGAATCAGGAATGGTAACTACTGTTTCGGTTAATCCTAGAAGTAAAATTTTATTGCGAAAAAAAAAATTATGGTGATTTCGAAAAAGAGCCTGAAAACATAAAAAATGGCGTCAAATCGAAATAAAAAACGCACCATTGGAATCATCATGGTCGAAAACCTTTTGTAGGATTATTATAGTCTCCCACCTTGAACACCAAGGAAAATGACTTTTTTGCATGGGTAGCACTGATCTGTCTACCTTTTTTTCTTTTTAAGGGCTAGGGGGTGGCCAGAGAATCATAGAGAGGTGTGTAATAGCTCATTCGAAAGTAAATTATATTTTTAAGTGCCCTTTTTAAGTGTCCAAAAATATCGGATGGCAAATAGCCCCCCTCCCTACAGCCCCCCCCCCAACTAGTCCTATAAAAATTTTGAGATAGCCATGTTGTTTAGAATAGTTCAAAGGTCCAATATATATGGTTTTGAAGATGATACGGCCCTCCATAGTCCCTGGGGAAGGGCTGTATGTAGTATCGGGCGTATCGATATCACAAATATCGGTATCGTGCGTATTCGTATCGCATGTATCGTATCGGGAATATCGGTAAGCGCTGTTATTTTTTTTCAGTCATTTTCTAGGCTCATTTTTTTTAAAGCATGTCCCGGCAGGGTATCATGGCTACAGCGAATATAAATTCCACCATCATCAAGTTCAAATGGTATTAAAAACGGCACTTTTGGTGTCGTGTCTCAAGTGGAAAAGCTGCACTGTAAAAAAAGAAAATTTGATTTCCAACAAAATGTTTTGCTTGAATTCAAACAAGTAAAAAAAAAATCCAAATTTTTTGCTGGAATTGTGACTTGCTTATTCAATTCCAACAAATTATTGAAATCATTAAGATTTATGTACTTTTCAATAGAAAATGTAATTTTCACCGTAAATAGGCTATATCAATCGACACGGTTTGAACTTCAACAGTAGTTTGAAGTTTCTTGAATATCATTTTAAATTTGACTATAGGACCATTGTAAGTAATATGTTCAGTATAAGTTGAATAAAAATATTTAAATTATAGCAGAAAAAGAGGAATACTAATTTAGTTTTGAGTATGAAAAGATAATTATAAAAATAAGGAAATATATTTTTACTTTGAAATAAGTTGAGCTTTCTTGTCTGTAAGATGAACACGCATAAATTTAGGTTCAAAAATTATCTTTTAACTTTTACAATCGCTTTTTTTAAATATATTTTTTGTGAGTTTATGTAGGTAGGAAATTTTTTTAAGATGCTACCCTAACCTTAACAGTACTAACGGTGAAAATATATTGCTTTCTGAATTCAATTTTTTCCAATTAAGAACGAAAATCCTTTTGTAGGAACAACTTATGTTTTTGCGATAAAACGTCATTTTTGTAATGAGACCCAAAAAGTGTTTCAAAAAAAATTCTTCCCTGGATTTGCCACAAATTTGCTGCTTACGCTGAATAACCAAGTAAGCAAATATATCGAAGAAAAGAAGAAGCCTGTAAGGGTATTTCAGTCTTTTACGTACACGTAAAGGAACCAAAAGCTTCCCCAAAAAAGAGAATTTTCTAAAATGGTGCACATTTCAACTGGACTCAGAAACACTACACTTTAATAGCATGAACAGTGCTCCAAAAACTCCGGCTTGCTACAGGATTAATTAAAAAAAGGACGTTAGCCCAATAAATTTCATCAAACAATTCATAATGTTAAACTATAATTAAGGAGCGACTCAGCTCAATTGTAACCGAAACTCAAAAATGGAATTTTGATAACAATTGATACGAATTGGGTTTTTATGCAGATTGCAAATATATAAAATTTCATTGCGTTTAATATCTACCCACCAAAGGCTCCAAACCTAAGAAGAAAAAGAGATTTTTGAAAACAGGGAGCCTGATTTTCGAAAAAAAGGAGAAACATCCCCCAGAAAGTCAATAAATCTTAATGTAAATCAGAGCTTCAGATTCAGCGTATCAGAAAATGTTATTGTGGGGATTATGATCTCCTATCTACACAAATTTGGAATTTATATTTTTGCCAGAAGACTGATCCCGGATGTGTTTCTATTTGTTTTTTTTTTTTTTAGTGTCCTTTTTAAGAGACCGTAAAGATTGGAGGGCAACTAAACCTCCTCTCAAGACATAATTTGTCTCTTATTTTGTTTTTTTCGAATGTTATGATTTAAGATCGATTTGACAAAAAAAAAATCATCTCCTTCAACTACCTACAAACGTATAAGTAGGGATGCACCTATTCAAACAGGGGGGCACCTCTGCTGTCATCTATAACCAATCTAACTGTACAAGATCACGTGTCTCTTTCTAGGCCAATCAGGGACTTAAAATACTGAGGGGAGTGACGCAATATGTTCACTGAATATGTGCATGCTATTGTTATTGATCCGCTAACGGTGCGACCTATTGTTTCTAAGAAATTGATTTACATAATCGATAATGATGGAAATCTGACGGGGAATTCTAATGTGTTATGAGGGGAATTAAGAAACAATATGGCTTCTCTACTTTAGTGTCAGAAATAAATTCTGGAATTAATATTTTTCGAAGCCTTAATAGTGTAACTAGGACACCTTAGATAATTTTCAGATATTTAAAACGAGATACAAGGAGATTGAACATATTTAACGCGGGAATTGTTTTCCTGGAAATTTTAAATGTGACAATGCAGGGATTCAAAAACAAAGGAACATTCAGAAATTATGTTTAGGGGATTATTTGGGCGAAACAAATTAATAAACATTTTAGGGATTATTTTGGTGAAACAGATTGAGAGGGATTGAGAGAGAGTGAGAAAGAGAGAGAGATTAAGAGAGATTGAGAGATTAAGAGAGATTGAGAAAAATGAAAAGAATGTTGGACAAATTTAGTAACTGGATTTAGTGATTTGATGTGTTTGGGCTTATAATAAACGCCCAAAAGACTTATTTTTCTCCTAATGTAAATTTCGGCTAACGAAATGATTTTTTTGAATATTCTTGTTTATTTGACTGAAACTCCTTATATAATAATAATAAAAATGACGGTGCGACCTATATATTTGAGAAAAAACGGTGCGACCTATTGTTTCTAAGAAATTGATTTACATAATCGATAATGATGGAAATCTGACGGGGAATTCTAATGTATTATGAGGGGAATTAAGATACAATATGGCTTCTCTACTTTAGTGTCAGAAATAAATTCTGGAATTAATATTTTTTTCGAAGCCTTAATAGTGTAACTAGGACACCTTAGATAATTTTCAGATATTTAAAACGAGATACAAGGAGATTGAACATATTTAACGCGGGAATTGTTTCCTGGGAATTTTAAATGTGACAATGCAGGGATTCAAAAACAAAGGAACATTCAGAAATTATGTTTAGGGGATCATTTGGGCGAAACAAATTAATAAACATTTTAGGGATTATTTGGGTGAAACAGATTGAGAGGGATTGAGACAGAGTGAGAAAGAGAGAGATTAAGAGAGATTGAGAGATTAAGAGAGATTGAGAAAAATGAAAAGAATATTGGACAAATTTAGTAACTGGATTTAGTGATTTGATGTGTTTGGGCTTATAAATAACGCCCAAAAGACCTTATTTTTCTCCTAATGTAAATTTCGGCTAACGACATGATTTTTTTTGAATATTCTTGTTTATTTGACTGAAACTCTTTATTAATAATAATAAAAATGAGTATACTATTTTCCTCGACTAGATATAGTTTCGGAGAGCTGTTAAGGAAGTTTGGTATAGGTGAATCAAATATCATTGAGATATATTTAGTGAGGGTATATATATTTTAGACAATACAGCTCAGAGGTCTGAGACAGCATGTAGAGTTTATTAGGGTATTTGAAGCATCTTTAGAATAGATACGTGTAAGTAAAATTTAAGATAATTCTTCGCATATATTTTAATTTGGCTATTTTTGTTACAAGTAGTCGTTTTTTTAAATTTATTTTATTAAGGTATCTGAAACATCTTTAAAATAGATACATGCAAGTAACTTTTTTTAAAATAATTCTTCGCACTATCGTCCAATTGCGTAGGTAATGGAGGAACATTTAACATTTTTTCTGATTTTGTGTGTTTTCGCAAGAAAATAGTTCGTCTTTAACAAACTTAGCCATAGCTAGTTGAAACTGTGTGTAATTTCTTCATTTTAGTTCAAATGTGTAGGTAATAAAGGAAATTTTGACATTTTTTCTGATTTTGTGTAGTTTCGCAAGAAAATAGCTCGTCTTTACCAAACTTAGCCAAAGCTAGTTGAAACTGTGAATAAATATCTTCATTTTTAGTCCGATTGCGTAGGTAATAAAGGAATATTTAACATTTTTTCTGATTTTGTGTGGTTTCGCAAAATATAGCTCGTCTTTAACAAACTTAGCCATAGCTAGTTGAAACTGTGTATAATTTCTTCATTTTTTTTTTTCAATTGCGTAGGTAATAAAGGAAAATTTAACAATTTTTGATTTTGTGTGGATTCGCTAGAAAATAGCTGGTCTTTAACAAAGTTAGCCCCAGCTAGTTGAAAACTGTGCATAATTTCTTCATTTTTAGTCCAATTGTGTAGTTAATAAAGGAACATGTAACATTTTTTCTGATTTTGTCTGGTTTCGCAAGAAAATAGCTCGTCTTTAACGAACTTAGCCATAGCTAGTTGAAACTGTGTATAATTTTTCATTTTTTTGTTCAATTGCGTAGGTAATAAAGGAAAATTTAACAATTTTTCTGATTTGTGTGTGGATTCGCTAGAGAATAGCTCGTCTTTAACAAAGTTAGCCACAGCTAGTTGAAACTGTGTATATTTTCTTCATTTTTAGTCCAATTGCATAGGTAATAAAGGAACATTTAACATTTTTTCTGATTTTGTGTGGTTTCGCAAGAAAATAGCTCGTCTTAACAAACTTAGTCATAGCTACTTGAAACTGTGTATAATTTCTTCATTTTTAGTCCAATTGCGTAGGTAACAAAGGAACATTTAACATTTTTTTCTGATTTTGTGTGGTTTCGCAAGAAAATAGCTCGTCTTTAACAAACTTAGCCATAGCTAGTTGAAACTGTGTATAAATATCTTCGTTTTTAGTCCAATTGCGTAGGTAATAAAGGAACATGTAAAATTTTTTTCTGATTTTGTGTGGTTTCGCAAGAAAATAGCTCGTCTTTAACAAACTTAGCCATAGCTAGTTGAAAACTGTGTATAAATATCTTCGTTTTTAGTCCAATTGCGTAGGTAATAAAGGAACATGTAAAAATTTTTTTTCTGATTTTGTGTGGTTTCGCAAGAAAATAGCTCGTCTTTAACAAACTTAGCCATAGCTAGTTGAAACTGTGTATAAATATCTTCATTTTTAGTCCAATTGCGTAGGTAATAAAGGAACATGTAATTTTTTTTTTCTGATTTTGTGTGGTTTCGCAAGAAAATAGCTCGTCTTTAACAAACTTAGCCATAGCTAGTTGAAACTGTGTATAAATATCTTCATTTTCATTCCAATTGCGTAGGTAATAAAGGAAAATTTAACAGTTTTTCTGACTTTGCGTGGTTTCGCATGAAAATGGCTCGTCTCTAACAAACGTAGCCAAAGCTAGTTGAAACTGTGCATAAGTATCTTCATTTTAGTCCAATTGCGTAGGTAAAGGAACATTTAACATTTTTTTTCTGATTTTTTGTGGTTTCTTAAGAAATATCTCGTCTTTACCAAACTTAGCCAAAGCTAGTTGAAACTGTGCACAAATCTCTTCATTTTAGTCAAATTGCGTAGGTAATAAAGGAACATTTTACATTTTTGATTTTGTGTTTTTCGCAAGAAAATAGCTCGTCTTTAAGAAGCTTAGCCATAGCTAGTTGAAACTGTGTATAATTTCTTCGTTTTTAGTTCAATTTTGTAGGTAATAGAAGAACATTTAACATTTTTCTGATTTTGTGTGGTTTTCGTAAGAAAATAGCTCTCGTCTTTAACAAACTTAGCCATAGCTAGTTGAAACTCTTTACAATTTCTTCATTTTTAGTTCAATTGCGTAGGTAATAAAGCAACATTTAATTATTTTTCTGATTTTGTGCGGTTTTCGCAAGAAAATAGCCGTATTTAACAAGCTTAGCCATAGCTAGTTGAAAATGTGTATAATTTCTTCATTTTTTGTCCAATTGTGTAGGTAATAAAGGAACAGTTAACGTTTTTTTGATTTTGTGTGGTTTCGCAAGAAAAAAAACTCGTCTTTAATAAACTTAGCCATATCTAGTTGAAACTGTGTATAAATATCTTCAATTTTAGTCCAATTGCATAGGTAATAAAAGAACATTTAACATTTTTTCTGATTTTGTGTGGTTTCGCAAGAAAATTGCTCGTCTCTAACAAACTTAGCCATAGCTAGTTGAAACTGTGTAGAAAATATCTTAATTTTCAGTCTAATTGCGTAGGTAATAAGAATTCATTTAACATTTTTTTCTGATTTTGTTTGGTTTCACAAGAAATAACTTGTCTTTAACAAACTTAGCCATAGCTAGTTGAAACTGTGTATAATTTCTTCATTTTTTAGTCCAAATGTGTAGGTAACAAAGGAAAATTTTCGCCCAAATTTAACTTTCAATTTTTTTCTGATTTTGTGTGGTTTTGCAAGAAAATTAGCTTGTCTTTAACAAACTTAGCCATAGCTAGTTGAAACTGTGTATAATTTCTTCATTTTTAGTCCAATTAAGTAGGTAATAAAGGGACATGTAACAATTTTTTCTGATTTTGTGTGGTTTCGCAAGAAAATTGCTCGTCTTTAATAAACTTAGCCATAGATAGTTGAAACTGTGTACAGTTTTCTTTTTTATTTTTAGTTCAATTGCGTAGGTAATAAAGGAACATTTAACATTTTTCTGATTTTGTGAGGTTTCGCAAGAAAATAGCTCGTCTTTAACAAACTTAGCCATAGCTAGTTGAAACTGTGTATAAATATCTTCATTTTTAGTCCAATTAAGTAGGTAATAAAAGGAACATGTAACATTTTTTTCTGATTTTGTGTGGTTTCCAGAAGGAAATAGCTCGTCTTTTACAAACTTAGTCCATAGAGCTAGTTGAAACTGTGAATAAATATCTTCATTTTCAGTCTAATTGCGTAGGTAATAAGGTTTCATTTAACATTTTTTCTGATTTTGTTTGGTTTCACAAGAAAATAGCTCGTCTTTAACAAACTTAGCCATAGCTAGTTGAAACTGTGTAATTTAATTTCTTCATTTTTAGTCCAATTGTGTAGGTAATAAAAGAACATTTAACATTTTTTTCTGATTTTGTGTGTGGTTTTGCAAGAAAAATAGCTCGTCTTTAACAAACTTAGCCATAGCTAGTTGAAAACTGTGTATAAAAAATCTTCATTTTTTAGTCCAATTGCGTAGGTAACAAAGGAACATTTAACATTTTTGTCTGATTTTGTGTGGTTTCGCAAGAAAATAGGTCGTCTTTAACAAACTTAGCAATAGCTAGTTGAAACTGTGTATAAATATCTTCATTTTAGTCCAGTTGCGTAGGTAATAAAGGAACATTTAACATTTTTTCTGATTTTGCTTGGTTTCACAAGAAAATTACTCGTCTTTTAACAAACTTAGTCATAGCTAGTTGAAACTGTGAATAAATATCTTCATTTTCAGTCTAATTGCGTAGGTAATAAGGTTTCATTTAACATTTTTTCTGATTTTGTTTTGTTTCGTAAGAAAATAGCTCGTCTTTAACAAAATTAGCCGTAGCTAGTTGAAACTGGGTTTAGCCCAATTGCATAGGTAACAAAGGAACATTTAACATTTTTTTTCTGATTTTGTGTGGTTTCGCAAGAAAATTGCTCGTCTTTAACAAACTTAGCCATAGCTAGTTGAAACTGTGTACAATTTCTTCATTTTTAGTTCAATTGCGTAGGTAATAAAGGAATATTTAACTTTTTTTTTCTTATTTAGTGTGGTTTCGCAAGAAAATAGCTCGTCTTTAACAAAATTAGCCATATCTAGTTGAAACTGGGTATAAATATCTTCAATTTTAGTCCAATTGCTGGGTAACAAAGGAACATTTAACATTTTTTTCTGATTTTGTGTGGTTTCACAAAAAAATTGCTCGTCTCTAACAAACTTAGCCATAGCTAGTTGAAAACTGTGTATAAATATCTCCTTTTTCAGTCCAACTGCGTAGGTAATAAGAATTCATTTAACATTTTTTCTGATTTTGTTTGGTTTCACAAGAAAATAGCTCGTCTTTAACAAACTTAGCCATAGCTAGTTGAAACTGTGTATAATTTCTTCATTTTTAGTCCAATTGTGTAGGTAATAAAAGAACATTTAACATTTTTTTTTTTCTGATTTTGTGTGGTTTTGCAAGAAAATAGCTCGTCTTTAAACAAACTTAGCCATAGCTAGTTGAAACTGTGTATAAAAATCTTCATTTTTAGTCCAATTGCGTAGGTAACAAAGGAACATTTAACATTTTTGTCTGATTTTGTGTGGTTTCGCAAGAAAATAGGTCGTCTTTAACAAACTTAGCAATAGCTAGTTGAAACTGTGTATAAATATCTTCATTTTTAGTCCAGTTGAGTAGGTAATAAAGGAACATTTAACATTTTTCTGATTTTGCTTGGTTTCACAAGAAAATTACCTCGTCTTTAACAAACTTAGTCATAGCTAGTTGAAACTGTGAATAAATATCTTTCATTTTCAGTCTAATTGCGTAGGTAATAAGGTTTCATTTAAACATTTTTTTCTGATTTTGTTTGGTTTCGTAAGAAAATAGCTCGTCTTTAACAAAATTAGCCGTAGCTAGTTGAAATGGGTTAGCCCAATTGCATAGGTAACAAAGGAACATTAACATTTTTTTCTGATTTTGTGTGGTTTCGCAAGAAAATGCTCGTCTTTAACAAACTTAGCCATAGCTAGTTGAAACTGTGTACAATTTCTTCATTTTAGTTCAATTGCGTAGGTAATAAGGAATATTTAACTTTTTTTCTGATTTTGTGTGGTTTCGCAAGAAAATAGCTCGTCTTTAACAAAATTAGCCATATCTAGTTGAAACTGGGTATAAATATCTTCATTTTTAGTCCAATTGCATGGGTAACAAAGGAACATTTAACATTTTTTTCTGATTTTGTGTGGTTTCGCAAAAAAATTGCTCGTCTCTAACAAACTTAGCCATAGCTAGTTGAAAACTGTGTATAAATATCTCCTTTTTTTCAGTCCAACTGCGTAGGTAATAAGAATTCATTTAACATTTTTTCTGATTTTGTTTGGTTTCACAAGAAAAATAGCTCGTCTTTAACAAACTTAGCCATAGCTAGTTGAAACTGTGCATAATTTCTTCATTTTTAGTCCAATTGTGTAGGTAATAAAAGAACATTTAACATTTTTTTCTGATTTTGTGTGGTTTTGCAAGAAAATAGCTCGTCTTTAACAAACTTAGCCATAGCTAGTTGAAACTGTGTATAAAAATCTTCATTTTTAGTCCAATTGCGTAGGTAACAAAGGAACATTTAACATTTTTTGTCTGATTTTTGTGTGGTTTCGCAAGAAAATAGGTCGTCTTTAACAAACTTAGCAATAGCTAGTTGAAACTGTGTATAAAATATCTTCATTTTAGTCCAGTTGCGTAGGTAATAAAGGAACATTTAACATTTTTTCTGATTTTGTGCAAGTTTTCGCAAGAAAATAGCTCGTCTTTAAGAGACTTAGCCATAGCTAGTTGAAACCGTGTATAATTATTCATTTTTAGTTCAATTGTGTAGGTAATAGAGGAACATTTAACATTTTTTTCTGATTTTGTGTGGTTTCGTAAGAAAATAGCTCGTCTTTAACAAACTTAGCCATAGCTAGTTGAAACTCTTGATAATTTCTTGATTTTTAGTTCAATTGCGTAGGTAATAAAGGAACATTTAATATTTTTTCTGATTTTGTGCGGTTTCGCAAGAAAATAGCCCGTATTTAACAAACTTAGCCATAGCTAGTTGAAACTGTGTATAATTTCTTCATTTTATTGTCCAATTGTGTAGGTAATAAAGGAACATTTAACATTTTTTTCTGATTTTGTGTGGTTTTTCGCAAGAAAATAGGTCGTCTTTAACAAACTTAGCCATAGCTAGTTCCAATGCAAGAGGTAATAAAGGAACATTTAACATTTTTTCTGATTTTGTGTGGTTTCGTAAGAAATAGCTCGTCTTTACCAACTTAGCCAAAGCTAGTTGAAACTGTGCACAAGTATCTTCATTTTAGTCCAATTGCGTAGGTAATAAAGGAACATTTAAAATTTTTCTGATTTTGTGTGTTTTTCGCAAGAAAATAGCTCGTCTTTAACAAACTTAGTCATAGCTACTTGAAACTGTGTATAATTTCTTCATTTTAGTTCAATTGTGTAGGTAATAGAGGAATATTTAACATTTTTTCTGATTTTTGTGGTTTTGTAAGAAAATAGCTCGCCTTTTAACAAACTTAGTCATAGCTACTTGAAACTGTGTATAATTTCTTCATTTTTAGTCCAATTGCGTAGGTAACAAAGGAACATTTAACATTTTTTTTCTGATTTTGTGTGGTTTTTCGCAAGAAAATAGCTCATCTTTAACAAACTTAGCCATATCTAGTTGAAACTGTGCATAAATATCTTCATTTTTAAGTCCAATTGCGTAGGTAATAAGGTTTCATTTAACATTTTTTCTGATTTTGTGTGGTTTCGTAAGAAATAGCTCGTCTTTAAAAACTTAGCCATAGATAAATGAAACGGTGCATAAGTATCTTCATTTTAGTTCAATTGCGTAGGTAATAAAGGAACATTTAACATTTTTCTGATTGTGTGTGTTTTCGCAAGAAAATAGCTCGTCTTTAAGAAACTTAGCCATAGCTAGTTGAAACTGTGTATAATTTATTCATTTTTAGTTCAATTGTGTAGGTAATAGAGGAACATTTAACATTTTTTTCTGATTTTGTGTGGTTTCGTAAGAAATAGCTCGTCTTTAACAAACTTAGCCATATCTAGTTGAAACTGTGCATAAATATCTTCATTTTAAGTCCAATTGCGTAGGTAATAAGGAACATTTAACATTTTTTTTTCTGATTTTGTGTGGTTTCGTAAGAAATAGCTCGTCTTTACAAAAAACTTAGCCATAGATAAATGAAACGTGCATAAGAATCTTCATTTTAGTTCAATTGCGTAGGTAATAAAGGAACATTTAACATTTTTTCTGATTGTGTGTGTTTTCGCAAGAAAATAGCTCGTCTTTAAGAAACTTAGCCATAGCTAGTTGAAACTGTGTATAATTTCTTCATTCATTTTTTAGTTAAATTGTGTAGGTAATAGAGGAACATTTAACATTTTTTTTCTGATTTTGTGTGTGTGGTTTCGTAAGAAAATAGCTCGTCTTTAACAAACTTAGCCATAGCTAGTTGAAACTGATATAAATATCTTCATTTTCAGTCCAATTGCGTAGGTAATAAGGTTGTCATTTAACATTTTTTTTTCTGATTTTGTGTGGTTTCGCAAGAAAATATCCCGTATTTAACAAACTTAGCCATAGCTAGTTGAAACTGTGTATAAATATTTTCAATTTTAGTCCAATTGCATAGGTAATAAAAGAACATTTAACTTTTTTTCTGATTTTGTGTGGTTTCGCAAGAAAATAGTTCGTCTTTAACAAACTTAGCCATAGCTAGTTGAAACTGTGTATAATTTCTTCATTTTTAGTCCAATTGTGTGTGTAATAAAGGAACATGTAACATTTTTTCTGATTTTGTTGTGATTTCGCAAGAAAATAGCTCTTCTTTAACAAACTTAGCCATAGCTAGTTGAAACTGTGTATAAATATCTTCATTTTCAGTCCAATTGCGTTGGTAATAAAGTTTCATTTAACATTTTTTCTGATTTTGTGTGGTTTCGCAAGAAAATAGCTCTTCTTTAACAAACTTAGCCATAGCTTGTTGAAACTGTGTGTAAAAATATCTTCATTTTCAGTCCAATTGCGTAGGTAATAAGGGTTCATTTAACGTTTTTTACTGATTTTGTGTGGTTTCGCAAGAAAATAGCTCGTCTCTAAACAACTTAGCCATAGCTAGTTGAAACTGTGTATAAATATCTTCATTTTCAGTCCAATTGCGTAGTAATAAGGTTTCATTTAACATTTTTTTCTGATTTTGTTTGGTTTCACAAGAAAATAGCTCGTCTTTAACAAACTTAGCCATAGCTAGTTGAAACTGTGTATAATTTCTTCATTTTTAGTTCAATTGTGTTGGTAATAAAGGAACATTTAACATTTTTTTTTCTGATTTTGTGTGGTTTTGCAAGAAAATAGCTCGTCTTTAACAAAGTTAGCCATAGCTAGTTGAAACTGTGTATAAATATCTTCATTTTCAGTCCAATTGCGTAGGTAATAAGGTTTCATTTAACATTTTTTTCTGATTTTGTTTGGTTTCACAAGAAAATAGCTCGTCTTTAACAAGTTTTTAGTCATAGCTACTTGAAACTGTGTAATAATTTCTTCATTTTTAGTCCAATTGCGTAGGTAACAAAGGAACATTTAACATTTTTTGATTTTGTGTGGTTTCGCAAGAAAAATAGCTCGTCTTTAACAAACTTAGCCATAGCTAGTTGAAACTTTGCATAAATATCTTCATTTTCAGTCCAATTGCGTAAGTAATAAAGGAACATTTCACATTTTTTCTGACTTTGTGTGGTTTTACAAGAAAATAGCTCGTCTTTAACAAACTTAGCCATATCTAGTTCCAATGGTAGAGGTAATAAAGGAACATTTAACATTTTTTCTGATTTTGTGTGGTTTCGTAAGAAATAGCTCGTCTTTACCAAACTTAGCCAAAGCTAGTTGAAACTGTGCATAAGTATCTTCATTTTAGTCCAATTGCGTAGGTAATAAAGGAAACATTTAAAAACATTTTTTCTGATTTTGTGGTGTTTTCGCAAGAAAATAGCTCGTCTTTAAGAAACTTAGCCATAGCTAGTTGAAGCTGTGTATAATTTATTCATTTTTATTTCAATTGCCTGTAGGTAATAGAGGAAAATTTAACTTTTTTCGGATTTTGTGTGGTTTCGTAAGAAAATAGCTCGTCTTTAACAAACTTAGCCATAGCTAGTTGAAACTCTTTGTAATTTTTCATTTTTAGTTCAAATGCGTAGGTAATAAAGGAACATTTAACTTTTTTTCTGATTTTTGTGCGGTTTCGCAAGAAAATAGCCCGTATTTAACAAACTTAGCCATAGCTAGCCATAGCTGTATATAAATATCTTCATTTCAGTCCAATTGCATAGGTAATAAGGTTTCCTTTTAACATTTTTTCTGATTTTTTGTGGTTTTGCAAGAAAATAGCCCGTATTTAACAAACTTAGCCATAGCTAGTTGAAACTGTGTATACATATTTTAAATTTTAGTCCAATTGCATAGGTAATAAAAGAACATTTAACTTTTTTTTCTGATTTTGTCTGGTTTTGCAAGAAAATAGTTCGTCTTTAACAAACTTAGCCATAGCTAGTTGAAACTGTGTATAATTTCTTCGTTTTTAGTCCAAATGCGTATGTAGTAAAGGAACACGTAACATTTTTTTTTGATTTTGTGTGGTTTCACAAGAAAATAGCTCTTCTTTAACAAACTTTAGCCATAGCTAGTTGAAACTGTGTATAGATATCTTCATTTTCAGTCCATTGCGTTGGTAATAAGGTTTCATTTAACATTTTTTTTTTATTTTGTGTGGTTTTGAAAGAAAATAGCTCTTCTTTAACAAACTTAGTCATAGCTACTTGAAACTGTGTAAATATAATTTCTTCATTTTTAGTCCAATTGCGTAGGTAACAAAGGAACATTTAACATTTTTTCTGATTTTGTGTGGTTTCGCAAGAAAATAGCTCGTCTTTAACAAACTTAGCCATAGCTAGTTGAAACTTTGCATAAAAATATCTTCATTTTTCAGTCCAATTGCGTAGGTAATAAAGGAACATTTCACATTTTTTTTTCTGACTTTGTGTGGTTTCGCAAGAAAATAGCTCGTCTTTAACAAACTTAGCGATATCTAGTTCCAATGGTAGAGGTAATAAAGGAACATTTAACATTTTTTCTGATTTTGTGTGGTTTCGTAGGAAATAGCTCGTCCTTACCAAACTTAGCCAAAGCTAGTTGAAACTGTGCATAAGTATCTTCATTTTAGTCCAATTGCGTAGGTAATAAAGGAACATTTAACATTTTTCTAATTTTGTGTGTTTCCGCAAGAAAATAGCTCGTCTTTAAGAAACTTAGCCATAGCTAGTTGAAGCTGTGTATAATTTATTCATTTTTAGTTCAATTGTGTAGGTAATAGAGGAAAATTTAACATTTTTTTTCTGATTTTGTGTGGTTTCGTAAGAAAATAGCTCCTCTTTAACAAACTTAGCCATAGCTAGTTGAAACTCTTTGTAAATTTTTTCATTTTTAGTTCAAATGCGTAGGTAATAAAGGAACATTTAACTTTTTTCTGATTTTGTGCGGTTTCGCAAGAAAATAGCCCGTATTTAACAAACTTAGCCATAGCTAGTTGAAACTGTATATAAATATCTTCATTTTCAGTCCAATTGCGTAGGTAATAAGTTTCATTTAACATTTTTTCTGATTTTGTGTGGTTTCGCAAGAAAAATAGCCCGTATTTAACAAACTTAGCCATAGCTAGTTGAAACTGTGTATAAATATTTTTCAATTTTAGTCCAATTGCATAGGTAATAAAAGAACATTTAAACTATTTTTTTTCTGATTTTGTCTGGTTTTGCAAGAAAATATAGTTCGTCTTTAACAAACTTAGCCATAGCTAGTTGAAACTGTGTATAATTTTCTTCTCATATTTAGTCCAAATTGCGTATGTAGTAAAAGGAACATGTAACATTTTTTCTGATTTTGTGTGTTTTACAAGAAAATAGCTCTTCTTTAACAAACTTAGCCATAGCTAGTTGAAACTGTGTATAAATATCTTCATTTTCAGTCCAATTGCGTTGGTAATAAGGTTCATTTAACATATTTTCTGATTTTGTGTGGTTTTCGAAAGAAAATAGCTCTTCTTTAACAAACTTAGCCATAGCTAGTTTAAAACCGTGTGTAATATATCTTCATTTTCAGTCCAATTGCGTAGGTAATAAGGTTCATTTAAATTTTTTTCTGATTTTGTTTGGTTTCACAAGAAAAAGCTCGTCTTTAACAAACTTAGAACTCCGTCATAGCTACTTGAAACTGTGTATAATTTCTTCATTTTTAGTCCAATTGCGTAGGTAATAAAGGGACATTTAACCTTTTTTTTGATTTTGTGTGGTTTCGCAAGAAAATAGCTCGTCTTTAACAAACTTAGCCATAGCTAGTTGAAACTTTGCATAAATATCTTCGTTTTCAGTTTCCAGTCCAATTGCGTAGGTAATAAAGGAACATTTCAATCACATTTTTTGACTTTTGTGTGGTTTCGCAAGAAAATAGCTCGCGTCTTTAACAAACTTAGCCATATCTAGTTCCAATGGTAGAGGTAATAAAGGAACACTTTCACATTTTTTAAGGTTTACATTCAACATTTTGGTTTGTTTTTTCGTAAGAAATAGCTCGTCCTTACCAAACTTAGCCCAAAGCTAGTTGAAACTGTGCATAAGTATCTTCATTTTAGTCCAATGCGTAGGTAATAAAGGGAACATTTAACATTTTTCTGATTTTGTGTGGTTTTCGCAAGAAAATAGCTCGTCTTTAAGAAACTTAGCCATAGCTAGTTGAAGCTGTGTATAATTTATTTCATTTTTTAGTTCAATTGTGTAGGTAATAGAGGAAAATTTAACATTTTTTTTCGGATTTTGTGTGGTTTCGTAAGAAAATAGCTCCTCTTTAACAAACTTAGCCATAGCTAGTTGAAACTCTTTGTAATTTTTTCATTTTTAGTTCAAATGCGTAGGTAATAAAGGAACATTTAACTTTTTTCTGATTTTGTGTGGTTTCGCAAGAAAATAGCCCGTATTTAACAAACTTAGCCCATAGCTAGTTGAAACTGTATATAAATATCTTCATTTTCAGTCCAATTGCGTAGGTAATAAGGTTTCATTTAACATTTTTTTAAAAACTGATTTTGTGTAGAAATATTTCGCAAGAAAATGCCACGTATTTAACAAACTTAGCCATAGCTAGTTGAACAAAGTGTGTATAAATATTTTCAATTTTAGTCCATTGCATAGGTAATAAAAGAACATTTAACTTTTTTTTCTGATTTTGTCTGATTTTGCAAGAAAAAATAGTTCGTCTTTAACAAAATTAGCCATAGCTAGTTGAAACTGTGTATAAATTTCTTCATTTTAGTCCAATTGCGTATGTAGTAAAGGAACATGTAAGATTTTTTTTGATTTTGTGTGGTTTCACAAGAAAATAGCTCTTCTTTAACAAACTTAGCCATAGCTAGTTGAAAACTGCGTATAAATATCTTCATTTTCAGTCCAATTGCGTTGGTAATAAGGTTTCATTTAACATTTTTTCTGATTTTGTGTGGTTTCGAAAGAAAATAGCTCTTCTTTAACAAACTAGCCATAGCTAGTTGAAAACCGTGTGTAAATATCTTCATTTTCAGTCCAATTGCGTAGGTAATAAGGTTTCATTTAACATTTTTTCTGATTTTGTTTGGTTTCACAAGAAAATAGCTCGTCTTTAACAAACTTAGTCATAGCTACTTGAAACTGTGTATAATTTCTTCATTTTTAGTCCAATTGCGTAGGTAACAAAGGAACATTTAACATTTGTTTTTTCATTTAAACATTTTCTGATTTTGTGTGGTTTCGCAAGAAAATAGCTCGTCTTTAACAAACTTAGCCATAGCTAGTTGAAACTTTGCATAAATATCTTCATTTTCAGTCCAATTGCGTAGGTGATAAAGGAACATTTCACATTTTTTCTGACTTTGTGTGGTTTCGCAAACTTAGCCATAGCTAGTTGAAACTGATGTTATAATTTCTTCATTTTTTTTGTCCAATTGTGTAGGTAATAAAGGAACATTTAACGTTTTTTCTGATTTTGTGTGGTTTCGCAAGAAAAAAACTCGTGTTTAACAAACTTAGCCATATCTAGTTCCAACTGGCAGAGGTAATAAAGGAACATTTAACATTTTTTCTGATTTTGTTTGGTTTCGTAAGAATTAGCTCGTCTTTACCAAACTTAGCCATAGCTAGTTGAAACTGGGTATAAATATCTTCAATTTTAGTCCAATTGCATAGTTAATAAAGGAACATTTAACGCTTTTTTATTTTGTGTGGTTTCGCAAGAAAATAGCTCGTCTCTAACAAACTTAGCCCTAGCTAGTTGAAAATGTGCATAAATATCTTCATTTTTAGTCCCATTGCGTAGGTAAAAAGGTTTCATTTAACATTTTTTTTCTGATTTTGTTTAGTTTCAACAAGAAACTGGCTCGTCTTTAACAAACTTAGCCATAGCTAGTTGAAACTGGGTATAAATATCTTCAATTTTTAATCCAATTGCATAGGTAATAATAGAACATTTAACATTTTGTTCTGATTTTGTGTGGTTTTGCAAAAAAATAGCTCGTCTTTAAACAAACTTAGCCATAGCTAGTTGAAAACTCTTTATAATTTCTTCATTTTTAGTCCAATTGCGTAGGTAATAAGGGAACATGTAACCTTTTTTCTGATTTTGTGTGGTTTCGCAAGAAAACAGCTCGTCTTTAACAAACTTAGCCCTAGCTAGTTGAAACTGTGCATAAATATCTTCCATTTTAGTCCAATTGCATAGGTAATAAAAGATTATTTAACATATTTTTTTCTGATTTTGTGTGGTTTTGCAAGAAAAAATAGCTCGTCTTTAACAAACTCAGCGATAGCTAGTTGAAAACTGTGTATAATTTCTTCATTTTTTAGTCCAATTGCATAGGTAATAAAGGAACATCTAGTTGAAACTGTGTATAATTTCTTCATTTTTAGTCCAATTGCATAGGTAATAAAGGAACATTTCTAACATTTTTTTTTCTGATTTTGTGTGGTTTCGCAAGAAAATAGCTCGTCTTTAACAAACTAAGCCATAGCTAGTTGAAACTGTGTATAAATATCTTCATTTTCAGTCCAATTGCGTAGGTAATAAGGTTTCATTTGACATTTTTTCTGATTTTGTGTGGTTTCGTAAGCAAATAGCTCGTCTTGCCCTGAGGGCTGTGGGGGACTGTCCTCAAAATCATAATTTCTATTGGAAATCAACTACGCTGAACAAAATGGCTATCTCAAAATTTTGATTGGATGTGTTTCGGGAAATGGTGGGCGTGGAAGGGGTGTTAGGCGCCTTCCAATCACTTTCGACTATTAAAAAGGGCACAAGCCACTCCGATTTCCCAAATGAATGAGCCCTTTTCGAAGTTTCTACGACAACTTCTTCGATACGAAGTGCCCTGGTCTAAATAAAAAAAATAATAAATAATACATCGTGAGAACATCGTTCTTATATGCCCCCAGGGCATAACTTAAAACCGTTGCACTGAGGGCTGTGGGGGAGTGACCTCCTCAAAAACATATTTTATGTCTGGAAATTAACTACGCTGAACACAAAATGGCTATCTCAAAATTTTGATTGGATGTGTTTCGAGAAATGATGGGCGTGGAAGGGGTGTTAGTTGCCTTCCAATCACTTTCGACTATTAAGAAGGGCACAAGCCACCAATTTCCAATTGAATGAGCCCTTTTTCGAAGTTCCTACGACAACTTCTTCGACACACGAAGTGCCCTGCTCTAAAGGAAAAAATAATAAATAATACATTGTGCCGACACAACGTTCTTATATAACCCCAGGGCACAGCTTAAAATCCTTGCCCTGAGGGTTTTGGGGAGTGTCCTTCTCAAAAAATATATATTTCTTTCTGGAAATCAACTACGCTGAACCAAATGGCTATCTCAAAATTTTGATTGGATAGTGTTTGGGGAAATGATGGGCGTGGGGGGGGGGGCTAGTTGCCCTCCAATCACTTTTAGACTATTTAAAACGGGCCCTAGCCACTCCATTTTCGAATCGAATGAACCCTTTTTGAAGTTTCTACGACAACTCCTACGATACAAAGTGCCCTTGTCTAAGACCAAGAAATAATTAATACACTGTACCCACATCGTTCTTTATTTAGGCAACACTATTGCGCTGCCTATGACTTAAGTTGTAAGAGCGGAAGTAGTAAACAGTAGTATCCCCAAAAATTTTAACTGAAATACCCCAGTCGTTCTCGATATATTGCTGAGGTGTCTTATTGGCAAAAATAAAGACAATGTCTTTTGATTTATTTTAAAAACAACACTTAGTTTTAAAAGCATAATGGGCCAGCTGCATAATTGTGGGGGGTTTACATGCCTAATATCTCTAAGGACATAGTTGTGGGACCGTTCTATAATGCTGAACAAAATGGTTGTCTCAATATTTTGACTGGATGTGTTTGGACAGTGAATGAGCTCGAGAGAAGGGCTGCTTGACCTCCAATCTCTTGTTACTCTTAAAAAGGGCTCCAGAACTTTTTATTTTGAATTGAATTAGCTCCTTTAAAAGTTTCAGTGATATTTCTAGCTATTAGAGAGTTTGTGCTGCCTATGCTGTTTCTTATATGCCCTTTTGAAAACCTACATGCATACACTTTTTTCTTTAATTGAGACTCTTATACGTTCCCTAAACGTTTCATCTTTAATACCTTTAGCGTCATTAGTTACATTAACTTTAGTGGTAGTACTAAAAGTACAAATATAGTTCCTTCTGGCTATTGCAAATCCCCAACATCTTTTACCCTTAAAGGTCTAAATTAATAATATAAGTTGTTCTTAGATATTGCTTTTTGAAAGTTCGCATGCTCATAGTTTGTTTTTGATTTAGTTTAAAATCCGCCTAAATACTCCTTAAAAGTTTTATCTTAATACCCGTAGCTTGCGCAGTAGCAATAGTTGTTGCAGCATTAGCTGCAGTATGCGCATAGCACCTTTTGGTTTCTTCAACATCCCCTTCAACACACGCTGAAAGTTTCAGCTTAAGTTTCAGCTTAGCGGAGAAAGTGGAATAGGAAAGACTGAAAACACAAAAAAAAGTAATTGCATATTTTGCAAACATTGCCAGATCAGTAATGGTAAAAAAAACACAGTTTAAGTCAGCGTAAGTTAAGGACTTGAAATTGCATCTGCAAATCATCTATGCTCTCTTTCACAAAATAAAACTGGACTTCATTTACCATTCCTGTAGCATTTCTGATGCGTCCGCTTGACAACCTGTGCAGGCATAATGTGTTTTGATTTAGTTCCATACAGTTTCTCACATATACCAAATTTTAGCCTTAACATCCTTAGTTTTAATAGTAGTAGTAGTAGTAGTAGTAGTAGTAGCAGAATTAATTGAAGTAGCCTAAGGTTTGGTGGCAGCAGTAGTAATAGAAGTAGTGATAATAGTAACGGTAGCAGTGGTATGAGTAGAAGCAGTAGCATTAGGATGCAAAATATTTTCTTTTGGTTAGTTCAAACATCCATTACGGTGTGAGGACAAAAAGCACTGTTATTTTCAACTTCACACACCAAAGTATTTCTAAGTTATTGCTGTTAGACCCTTTTGACAACCTGCATACAGAGGGCGAATTCTGATTCATTTCATTTTCCCCCTTCAAAATTTCTTGAAAATTTCACCTTCATGCCCTTAGGCACAGTTGTGATAGTAGTCACAGCAGCATTAACCTATTGCCTTTTGGATATATCCTTATTACATTTGCTGATATGTCCTTTTGATAACCTGTATGTTCATATACTTCTTAAATTTCATCTCAATGCTCTTAGCATACAAGGAGTTTCAATACAAGTAGTAGTAGAAAATGTAGCAGTAACAGCAAAATTAGCAGTAGTGTGCATATATTGCCTTTTGGTGAGATGATCTTCCGTTTTAAGTATTCTCTGAAAGTTTCAACGTAATACCCAAATCAATTCTTGAGATGCGCTATTTTTTTGACAATTTTCATGCACATAGCGTCTTTTGTTTTATTTCAAATTTCCCCTTAATGAAGTAGTCTGGTAGTAGTAGTGGTGGTAGTTGTAGTAGTGTTGGTAGCATACAGATATTGCCTTTTTGATCATCTCCTTTATCATTTCCTGAATTTCCAAATTAATGCTCTCAGTTATTCCTGTGTTGTACCGTTTTGACAATCTGTATGCACATAACGTGTTTTGATTTAGTTCAACATCCCCTCAACATGGAAGGCTCACCTGAATACCTTTCGACTTCTTGGAAAGAAAAGTTCAAGCATGCATACCTTTCTCATATACTATATGTAAACAATGAACGAATTGTCTAACTTACAGCCCTTATCCTGAGGACTGTAGGGATGTGACACCCCCAAAGACATAATTACTGGACCTTTCAACAATGCGGAACAAATTCACTCTCTTGAAATTTTGATTGGGTATGTTTTGGGGAATGATAGGCTGGGGGGGGGCTAATGTCCTCCATTCACTTTTGACTCTTTAAGAGCGCACTAAGACTTTCGACTTCCAATTCAAAGAGCTCCATCCGATCCAAAGTTTATACAACTACCCACTCCATAAAAATCTTATATTCCCTGGGCATAACTTACAACCCTTGCCCATGGGCTCTGGGGGTTGTGTCCACTTTAAAGACATTTTTGTATAATTTTTGGACTTTTGGCAACACAATGGCTATCTCACAACTTCAATTGAATACGTTTTGGGAAAAGAGGATTCAAGGGCTAGTTGCTCTCCATCATGTTTGACTCTTAAAAGTGAACTACAAGTATATATTTCAAATCAAATGAGTCTCTTCTAAAGTTCACACGACCCACCGCTTCCAGAAAAACCTTATATGCCCCTGGGACATAGCTTACCAACCCTTACCCCCCGACTCTGGGGGATTCTGTCCACCCCAAAGGCCTTACTATATGATCTTTGGACTATTTTTGAAAAAAATGGCTGTCTCAAAATTTTTATCGGATGCATATTTACAACGAAAATACAATGTAGGGGGGGGGGGGTGGGCGGATACCCCCGATCACTTTGACTCTTAAAAAAGAACTAGGACATCTGATTTCCAATCAAATGAGCCCCCTCCGGAGTTTATATGACAACGCTTTCCGTAAAAATCTTATATGCCCTCGGAGCATAACTTATAGCCCTTGCACTGAGGGCTATGTGTGTGTGTGTGTGTGGGGGGGTTGTCATTCTCAAAGACATAATTTCCAGACCTTTCAACTACGCTGAACAAAATGACTATTTCGAATTTTTTTGATTAGATGTGTTTTGGGAATTGGTGGGTGTATGTGTGGGGGAGGGGGATTGTTGCCCTCCAATTACCTTTGACTATTAAAAAAAGACCCTTCCAATTTCCAATCGAATGAGCTTTTTTTGATTTCTATGATAGCAAATGGGCATCTAAAAATTCCTGTCAGATTCATTTTGGGAAAATACGAGGTTTGGGGGCGTGGAGGGAGGGAGTGGGGGAATTGGGGGGGGAGGAGAGAGAAAGGGAGGTAAAAAAAGGGGCAGGAGGGAAAAGAAGGGTGAGGGGGGTGGAGGGAGGGGGGGGGGGAAAAGGGGAAATGGGGAGGAGGGGGATGGGGGGAGCGGGAAACAGGGGGATTTGAGGGGGAGATGAGGGAGGAGGAAGGGGGCTGGAGAGGGTGTCATTGGGGGAATGGGGGGGGATGGGGAGGGTAGGAAAGGGGAAAGAGGGGGGAAGGAACGGGGGAGAGAAGGTGGGACGAGGGAGGGGGGGGGGGGGGGGGGGGGGAAGGGGGGGGGGGGGGGGGGGAGGGGGAAAAGGGGGGGGGAAAGGGGGGTGCGGGAAGAAGGAGGGGGAGGGGGAGGAGGGGGGGGGGGGGGGGGGAGGCGGGGGGGGGGGGAATAGGAGGGGGAGGTGGAAGGGGGAAGAGGGGGGGGAGGGGAAGCGAGAGGGGGGGGTGCGAGGGTGGGGGGGGGGGGGGAGAGGAGGGCAAAGATAGCATTTTGCGGGGGGAGGGGACTAGAGGGGGGAAGGAGAACATTGGGATACCCGCATTATTTAGCTGAAAACTTTTGAAAGGCTTCAAAATGGCTAGAACATCTGATTGGGAGGGCGGGTGGCACCGAGGGGGGGGGGGGGAAGCAGTTTGGGGTGAGGGGGGGTGTTATGGGGTTGTGGGGGGGTGGGGCAGGTCCGACAATAACGAGGGTTGGGGTTTGCAGCCAGGGACCCCACCCCATTTTGAATTACTTTTGAATCTTCAAAGGGTACTCAGAACATTCTGATTATCCAGTCCAATGAGGCACCCTCCGAAATTTGATACGGCCACTCTTTCTAAAAAAAAATATTAAATGCCCCCAGGGCATAACTTGCAACCCTTCGTTGAGGGTGTTGGGGGTGTCATCCTAAAAGACATAATTTCAGACCTTTTGATACGTTGAATAAAATTAATATCTCAAAATTTTGATTGGATGTGTTTGGGGAAATGGGTGGGCCTGTGAGGGAGGTTTGTTGCCTCCAATCACTTTCAACTATTAAAAGAGGCACTAGCCCTTTCAATTCCCAATCGAACGAATGCCTTTTTTGAAGTTTCTACAACAACAAATGGCCATCTCAAAATTTTTCTATCATTTGCATTTCGGGAAAATACGAGGCATGGGGGTGTATCCACCTCCGGTCGTCACTCTGAATCTTATAAAGGACGCTAGAAGTTCTTATTCCCAATCAAATGAGCCCCTTGTGAAGTTTATACGATCTCCCTTTCTATACAAACCTAAGGTATAACTTACAAACACTTGTCCTGAAGGCTGTGGGTAGGTGGTCATCCTCAAAGACATAATTTCCGGACCTTTCAGCTACGGTGAACAAAATGGCTCAAACTATTGATTGGATATGTTTGGGGAAACAGTGGGCGTAGGAGGGTGTTAGTTGTCCTCCAATCACTTTCGACTATTAAAATGGGCCCTAGCTCATTCAATTTTCTGATCGAATGAGTCCTTTTCGAAGTTTCTACAACAACTCCTTTGATACGAAGTGACTTGGTCTAAAACCAAAGAAAAGTACTTTGTGCCCATATCGCCTCATTACTTATGCAGTGCTATTGCGCTGCCTATGATTTAGAATCATCATCGTTTTAAGCTGTTTTTGTATGCATATATCGGGATCAAACTCCTTTGATGGAATTTCGGTTGCTATTAGCATAAATAGCTCCGTATTTAAAGTTCTTTACCACGAAACTGTTTGATTAATTATTGATCCCTAAAACCTTTAACGTACCAAGGATATTGCAATAAAATGCTTCTTACCAACTTGACACATTCTAAATTTATTTACACATTAAAACTAAGACTTGCTACTATTTTTCTTTGGTTGTTTCAAAAATAATGAAGTTTTTAGGACAATATCATGTTTTCGTCAGTGTTGCCGCTTTGAACCACAAAATACAATAATCAAAACTAATTATTTAAATGTAACAGTCGTTTTCGTCCGCAAAATTCGAACAGTAGACATCTACTCATTCCTGAAGACAACAACACTTTAAAAAAAGCTACGCCTTCATAAGTTGTTTGGTGTCATATGTTTTTGGCTTATTCACTTCCGATTTGTACTCCAATTTTTTTTATTTGGAACTAGCTATTGCCAAAAACTGCAGAACTGCTTATGGAGGTCTGTTTTTTATATCGGATGTTGACTATTTTTCAAGATATATATGGTTGTTTAGAGTCCGCTTAACCAGTTAAAACTTTTGTGGCAGTCGGAACAGCTTTCCACGTGGTGTCCTTAAGAGTAGTGAACATTGTTTTATTTAGCCACAAATAGGAGCTCACTGCTGCTCATTTTCATCAGCGCAAAGTTTTAAACGCCTGGCCATGAGGTGATGGATTTGTGAAATGCTACCAGGTTTGGACACACTCAATGTAAACATTCTTTTGTCTTTCGGGAGGGGAAAGATGCTTGATTCTGGATGGACGCTGAGGGACATGGTAGAGTGGATAAAAAACTTAGTTGTGTCCGTGCTCGAGGCCACCGAAAAGTATAAGGGTAAGTAAAAGTCGCGGACTCTCCTTCCCCGGAGAGCATGAGGGTTGAATCGGACATTTTGCTCGATGGTGATTCGTCTGAAATGTAACACCAGTGGAAGTGCAAGCCTCATAGACTCAGTCTTTTAAAAGGAATCTGAAGATGGTACAAAAAGAGCACATATTGAAAACAGAAGTTAGGCCCCGTAGAAATACTCTTTCTGGACGTACTGAACGCCAAACACGCAGCCAAAAATCTCTAAAAAGGGCAATCTGAAATTGAGAGAATGTTTTTAGGCTATATTCCTAAGATGTTACTGCTATATGAGCGGTGTCTCATACCTAAGGCTAAGAAAGAAGGTTATTCGAATCCAAAATCATTTAAGGTGGTTACGAAAACATCCTTTCAACTAAAAGTGATGAAACTGTCAATTCAGTGGTATACCTCATAAGTACTCCTGAGACATAAGCCTAATATTCAAAATTCAAATAGGGTTTAGAATCGGGAGGCTCTACTGAAACAGCTGTGCGCAAGCTGCTGGTATAGCGCAAAGAGAAGCAATGGAAAAGAAGAACATGCAATAGGCATATTTTCTAGACATAGAAGTGGGCATCACTTTTCGATCCATAGAAACATTCACGGAAGAAGGAAAAGGAGACAAAACTAGACAAAAGTAGAATTCCCATGCTCAAAAAACTGCTAGTGGCCATAGAACTAAAGGGGATAAAACAATCGAAAGCTCTTGTAAAAGGCTGCCCGCAAAGAAGGGTGAATTCTCCATACATGTGAAAACTTGTCATGAACAATCTTTTAGTGTGGTAAGACAACTTCCTTGGTACACTCAGACATACGCCGATGGTTTAATGTCGCTCCTACGAGGTACCTTAGACATTAGATCCTCCTGTGCCTCCAGAGGCACTTAGGACATCCAAGAAGAGTCCCCGGTCAATCTCTCATCGCCGCAGCCACACAGCATCTTCCCATTCAGGTTGAATTGAGGCATTAAAATTTTGGAAGTCGGTCCGGTAGCTGCGGCGTAGGGTGTTTTTGGGGCGTCCTGTCTTCTTCTCGTACCACCTGGCTGCCACTGAAGGACGACCTTCAGTAGTCGAGTTTTGGGTATGCGGATCACATGACCGAGGTATCTCCAATTCCTGTATTTGATAACTTCGGTTACCAGGGGCTGAGAGGTCTTCGGTCGTCTTCCACAGTAGCTTTCGTTACTTTTCGGGATCAGTAGATATTTAGAATGCACCTTAAATAGATGTTTTCGAACATGAGGCGTTTCTTTTCAAGTTGCTAATCTAGATGCGAAGTTTCAGAACCATAGCAAAGTGTTGAGAAGGCGTTGCTGTTGAACAGCCTCAACTTGAGTTGGAGAGAGTACTTCTGCTTGCGTCAATTTTCAGACAGTACCCTGAAGGATGCATTAGCCTGAACTAAATCCCTGCTGGAGTTAGGATAACAAATACGATTCAGATATGGACTCAAAAACATAATCTACGTTTACTATAATTAATTTTAAAAAAAAAATCCGAAAAAGATGAGTCTTTCGAAGAAATTAAAGGCCATTTTAAACTTAAGTTCAGGAGATACAAATATCTGCTAAAACTCAAACTCAAATAGACCAGAAATTACTGTTAAAGAATAAATGAAACCCAAAACGAACAGTAATTAAATAATCAATCATAGCAAAAAACATACAACAAGCAATAATATAAATGAATAAAATAGATCTTAAAGCGAGTCATGCTTAGATTGAATATGAAAATTAAGCTAAAAAACGAAAAAAAAAAACATTTTGCTATTAAAGTATAAATGAAACTTAAAACGAAAAGAAATTAAATAAAAAATCAATGCGAACAAACATATAGTATATGTTAATGTAAATGAATAAATAAATCTTAAAACGAGTGAAACTTAAATTGAATATGCAAATCAGGTTTGAATCGATTAAAAATAGCTACAAACAAGAGTTTGGGTATCGCCTCACTGCAGAAGCCTAAAACTTACTGCGTCATTGGCGCGTTACTGAAAACTATATGAGTCTTGAACAGTCTTGGAAAGTATAAACAAAATAAAATTGAATATTAGATATACAATGATATTAATTGTTGAAAGATCCATCAGTTCAAGATTTTTTTTCACTGTAATTTTTATTTTCATTTTCAATGCTGTAAGAACTGAAAAGAATAAATTTGTAATATACGAGTAATTCATTTTCAGTGAAGCGCCAATGACGCAGAAGGCTTTAGGGTTTTTTTCAGTTAAAGAAGGGGGCAGTATCTAAATTTTGTTTGTATTGAAACTATATTTATCTTGACCAATCTTGGAAAGAACTAATAAATTAAACTGAATATTTGATGCATAATGATATTAATTGCTGAAAGCTCATCAGTTCAAAATTTTACTGTGATTTCAATATTTATTTTCAATATTAAGTACAAAAGAAAACATCTGTAATATAATTCGTTTTCAGTAAAGGGCCAATGACGCAGTAGGTTTTAGGCTTCTGCAGTGAGGCGATACCCAAACTCTTGTTTGTAGTTATTTTTTTAATCGATTCAAACTTGATTTGCATATTCAATTTAAGTTTCACTCGTTCTAAGATTTATTTATTCATTTACATTAATATATATTGTATGTTTGTTAGTATTGATTTTTTATTTAATTTCTGTTCGTTTTATTTAAGTTTCATTTATACTTTAATAGCAAAATATTTTTTTTCGTTTTAAGCTTGATTTTCATATTCAATCTAAGCATTACTCGCTTTAAGATCTATTTATTCATTTGTATTATTACTTGTTGTATTTTTTTTGCTATGATTGTTTATTTAATTTCTGTTCGTTTTGGGTTTCATTTATTCTTTAATAGTAATTTCTGGTCTATTTGAGTTTGAGTTTAAAACAGGTATTTGTATCTCCTGAGCTTAAGTTTAAAATGACCTTTACATTATCTTTGAAAAACTTATTTTTCGGAAAGTTTTTTTTTTATAATTTTTGTTCGTTTTTGATTGCAAAAACTTTCAAGTTTTTTATGGCATGGGGGCGGATTGCTTACTGTCCAATTATTCTTGACTTTGAAAAACGGATCTAGAACTTTCAATTTAAATCTAATGAGGCTTTTTTCAAAGTCTATACGATTACCCTCTTTGATAAAAACCTTATATATGAACAACAGACAGCTTGCAAAACTTGTGGACAGCGATTGACAACAGTGAATGGATTAATAAAATAGCTCCAATAAGGGGTTTAGACCATTTTCACTTGCTGAAAACAAAGGGATCATGACTGTTTGGAATTGACCTTAATAGGATTTTGTGTGCCAAAGCAATTTTGCATCCATCACATAGAATGTATTTTAATCTTATAATTGGATAATTATAATAGATTTACCATGTGTTCTTCCCATACAAAACATTACCTTATTAAAGTCTTTGGGGTGGGGGCAGCGTACTTGTAACAAAGAAGAAAAAAACTTTAGCGTAGACAGTAGGAGAGGGGCAGGGTGAGGTTGGAGACTCATCCAATACGGGCGGAAACTTAACTTATCTCCTTCGTTCCCGATTTAGGAGATTGGACAGACTTATTTGGGCTGTAGAATCATGGGACCGTTTGAGTTTGTGGAAATACGTTAAATACTCAGAAAATACCTTATATTTTCAGTTATTGCAGGATTGATTTCATAGATTTCGGAATGGTGAGCCCCTGGGCCATCATTTTGGGTGAGCCTCAACTCATAATATTCAATTTGATTAACCATCTCTAAAGTTTATACGAGCATCCCTTCCATAAGAAATAATATGAAGGATTCAGAGAATCTTAAATTACAACCCTTGCCTGAGGACTGTGGGGGAGTCGTCATCCTCAAAGACCTAATTTCCAGAACTTAAAACTGCGTTTAATAAAATGGTTGTCTCAAAATTTTGATTGGATGTGTTTTGGAGAAAAGGTGGGCATGAGAGGGGGGTTTAGTTTCCCTCAAATCACTTTCGACTATTAAAAAGGGCACTAGCCCTTTGAATTTCCAATCGAATGAGCCTTTTTTGAGGTTTCTACGACACCGCCTTCTATAAAAACCTTATATGCCCAAAGGGTATAACTTAAAAACCCTTGCCCTAAGGGTTGTGGGGGAGTGTCCTCCTCGAAAAACATATTTTCTATCTGGAAATCAACTACGCTGAACAAAATGGCTATCTCAAAATTTTGATTGGATGTGTTTGGGGGAACGATGGGCATGGGGGGGGGGGCTAGTTGCCCTCCAATCACTTTCGACTATTAAACAGGGCACTAGCCTTTTGAATTTCTAATCGAATGAGCCTTTTTGAAAGTTCTACGGCAACGCCTTCTATAAAAAGCTTATATTGCCCCAGGGCATAACTTAAAACCCTTGCCCTGAGGGTTGTGGGGGATTGTCCTCCTCAAAAATATATTTCCTATCTGGATTGATTTCATAGACTGTGGAATGGTGAGCCCCCTGGGCCATCATTGGGTGAGCCTCAACTCATAATATGTAATTTTGATTAACCCTCTCTAAAGTTTAAACGAGCATCCCTTCCAAAAGAAATAATATGAAGATTTGGAGAATCCTTAAATTACAACCCTTGCCCTGGGGCTGTGGGGAAGTTGTCATCCTCAAAGACCTAATTTCAAGAGCTTAAAACTACGTTTAATAAAATGGCTGTCTCAAAATTTGGATTGGATGTGTGTCTGGGGAAAAGGTGGGCGTGAGAGGGGGGTTAGTTGCCGACAAATCACTTTCGACTATTAAAAGAACACTAGCCCTTTGAATTTCCAATCGAATGAGCCTTTTTTGAAGTTTCTACGACACCGCCTTCTATAAACCCTTATATGCCCAAAGGGTATAACTTAAAAAAAAAACCCTTGCCTTGAGGGTTGTTGGGGAGTGTCCTCCTCAAACACATATTTTCTATCTGAAAATCAACTACACTGAACAAAATGGCTATCTCAAAATTTTGATTGGATATGTTTGGGGGAATGATGGGCGTGGGGGGGGGTTATTTGCCCTCCAATCACTTTCGACTATGAAAAAGGCCACTAGCCCTTTGAATTTCCAATAGAATGAGCCTTTTTTGAAGTTTCTATGACAACACCTTCTATAAAAACCTTATATGCCCCCAGGGCATAACTTAAACCCTTGCCCTAAGGGTTGTGGGGGAGTATCTTCCTCAAAAACTTATTTTCTATCTGGAAATCAACTACGCTGAACAAAATGGCTATCTCAAAATTTTTATTGGATGTGTTTGGGGGAATGATGGGCGTGGAGGAGGGCTAGTTGCCCTCCAATCACTTTTGACTATTAAAAAGGGCACTAGCCCTTTGAATTTCTAATCGAATGAGCCTTTTTTGAAGTTTCTACGACAACGCCTTCTATAAAAAGCTTATATGCCCCCCAGGGCATAAATTAAAACCCTTGCCCTGAGGGTTTTGGGGTATTATCCTCCTCAAAAACATATTTTCTATCTGGAAATCAACTACGCTGAACAAAATGGCTATCTCAAAATTTTGATTGGATGTGTTTGGGGGAATGATGGGCGTGGGGGGGGGGGGGGGGGGGGCTAGTTGCCCTCCAATCACTTTCGACTATTAAAAAGGGCACTACCCCTTTGAATTTACAATCGAATTAGCCTTTTTTAAGTTTCTACGACAACGCCTTCTATAAAAAGCTTATATGAGTAGGATTGACAGTGCCAGCGCGGGACGAGATGGCTGCTGCCATCCATAATTGAGTCTAACGCTGTACGAACATAATTTTTTCAAGGATTATCGATCGAGTCTAATGGGTTCAAGGTCGATTTATTTGTTGTTTTTCGTCTAGGTGTAATGACTCCGGGGTGAAGTTTGCACATGCGCATTAACGGGAAGGGATGTATTGATCTAGGACTCGAGGGGGAAGTGGATTACTGAGAAATTGATTTACATAATCGGTGGGGAATGTATTGATCCACACGTCTAACGGGAACAGGATCATATGTCTCCTTCTAAGCCAATCAGGGAAGTTATGAAAGGTTTCCCATTACATCACAATTTGCATTTGAGATTTTGTATATAACGGACATGCGTTGTGATTAAACTTTCATAAATTTCTCAGACACCATGGATAAAGCATCTAATATTATTGACTTGGAAGCTTTGGCTACATTGATTTATAATGTGAGTTCAGTTTAGTAAATTTGCTTAGTTTATTTTCAAATAAAATCATTTTTACATAGTCACCCCTCCAGTAATTTAAATTCAGGGTATACCCCCCCTACAATACAAACTCCAATATATGATTTTTATGCTCGATAGAAAGCGAAAAATACACTCTTTTTTACCATGTAAACCTCCACCCTCCCCCCTCTGTTTACGACTTTAATTCTTCCAATGGAAATAACTATGTTTTTTTTTTGTTAAATTCTGTATCTTACCTAAAATCCAGTGTCAACTTTCTGTCAACCATTAGTTATTAAGCCACTACGGCTTGACTTGCAGATTTCCCGCAAAGATTTAAAACCTTAATTATTGCTTCCTGTCAAGTACATCCTGCTTCTTAATCCTTATGGATTTGCATTACACTTGTTTCACTGAAAAAGGATACTTTTTGATCAAATTAACGACATAGCTTCTTCATCGGAAATTTTACTTCTGGTTTACTGAAAAGGGAGAGGGGGCTTTCTTCTGTAAAAAGAGGGGGGAGGATTGTTAAGAGAGGATTGGTTTTAGTTTCACGCAGTATTCATTTTCCATTTTGAGTACTCAGTGTTTATATGGGGGAGGGGGCAACGCCTCGCTTTTAACACCTTCGTTGTAAGATGAAAACAAACTGTTTTTTCGCGTGAAAAGTAAGGGGGGTGAGTTTAAGAAAAAGATACAAAGCTTTATTATGCGTAAATTAAATAGAATTTTAACCTATGATCGCAAATTTTAGGCCTATAATCTGTGTGTTAACAAGCTTTTTTTTATCTATTTTAAAGCCTATAGACTGGAACATTAAAAATTTTTTGTAAATGGTAAAAATAGAAACATTGATTTCTATCCTAAGGCAACAGACTACTGTTTGTCAAGATTTATTTTTTCACAAGTTGTGTAATAAAAATGTTTGATTTCTAAGCCTAGTATATTTCTCGGAAGTTTTTACTTTATGCTTTGCTGAAAAGGGGGGAGAGGCTTCTTTGCGATAAATACTTTCTAGACAAAATTATGATTATAGGGCGGGGGGTACTAATTTTTCTTCTGTAAAAAGGGGAATCGTTTTTTCATACTAAATTTTTTCTTTTTTAAGGCCAATTATGAAGAATGCGCGCCTCCTCCATCAAAGAGAGCAAGAGAGGGTGAGGCAACCCCATCAGTGCCAGCCCCAATTCAGTCTGGTCAAAAACCGAAAAGACAACGGGCCACAAGGATGGAGAACCCCGCTGTACAAGTCAGCGACATCGATACAACATCTATGCAAGCCCCTCTTAATCGAGCCTCAATGCTGCCTCGTCAAGTAACAGCCTCGGTCGCACGAGCCCGGTATATCGCTGGCCCGGCTGCGAAAGATCGTGATGGACATGATATGATCCATTTGAGTCCCAGTCTAGCTACGGGGCCTTCCATGCAAGCTGCAACGCCTGGGTCTTCAAGACAAACGCTGACTGTACAAGGCGAGAATGAGCCTCATTCAACCCTCCACTTGCAAGCTGCAAATCATAATGTAAGTTTTTAAATATTATTTCCGCTAATGAATTTTCTCCCAAGTCAATTTGAATGTTAGAGAATGTGCCGTTTTTCAAAGCAGATAGAGTATTAATATGAAATTTTTGAGGGGTTATTTGAACAAAATCAAAACCTACTATAACTACAGCCGGAATATGGAACTGTAAGCTTTTTTTACCTCTACTCTCTATCTAGTTTTAGAAAAATATCTACCTATTTCTTCCATCTGTTTTTTAGGCCTTTCTTTTCATCATTTTTCAAACACAGTAAAAGTGTGTTTTAGGCCTTTCTTTCCAACACAGTAAAAGCGTGTCAGAGATATTTTTTCTCCTAAAGGAAATATATTGTTCCCCTTTTTGAATCAGGTCAATTATTACATACATTCAGCCTGCTGAATTCTCATAGTGAAGCCAAAAAAGGCACTATATCCCGGACATAATTTTCCCATAGTAAATAGCAAAATCTTTGCGTTATAAACTTCTTAATCTTGCTTCTACAAATATTCTAAAACAATTCTCTATCTGAAAGAGTTGTATACCATGAGAAGGGATAGGCTACCAAGCGAAGACCCTGTTTTTTTTCAAAGCAGATAAAGAGTATTAATATGAAATTTTTTTTGAGGGGATGTTTTAACAAAATCAAACCCTTCTATGTCTTTTTTCGATTGTATTAAGTTGGAACTTTCAGAATATATAGAGTAAACCAAATGCTACTAAGCTCGTTTTAAATAATAATCCAATTTTAAAACATGGGGCGATTTAGACACTTTGAAAATAAGCTATTTTCTTTTATAGGTTGTATTGGTGCCTTATTCGACATCACCGTCCTCATCGATTGGAGATGAAGACGCGCCTCTGGATCTCTCAAACAATTCAACATGGAATATGAATTCACAGGAATTACCAGATAATATTGATGATTTTTAACCGATTTTTTCAATGTTGATTATAGCGCAGTTCAGCAGGGGGACTTGAGTCCGAACACATTACAGCTTTTAGAGGATTTTACCCGGGAATTAACAGGGAACCCTCCCCCCACTGATTACATACTTCCACTTCAAACAACTGAAGTGGCTTCCTATAGTCCTATTATTGAACAATGTGGGGGAGGGGTGGTGATAATATACATGAGGGGGAGGGGGAGGATGAAATGTCTTCAAACAATCCTATTGATGAACAATGTGGGGGAGGGGATGGTGATAATATACAAGAGGGGGAGGGGGGGGAGGGTGACAATACCCAATTTACAACATTTCCTGACTTTCAGCTCTCAAAACTCAATTTTAAAATACGATAGTCATTTGCACTGCAACTTTTGGGGACCCTTTTAAATTTGCTTTTGGGTGGTAATTTTGTGTTTGACCCTGTAGAGACTGTTCATGAATATGTAGATAGAATTCGTGCACTGCTAGGAAACCAGATTCAGTTGTGGGGAGGTAGGGATTTCAATTAAGGTTTCAATTGTTTTAAAGGTGTTTTATTTAAAGGAGGGAAAAAGCGAGGTTTATCATCATCATATACACACCGAGATGTTGGTCGACTATCCACATTTTGAAAATTTTGAGGGTGTTTTTATGGATTGGATAGACCACATTATTACCCATCTCGAGAATTATAGCGAAAAAGGTAGTGGGTCTGTAGTCTTTTGTTGGAAATTTAAGCGTTAATATTTGTAAATTTCAAAAAGATTTTATTTTAAGAGGGGGGCAGGAGGGGTGGGGTCAGGGTCTATAGTTTTAAAAATAATCCTGATTTAGAGGGTTGTCAAGGTGTTCAGTGAATCTGTTTTGAAACTGGCCAAAAATATATTTCAAGTACGCTTTCCTCATATCAGCATTCGAGCCTCTAGCACGTGACGCTACAAAGAAAAATTTAGAATATTGGAATGTGCATGGGAAGGAGGGGTCCGATTTTTCCACTGTAGATTTAACTTGTTTAGAGGGAAAATACCCAGTAACGCTCAGGTCTATTGATATTTTCGAAAGGGCCAATACCCATTTAAATATCGGCATTACTGTGGTTCAATATGAAACCGAATTTGAGGATGGGGTTCGTTCTAAAAGGAAGGGGGTGATGTTCCCAGTAAGAGGCCCGTCGAATTGAATTGGTGAAGCACTGGGTTTGTTGTTTGTACACACCACCTAGCGACCCCAATGCAATTGGCCGTTTCAACCGAATTACAGAGACATCAGTAGAGTTCTGGGAGGGGTAGGGATCTAGGGGTACGTTTCTACCGTCCAACATGCCTGTCATAATTCCGTAGCAATTTAAAACTACGGAATCACATGAAGCACTGTAGACGGCATGGCTGACAGTCAGTGGAAAACAGATTGGGGGGATAGGACCATTTTATGCTTTAAAAATTTTCAAAACACCATCCTCCAGAGCAATAAAATCTCTTTGGACTGTGAAGCGAAGCTAGTGGAAGTGAACGATCCTCGACTTCCAAATCGAATCAAATAACATCGGGCCATTGCAGTCTCCTACGCCCACGCGCAAAGAGACAGTTCTAACACTATGCAGCTGTTAGAAATAGTTGAAACGTTGGATGAGGGAGAGTGCATGGTCAAGGCACTGACTAAATTAATTGGCACCGCTAATGGCTCTATTTCTCTTTTGAGAAATACATATTACCCAATGTTATTGTCTGCAGAGGATCGTCTCGCGATTAAAAAATCAAAAAATATGTTGGGTTTGTAAGGGGGAGTTTGAAGAGGGGGATAAGGGGAAAGGGACTAGAGGGAAAAGAGGGGGGAAGGGGAAAGTCAGAGACCACAACCACTTATGGCAGGAAATATCCTCTGGGGGTATTAATTTTAGAAGGGTAGCACATCAATCGTGCAACATAAACGTTAGCCAGCAGTTTTTTATTCCAGTTTTTATTCACAATTAAAATTATGATTTAAAGTTTATTTTACCGGCATTGGCACGTATGCACAGGGAGGGAGGGGAGTAGATAGTCCATGGGTAAATAATCATTTACCTATAACATCATCCCCAAATCAGCAGAGAAGTTGGTGCTTCTCGAGTTGAAATGGCAGGTAGTAAATAATGGGCATACGTGCTGGAATAAAATCAGGTTTTTAGATTCTTTTAGTTTTTTCCCCAAGACATTGAGTCAATTGATTCAAGTGCAGAAATGTGACAATTTTGATAGTTTTTCCTTTGCTTAAAGAGCACTTTCCAGACAGTGAAATGTATGACCTATTGACCTGTAAAGGTGTATATGTATTCGACTATTACTGTTTCTGGCGCTCGCTTAAGCGAACCAAGGATCTACGTGTAGTCACAGATATTTCGACAAAGAACTCTTTACTGTATATCTTCCGGTGAACAGTAAAAAAAGCTATTAGTTGCCATTATGACACTGAAGAAACTACACGAACAACGCATTTATTTTCGTTTAGGCACTTCAAAACTCCACTCAGGAAGGCCATACTCATACATGGTGTTGATAATCATTTCATTAATCTAAAACCCTATCTGAACTTTGTTTATATACGCTTAACTGAGGGCAATGTACACTTGCCAGAAGGTGTTAGACAACAGACAAAGCAACATCATTCTACTCTACGTACCTTGGCTTGCAGAAACAAGGGAAAAATTTTCATCTCCTTCAAGCGGGCGGTAGCTTTTTTTACACTTTTACTGCCAATAATTGCAGGACTTGTAAACAGTTTTCTCTAGAGTATGGCTAAACCCTATAAATTGACGCCATTTGAACTTGTCCTCTCTCCCGTGGAACATTTTGAAGACAATCTAAGCAAATTCATTAATGATTAGAATATTGCCGATGACAAAAAAACCACCCATGGCCACTCACCTAGTTTTACTTCAAGATGCATTGCGACGTGTGGACAAAACATAGAACTTTCGGATCGTGAGAGACCCCTTTTTTTTGTAAAAGATGTTTCAAACTAGTCACCGTCACAGATCCTTCTTAACGGGAAAAAATCTCCTCAAGATTCTGTGCAAATCAAAGGAGAAGGAATTGACATTCTATAGTGTCAACAATTGGAAACCTATTGCCAGTGACCTATCGAGAACAGAGTTAAAGAGTATTATCATATCTCATGTTGGAAACTGCTGATGATGAAGTTCAAGTTGAGAGCGCAGGGAAACGAATTATAATTTCAGGGAAAAAAGTAATAATCTACTTGATTTAATTTGCAATATGGTTACAAATCGTAAAGGACTTTTATCATTTGACAATAATCTATACACCTTTCTAAAATGCATCAAACTTCCCCAAAAGTCTTATCGGCAACAAGCAAATTCTAAAGAAAAAATCTAAGAGAATATAGTCCCTCCAACAACACCAACAAATTTAACTGAGGGCAATGTAACACACCACAAAGCATCATTTAAAAAAGAAGAAGATTCAATATTGGAAAATACTAGCAGTAGCAATAATTTTATAACACCTGTGGCTAGTCAAAAGCGAAGACGGATTGGTTCACCCTCCAGTATGCAAAAGGGAAGTGGACAATATACTACGTGTTTGCGTTCAAAATGGTTGAAGTTCTGAAGCATGTCTATGAAAATAATGTTGAAGCGGGAAGTCTAAGTTCCCCCAAAACGCTTTCTAAAGTTGCCTCTAACATAGATGGCAGCACATTAAAAAAAGTAAAAGAGTATCTAGAAAATGAACCGAGTTACACACTGCATCGGAAAAAGCAGGCTTCGTGGCAAACAATATCGACAAACTAAAGCCTTTTTCCCTCTGCATATAATGCAAACTGATCTTTTAACTTTGGACACGATTCAACGACGTCAGAATATACACCCTACAAATATATTCTAGTGGCAGTCAGTGTCTTTAGTCGCTATGCCTATGCCATTCCATTGCAATCAAAGAGAGGTGTTGAAGTTGCTCATGCTTTAGAAAGTATTCTTGAACAGGATTGCTATAGAAAAAATTCAATCAGATCGCGGTAGCGAATTTTCTAATCCTCATGTGCAAAAGGTTCTATTGAAATATAATAAAAACACTTTATCGTAGAAACAGTCCGATAAAGGCTGCATTGGCTGAAAGATTGATAAGATCGATTCGTCTATTAATTTCAAGATATTATACACTGAAAAATACACCTGCTTTTATTCATGATTTAGATAAAATCATGCAAATATACAACCAGCGACCTCATCGATCTCTGTCCAACTCAAGCCCTCGGGAAGTTCATTGCAGTGAAAATACATTTGATGCTTTTCTAAAGCAATATTCCAATGGCAATGAGAAGAAGAAGAAAAAGAAGAAATTCAATGTTGGTGATACTGTTCGAATTAATAGAACCACCAATATTTTTGAAAAGGGGAATTATTTATGGAGCACTGAACTATTTAAAGTGTCCAAACTCTTGGACACCGAACCCACGACATATTGACTGCGAGACACCAAGGATGATGAGATTCTCGGCGGTTTTTATGAATATGAACTACAAAAAGTTAGAAACACTAGTGAAATTTATCAAATTGAAAAGATGTTAAAGAGTCGTACTCATAGGGGCAAGAGACAGTTACTTGTTCACTGGCTAGGATACAAACTCTGATTTTGATTCTTGGGGTCAGTGTTGAATATGTTAACAATGCCCAATGATTTCTATGTGACTTTCATGTCCAATGTTTCTGATCATCTCTATAATGATTTGAATAGAACAAGTGATTTTTGACGAAAACTCTCTCCCACTATCAAATTCGATGACAGAAAGTATGAAGTGGCTCTTGTCAACTGTATTCTCAAAAATATCTATGACGTCTTGAGAAAAGATCTTAAATATGATATAAAAATTAGACCCTATGACTGGCCACTATGAATTATCCATATATTGAATTACCCTATGAAGAACTCACCTGTATGAATGTTTTATGTCGTTCTATTAATAAAAGAATTTCCGCACGTAAAAAAGGAGCTTTTCATTTCAACTATTCAAAGGAGGAGGGCAAGATCTACATTAGTTCACCTATTGCCGATGAAAAGGTTATTCTCAATGATAATCTAAAAGATGTTCTTGGCTTTAAGCTCAATATAATCAACGGTGAAAGTGCTGGAAACACTAATTTCATTTTTGCTGACTACCCACCTGCCTTCTCCACGGACACTTGTATATTTCTCTAAGCCTCATTTGTGGAAACATCCCGGGTTGGCAATAGCAATGTTCCCCTCCTACGAGTTCTTGAGCGAAAAACCAATCAAGAACATATTCACCACTACAATATAAAGCATCCTCATTATATTCCCGTAAAACACTTCCTATTTGGAACTCTGTCAGTTAACACTAAGAACTGAATTAGGTGATCCCCTAGCAATATCAAAAGGTTTGGCTGTGATTACATGCCATTTTCGACCCATCTTTCAACAACAACAAGATGTCTAACAGAAAAGTGGTATTCATTTGTCCTGATATTGACTGCTATGTTAATACTCTTGGCCCAAGAAAACGGGGCAATGGAATGGACTATTACAAAGGTCGCTCTTCAATGTCTGGCTATGGTCTTGGCAGTTGGTTTGCTAAGCTGTTTCGCTCTGCACTACCTCTGGCTATAAAATATATTGTACCGCCTGCGACTGTTTTGCATCCTCCTAAACTTTACGATTGGGGCTCTGGCAAGGATTTTAAAAAAAGTGCTTCGGAAAAATCTTAGGGACCAGTGCGCGAACCCTTGGCGAAAGACATCACCCGTGTCAAAGAAAAGAAGGAAAAACCCAACACGTACTGTAAACAGTAGAAGAAGCCCCAGGAAGAGAATTGTTAGATCAAAACTAGATTTCTTTTCCTAAGATGTCATACCTACTGCATAAAGATTCTCAACCTTCAATCACCTCTTCATTGAATCTATTCAATGCAGAAAATATTGATGTGAGTGTAAAACATGGATATTATGAACAATTTTATCCTCAACAACCCCTCTCCGATAATATCCACTTTCAAATTTATTCCAATGAAGACTACTTTATGGACATGTCTTCGACATTTATAGATTATACAAATGAAAGTCCGGAAATCCGATGATACATTGCCAATTCAGGCCGATGAAATATCCTATGAAAATTTGTATATTGCATAATTTATTTCGTCAAATCCGTGTCTACATCAATGGCACTCTGGTGAGCACAAGCAACAATCTCTCAAATTATACAAGCTATGTACAATTATGCTGATGACACCCAAGTCATACAAGGAATTGAGAGGCATCTTCAATGGATATGAATATTTACTAATACTGATAGTACAGATGCACTTAAAATGCTACAACTAGTGAATTACATCTAGTTGGAAAAATATATCATGAAATATTAATAGACCCCAATGGCAACCACCCAATGTTAAAGTGGATATAAAATTGACGCTTGCATCACCAATTTCATATTGAGAAAAGAAACTTGCTGCCAATCCTGATGTAAACTCTCTCCCTCACCTCGGCAATACTACATGTACGCAAACAACAAGTTATGAGTTCTGTTGCTTTGGCAGTGGAAAAACTGAGAGCCAGTGGAAATAATATTTAAACTACTTGTTCCTCATACAATCACCAATCAACGTCATATTGCCATGGGGTCACGCACCTTCACCGACTCATCCTTTATCAATGGCGAAATTCCATCAAAACTCGCTTTGGCATTTGTAAAAAGTGCTAGTGCAATAGGATCGTGGACTGGATGCCCACATAAATTTGAAATGTTTGGACTTTCATCTCTTGTGTGCAAAGTAAACGCCATCCCACTCTACAATCTATCTTTTGATAAATCCTATAGAACATTGTATGAGTTGACCATGCAAACCCTAGATCATGATTCACAACTATTTGAAAAAGGTATAACCGAAAAAATGTTTGCTAAAACACATGGTATCATTGTATTGGATTTGTCTGGCACGCAGGATATGAGTATAGTACGAACGGGGAGTGTACGTTTAGAGTGTACATTTGCCGACCCAGTAGCTGAGAGTATTGCACTAATCTCGCTAAATCAATATGAAATCTATTGGGAAGTCACTCCCGAAGGCAGTGTTCTACTAGACTTGGCACCATGAACACCAGTCATATAATCAATGTATTTAATATGGACCCCTACATGTCCCAGTACAAATCCTATTTTCTGCCCTCGGACTTTCTTGGAAAAATTCAAAGTGGTAACAATATCCTAAGTATTGTTAATAGCAGTCCGTCAACTGTGCACACGGGTCATTGGCTGTGCATCTTTCAAACAATGAAGACGATTGAATTTTTTGATCCTCTTGGACTACCCTATACATTCTACACACCACAAACATCAACAACTATATTGAGAGCAGTGGGAAAACTATTATTCAAAATCGGAAGAGAATGCAGGATCTGACAACTAAAAGCTGTGGCTTTCATGCACTACTATATTTTGCGTTCCGATGTCGTGGCTATACTTACAAGCAGTTTCTCAACATTTATGAAGACAATCCACGTCTAAACTACTTTATGGTGGAAAATATCCTCTCAGACCTGTATAATATTGATTTTAGTGCCCTAAGAGTAAAGTGCTTAAAAAATGTATGTTAATTTGTTTATTAATAAATGAAAAATATATATACAACAATGTCTTATTCTTCACTTTAGATTTCTTCTTCTTCGGTGTATAGGCAACTGTCGTGAACCACTAGTGCTGGTAAATCATTTGGATTCACTGTATATTGATCTTGATTGACTGCAAAGTCTGGGTCACATTTTCTACAGTATAATGTAACTTCACTCTTGTCATATCTCTTTGTATAGTAAATGATACTATTTGCATTCATATTATGAAATTCACGAGTTTCAATCTGTCTAATTGAAGCAATATCACATACAGTGTTTTCAACTGGTGAATCACATTCGGTAACTGCCAAATAAATATCACTAGGTTTATAGTCATAATAGGCAGTGTCGTCACAACGATGACGTAGAAACCAAATTGTCTTGTTACCCCAACAGTTGAATCGTAGACCAGATTCTTCCTCCCAAAATAATTTAAATCCACGACGATACCAATCTCGTAGAAATAAACTAAAATCACGTTTGGGATTCTTTCCAATCATACCGGTGTAAGTGTTCTCCCCACTGATCACATTGTCAAAGTGACAATTGGAGCACAGATGTCCTCTAGGGTGAGAGTCACAAATCTCTTCAAGACATGAATTACATCCTTTAATTTGTACTGCATAGCCTCTATGTAATTTACAAGGATTACATAATTTCCACTTTTCATTAGTAGTCATCATTAATTGTACAATTCTCACATTGAGTCCAACTACCAAGAGTGTACATGCATAGTGGACATGTATAGAACATTTTTGGTTTCCGATGTCAACTCTCTCACAGCTAAAACGAAACTGATCATTCTCGTTCGATAAATTCAGAGGGAGGAATGGGAGAGGAGTAACTCTGTGACGTCACCTCTTTCGAATGGTGGGGGAGCTATCTACATTGAATCTATGGCAATGTTTTCAAAAGTATATCCACGATATTATTCTGCTTTGTTCCAATTAATATATCAATAAATTGAGTATAAGTATTTGAGTCAAATCGACAAAATTTCATACAATAGTCCAATGGGAGAAAATCAGTTTTCATTATATTGTCTAGTGTTCCCCGAGAGAATATCTTTTGTTGAAGAGATAACTCGAGAAAATTATCATCCAAAATCAAATGTTTTTCCATAAACACCAGATTCAATCTAATTCTCTCTTTCCCGAATTTATTCATTTTTCAATCCTATCACTCTGACTGCTGACTCTAGACTGACCATGAATCGTTAGCCTAACATTCTAACAAAAAGAAAGGGAACATTTTCGATTTCACAAAACAATTTTATTGTATAATTACAACAATAATACTAGACATGTACAATTAGCGATACAGATTATTGTCTTTGATATCCTTCACTAATGCACTTAAAGCATATTGAAGTCTATTCACATGCGCTATATCAACTTTTGCAGCGAAGCATAATTGATCCTCCATTTTAAATTTGCTCAAGTATATCATATATCTTGCATATACTTCATCCCATTCCAGACAAAGCCGTGATCCTCTCGTGATTTCCACCGCAATGTTTGGGGCTCTTGTATTATTGCTACCAACTTCACTATCAACTTCTAATAGGGTAAACATTCCACTCATCATTATTACAAAAAATATCCAAATGAGTCAACTAAATGAGGCAAACTGTTCTCGCTCCTTTGAATTCTATTCACACACTAATAAAAAACTATAGCAAAAAACCCTTTCCTTATATTCTCTGCAATCCTCTCTCGCTAATATTTCTGACTCCCTGATTGGCTTAGACAGAAACACGTGATCCTGTTCCCGTTAGACTCGTGGATCAATACATTCCCCACCGATTATGTAATCAATTTCTCAGAAATCCACTTCCCTTCGATTACGCAATCAAGTTCTCAGAAATCCACTTCCCCTTCGATTATGCATTCAGTCTCTCAGAAATCGACTTCCCCTCTTGTCCTAGTCGATTACGCAATCAAGTTCTCAGAAATCCACTTCCCCACCGATTATGTAAATCAATTTCTCAGAAATCCACTTCTCCCTCGAGTCCTAGATCAATATATCTCTTCCCGTTAATGCGCATGTGCAAACTTCGCCCCGGAGTCATTACACCTATACGAACAACAATAAATAAATCGACCTTGACCCCATTAGACTCGATCGATAATCTTTGAATAAATTATGTTCGTACAGCGTTAGACTCAATTATAGATGGCAGCAGCCATCTCGTCCCGCGCTGGCACTGTCATTCCTACTTATATGCCCCCAGGGCATAACTTAAAATCCTTGCCCTGAGGGTTGTGGGGGATTGTCCTCCTCAAAAAAACATATTTTCTATCTTGAAATCAACTACGCTAAACAAAATGGCTATCTCAAAATTTTTATTGGATGTGTTTGGGGGAATGATGGGCGTAGGGGGGGGGGGCTAGTTGCCTTCCAATCTCTTTCGACTAGTAAAAAAAAGGCCACTAACCCTTTGAATTTTTAATAGAATGAGCCTTTTTTGAAGTTTCTATGACAAAACCTTCTATAAAAAAACCTTATATGCCCCCAGGGCATAACTTAAAAACCTTGCCCTGAGGATTGTGGGGGATTGTCTTCCTCAAAAACATATTTTCTATCTGGAAATCAACTACGCCGAAGAAAATTGCTATCTCAAAATTTTTGATTGGATTTGTTTGGGGAAATGATGGGTGTGGGGGTTGGGGGGCTAGTGGCCCTCCAATCACTTTCAACTATTAAAAAGGGCACTAGCCCACAGAATTTTCAATCGAATGAGCCTGTTTTGAAGTTTCTACGGCAACGCCTTCTATAAAAACCTTATATGCCCCCAGGGCATAACTTAAAACTCTTGCCCTGAGGGTTGTGGGGGAGTGTCCTCCTCAAAAATGTATTTTTTATCTGAAAATCAACTACGCTGACCAAAATGGCTATCTCAAAATTTTTATTGGATGTGTTTAGGGGAATGATGGGCGTGGGGGGGGGGGGGGCTAGTTGCCCTCCAATTATTTTCGACTATTAAAAAGGGCGCTAGAACTCTCAATTTCCAATCGAATGAGCCCCCTTTGAAGTTTCTACGATGACCCCTTCCATATGAAGTGCCTCCGGGGAAAAAAAATAAATAAATAATAAAACATGGGAGCCCTATGGCCTTTACTATAGGCAACGTTACCAGGGCTTCCACTCTCGAATCTTAAGATTCGGGGACAAGTCTTAAAAATTCGGTGAGTTTTTCGGGGACAAGTCTTCAAAATTCGTGGAATTCTCGGGGAAAAAAACAAAATGGAATTTCGTTGCAAAAATTTGAAACCAAAATTGGTTTTAGCTTCGTTTTCAGGCTCAAGTAGGGCTTGGATCCGTGTAATAAATCAAGCCTTTTACAAAGTAGGTTTTAGAGCCAGAGCACGGGATTGGAAACCATAGCTGAAAACACTAATTGCTGATATTCTGGCGAAAACTTCAAAATTGTCTAAGAAAAAATAGTGAACACATGTGAACTGTAAATACCAGTAGCAGTTTTTCATTAAGTCATCAATCTCAGTAATTCATTAATAATAATTAAAAACAAATATTGTTTGCGGTTTCTATATAGGTAAATTAAACAAACAAAATTCACCTATAAGTATGGGACAACATTAAAACTTAAAACAAACAAGAACTAAATGAAATTGTTTTTACATCCTGATTCTAATTTTTTAGGTGTTTACCCCGCCCCCCTCCGGAAAATCCTCCGCGGAAAAAAAAAATCGGGGTACTTGTTAAGAATCCAGTAAACACGCGAAGAACCACGTCTAGAATCTGATGAAAATCCTAATGAAAAACAGGTTTCCGTTGCCTTGTGAGGTATTGCTCATTCTGTGAAAAATGTTTAAACTTTAGTTTTTGGGGTTGAAGGGGCAAAAAAAAGGTACCTAGTTTAGGTTAGGTTACGTATTTAATATATGCTATGCTTTACCCCCCCCCCCCTCCCCACCACACAATATGAAAATATTTAGCCCAAATTTGTTTCTAAACTATTATATTTTTATCATACTTTGTTTTATTTCATTAGCATTAACGAAACTTCACTTATCGCATGTTTACTGGATTCTTAACAAGTAAAGACACCAAAAAATACCCCTCCTCCCTCACAAAAATACCCCCCGCAGAAATTACCCTCGTGGAAAATACAATTGGAAAATACCCCTCTCCCCTGTGAAAATACATTTGTTTTATTGTTTGTTTCTGCTATACTTTCCTTTCCATTTCTTATCTTATAATTACTATGTAGTCACCGATTAACTCCCACCTACCAACCCTGCGACCATCCATGTTGCAAATATAGTACTTATTGCAGTCTCAATTTTTTTTCCGCCCATCTAATGCCTGGACATGATAGCTGTTAGGCTACAAATCATATAAAAGTTACTTATTATTTTTCTTCACACTAACATTATTTGGCATTATTAACCATCAGTTCGCAACAAAAAAAAGTCTAATAATAATATAAAACTTGACAAGAAAACAATATGAGTCTAATAGCCAAATTTTTACTTTAAGCTGTAGTGGAAATTTTCTTATGAATAATATTTTCATGGTCACTTCCGCTTTAATCCCCTATTTCCCGACCTTGTACATACTCTATAGCTAAGTTTTACCTCATTAGGAGGGGAAGGAGGTGGTGCATTTTTATGGTGAGAATTTGATATTTAGGGATAGTTCTCAAGAAGAAATAATTATACCACAATTTCTTCAAACTAATTTGTTTTTATCTCAGAATTAGCCTTCATACAGGGCTACTAATTGCTCAAGCATTAGAGGGTGTAAAGGAGAGGGCTAAATATTTAAACAAGTTTACTTGGCTATCCCGAATTTGAGCAAGTAGAGTAGTACGTTCCATTTTGCTGGGACGTATAGGAATTCCCATGCTATTTGCTGGGACGTATACACCTTTTCAAAGAGAGTGAGTATCCTCTCACAAGGCCTTCCATTTTGCTGGGACATATAGGAAAACATTTCTACAAGATATATACACCTTTTTAAAGAGAGTGAATAAATAATGTGGTCAAACATGTTTTGAGAGTATGGTCATAATAATATAAACTTAAGCAGACAGGTTTTTTTTTTAAATCGAAAACTAGAGATTGTCAAATTGCGTATTTAGGAATTGTTTTGATTGACATTTTTGCAAAAAAGGATAAGGAATTCGAAAATTGGACACAATGAACGATATTAATTAATGTTTTGAATAATAGGAGTGTGATTGATTCTAATTAGTGATTGGATAATTTTTAACATGAAATTTCGGAATAAAAAAATTTTTTTTTGGGGGAGATGGGTTGATTGTGTACTGCATAATACACAAGCGATGTTTAGACAATTTTGTCAACTGTTGCCTGATTCCGTGTGGTTTTTCTTTACTTAGTGCTCATTAAAAACGAAATTTTTGTGTTAAATAAGTAGTTCTTGTATCTTTTAAAAGAGCTTTACGGGGTTTGAGAGACTCGGTTGCCTGATTCCGTGTGGTTCCGTGTAGTTTTTCTTTACTTGGTCCCATTAAAAACGAAATTTTTGTGTTAAAATAAGTAGTCCTTGTATCTTTTAAAAGAGCTTTACGGGGTTTTGAGAGACTCGGTTGCCTGATTCCGTGTGGTTCCGTGTGGTTTTTCCTTACTTGGTCCCCATTAAAAACGAAATTTTTGTGTTAAATAAGTAGTTCTTGTATCTTTTAAAAGAGCTTTACGGGGTTTGAGAGACTCGGTTGACTGATTCCGTGTGGTTTTTCTTTACTTAGTGCCCATTAAAAACGAAATTTTTGTGTTAAATAAGTAGTTTTTGTATCTTTTAAAAGAGCTTTAAGAGGTTTGAGAGACTCAGTTGCCTGATTCCGTGTGTGGTTTTTCTTTACTTAGTGCTCATTAAAAACGACGTTTTTGTGTTAAATAAGTAGTTCTTGTATCTGTTAAAAGAGCTTAAGGGGTTTGAGAGACTCGATTGCCTGATTCCGTGAGGTTTTTTCTTTACTTGGTGCCTATTAAAAACGAAATTTTTGTGTTAAATAAGTAGTTCTTGTATCTGTTAAAAGAGCTTTACGGGGTTTGAGAGACTCGATTGCATTGTATTTTCCATAATTTTCTTACAAGAAACTAAGTTTAAGGTCAAAAAACCTTATTAGCTCAGATTTTATAGAAATAGTTTTATTTTTCGATCCGAAAATGGACTAAAGTTTCAGATTTGAATCAGAGAATTGTATTTTCCATAATTTTCTTACATCTTTGGAAATCATTAACGGTAACAAACATGTTTTCGACCAGATGGGTTTTTGAAAGCACATTCAGCATGGCGTGCGCTATTTTTTTTTATCATGAAACCCTTTAGAGACCAATTTGATCAACTTGGAGAAAGTTCAAATAGAATCGTTACTATTTAACGATTTTGATGTTATTGCGTAAACTACAAACTGACAAAAATATCCAGAACTTTTTTTCTTATAGCCTTGACTTTGAGACTTTTTTGGGGGTGTTTCTTTCCGTTTTTCGAAAATAAGGCAAATTTTCTCAGGCTGGGTTGTTTGAGTCTTTTTGGTCTGTGTTTGTCTCTTTGGGCCGTTTGTGTCTCTTTAGAATGTTTGTGTTTCTTTGGGCTATGTGTGTCTCTTTGGGCTGTTTGAGTCTTTTTGCTCTGTTTGTGTCTCTTTTGGGCTGTTTGAGTCTTTTTGGTCTGTGTTTGTCTCTTTGGGCTGTTTGAGTTTTTTTTTTGGTCTGTGTTTGTCTCTTTGGGCTGTATGTATCTCTTTGGGCTGTTTGAGTCTTTTTGGTCTGTGTTTGTCTCTTTGGGTTGTGTTTCTCTTTGGACTGTGTGTGTCTCTTTGGGCTTCTGTGTCTCTTAGGGGCTGTGTGTGTTTCTTTGGGCTATGTGTGTCTCTTTGGGCTGTTTGAGTCTTTTTGGTCTGTTTGTGTCTCTTTGGGCTGTTTGCGTCTCTTTGGGCTGTTTGAGTTAGGTTTTTTTTTGGTCTGTGTTTGTCTCTTTAGGCTGTGTGTGTCTCTTAGGGGTGTTTGTGTCTCTTTGGGCTGTGTGTGTCTCTAAAGGCTGTTTGAGTCTTTTTGGTCTGTGTTTGTCTCTTTGGGTTGTGTTTCTCTTTGGACTGTGTGTGTCTCTTTAGGCTGTTTGTGTCTCTTAGGGCTGTGTGTGTCTCTTTGGGATGTGTGTCTCTTTGGGTTGTTTGAGTCTTTTTGGTCTGTTTGTGTCTCTTAAGGCTGTTTGAGTCTTTTTGGTCTGTGTTTGTCTCTTCGGGCTGTGTGTGTCTCTTTAGTCTGTGTGTGTCTCTTTGGGCTGTGTGTGTCTCTCTGTTGGATGTGTGCGTCTCTTTGGGCCCGTGTACGTCTCTTTGGGCTGTATGTGTCTCTTTGGGCTGTGGGTGTCTCTTTGTGATGTGTGTGTGTCTCTTTAGGCTGTGTTGTCTCTTTAGGCTGTGTGTGTCTCTTTGGACTGTGTGTCTTTTTTGGGGGTGTTTGAGTCTTTTTGGTCTGTATGTGTCTCTTTGGGCTATGTGTTACTCTTTGGGCTGTTTGAGTCTTTTTGGTCTGTGTTTGTCTCTTTGGTTGTGTTTCTCTTTGGGCTGTGTATGTCTCTTTGGGCTGTTTGTGTTCTCTTAGGGCTATGTGTTCTCTTTGGGCTGTGTGTCTCTTTGGGCTTTTTGAGTCTTTTGGTCTGTTTGTGTCTCTTTGGGTTGTTTGAGTCTTTTTTGGTCTATGTTTGTCTCTTTGGGTTGTTTGTGTCTCTTTGGGCTGTTTGTGTTTCTTTGGGCTATGTGTGTCTCTTTGGGCTGTTTGAGTCTTTTTGGTACTGTTTGTGTTCTTTGGGCTGTTTGAGTCTTTTTGGTCTGTGTTTGTCTCTTTGGGCTATTTGCGTCTCTTTGGGCTGTTTGAGTTTTTTTGTCTGTGTTTGTCTCTTTGGGCTGTGTGTGTCTCTTTGGGGCGTTTGTGTCTCTTTGGGCTGTGTGTGTCTCTTTAGGTTGTTTGAGTCTTTTTGGTCTGTGTTTGTCTCTTTAGTTGTGTTTCTCTTTGAGCTGTGTGTGTCTCTTTGGGCTGTTTGTGTCTCTTAGGGCTGTGTGTGTCTCTTTGGGATGTGCGTCTCTTTGAGCTGTTTGAGTCTTTTTGGTCTGTTTGTGTCTCTTTAGGTTGTTTGAGTCTTTTGGTCTGTGTTTGTCTCTTCGGGCTGTGTGTGTCTCTTTAGCCTGTGTGCGTCTCTTGGGCTGTATGTGTCTCTTTAGGACTGTGGGTGTGTCTCTTTCTGATGTGTGTGTCTCTTTAGGCTGTGTGTGTCTCTTTGGACTGTGTGTCTTTTTGGGGTGTTTGAGTCTTTTTGGTCTGTATATGTCTCTTTGGGCTATGTGTTTCTCTTTGGGCTGTGGTCTCTAAACAGTTCATGATTAAAAAATAGTTTGGGACAAGAAAAAAAAGGTTCGGCGATACGTATTTAATGGGCTGTGTGTGTCTCTCTGTTGGATGTGTGCGTCTCTTTGGTCCGTGTGCGTCTTTTTGGGCTGTATGTGTCTCTTTGGGCTGTGGGTGTCTCTTTTGGATGTGTGTGTCTCTTTAGGCTGTGTGTGTCTCTTTGGACTGTGTGTCTTTTTTTTGGGTGTTTGAGTCTTTTTGGTCTGTATGTGTCTCTTTGGGCTATGTGTTATTCTTTGGGCTGTTTGAGTCTTTTTGGTCTGTTTTGTCTCTTTGGGTTGTGTTTCTCTTTGGGCTGTGTGTGTGTCTCTTTGGGCTGTTTGTGTCTCTTAGGGCTATGTGTGTCTCTTTCTGGGCTGTGTGTCTCTTTGGACTGTTTGAGTCTTTTTGGTCTGTTTGTGTCTCTTTGGTTGTTTGAGTCTTTTTGGTCTATGTTTGTCTCTTTAGGACTGTTTGTGTCTCTCTTGGGCTGTTTTGTGTTTCTTTGGGCTATGTGTGTCTCTTTTGGATGTTTGAGTCTTTTTGGTCTGTTTGTGTCTCTTTGGGCTGTTTGAGTCTTTTTGGTCTGTGTTTGACTCTTTGGGCTGTTTGCGTCTCTTTGGGCTGTTTGAGTTTTTTTGGTCTGTGTTTGTCTCTTTGGGCTGTGTGTGTCTCTTTGGGGTGTTTGTGTCTCTTTGGGCTGTGTGCGTCTCTTTAGGTTTGAGTCTTTTGTTGAGTCTTTTGGGTTGGTCTGTGTTTGTCTCTTTGGGTTGTGTTTCTCTCTTGAGCTGTTTTGAGTCTTTTTGGTGTCTCTTTAGGTGTTTGAGTCTTTTGGGCTGTTTGTTTTCTCTTAGGGCTGTTTTTTTTTGGCTGTGTGTGTCTCTTTAGGATGTGTGTCTCTTTGAGCTGTTGAGTCTTTTGGTCTGTTTGTGTCTCTTTAGGTTGTTTTTGAGTCTTTTTTTTTGTCTGTGTTTTTCTCTTCGGACTGTGTGTGTCTCTTTAGCCTGTGTGCGTCTTTTTGGGCTGTATGTGTCTCTTTGGACTGTGGGTGTCTCTTTGTGATGTGTGTGTCTCTTTAGGCTGTGTGTGTCGCTTTGGACTGTGTGTCTTTTCATAGTGGGCGGTTTTGAGTCTTTTTGGTCTGTAAACTGTGTCTCTTTGGGCTATGTGTTTCTCTTTGGGATGTTTGAGTCTTTTTGGACTCAAAGTGTATGTCTCTTTTGGCTGTTTGTGTCTCTTTGGACTGTGATGTCTCTGTGGACTGTGGCATTGATTGGCAGAAGGATGTATTCAGCGAATATCATAGTGGAGGGCGAGTTGCTAGCGAAAAATCTAAGCTAATAAGGGTTTTTGAAAAATAAAGTTCTGGATATTTTTGTCAAGTAAACTCTAGTTTTTTGTCAGTTTGTAGTTTTTTCGCACTAATAGGATCGAATCATAGAGAAACAACAAATTTACCTTTTTTTTTAAAAAAATGTGACTCAAAGACGTTTCATTCTTTTCACTGGCTTGAAATTGCATACAAACGAGCCAATCAGATGTTACAATCCTTTGTTTGCTCAAAATTCGACAAAGCAATGACGGTTAGCCTAATTTATTTTGCATGATATTTCTAAAGCCAATTAAGATGAAGAAATGTCTTCAAAGTCAAGGCTATAAGAAAAATAAAGTTCTGGATATTTTTGTCAGTTTGTAGTTTACGCACTAATATCAATATCAGTAAAGGATTCTATTTGAACTTTCTCCAAGTTGATCAAATTGGTCTCTAAACAGTTCATGATAAAAAAAAAATAGTTTGGGACAAGAAAAAAACCCCTAAAATAATGTCGTGAAATTCATTTTCAACACTCAGAGCAGGAGGGTGTTGGGATTAAATCATAGAGAAACAACGAATTTACTTTTTTAAAAAATGTGACTCAAGAGACGTTTCGTTCTTTTCACTGGCTTGAAATTGCATACAAACAAACCAATCAGATGTTACAATCCTTATGTTTGCTCAAAATTCGACAAAGAAACGACGGTTAGGCTACTTGATTTTGCATGTTATATCTAAGCCAATTAAGATGAAGAAATGTCTTCAAAGTCAAGGCTATAAGAAAAAAAAGTTCTGGATATTTTTGTCAGTTTGTAGTTTACGCACTAATATCAATATCAGTAACGATTCTATTTGAACTTTCTCCAAACTTGATCAAAAACACTCAGAAACAGGAGGGTGGTCTCTAAACAGTTCATGATAAAAAAAATAGTTTGGGACAAGAAAATAAAAAACAATCCTAAAATAATGTCGTGAAATCATTTTCAACAGTCAGAGCAGGGGGTGTGTTGGGATTGAAACTTGAATCATAGAGAAACAAACGAATTTTGCACTTTTTAAAAAAATAAATCATTTTCAACACTCAGAGCAGAGGGGTGTTGGGATTGAATCATAGAGAAACAACGAATTTACTTTTTTTTAAAAATGTGACTCAAAGACGTTTCGTTCTTTTCACTGGCTTGAAATTACATACAAACGAACCAATCAGATGTTACAATCCTTATGTTTGCTCAAAATTCGACAAAGCAACGACGGTTAGGCTACTTTATTTTGCATTTTATTTCTAAAGCCAATTAAGATGAAGAAATGTCTTCAAAGTCAAGGCTATAAGAAAAAAAAGTTCTGTATATTTTTGTCAGTTTGTAGTTTACGCACTAATATCGATATCAGTAACAATTCTATTTGAACTTTCTCCAAGTTGATCAAAATTTGTCTCTAAACGGTTCATGATAAAAAAAATAGTTTGGGACAAGAAAAAAAAACCTAAAATAATGTCGTGAAATCATTTTCAACACGCAGAGCAGGGGGGGGGGGGGTGTTGGGATTGAATCATAGAGAAACAACGAATTTACTTTTTTTTAAAAATGTGACTCAAAGACGTTTCATTCTTTTCACTGGCTTGAAATTGTATACAAACGTGCCAACCAGATGTTACAATCCTTTTGTTTGCACAAAATTCGACAAAGCAACGACGGTTAGGCTAATTTAATTTTGCATGATATTTCTAAAGCCAATTAAGATGAAGAAATGTCTTCAAAGTCAATACTATAAGAAAAAAAGTTCTAGATATTTTTATCAGTTTGCAGTTTACGCACTAATATCAATATCAGTAACGATTCTATTTGAACTTTCTCCAAGTTGATCAAATTGGTCTCTAAACAATTCATGATAAAAAAATAGTTTGGGACAAGAAAAAAAAATATATTTGTAAGTAAGTAACACACTCTTTCTTGAGGTCAACTCTTGGATACACAATACAGATACCTCATTCAAGAAATTATGAAAAAATCGCAAGTAAGTAACAAACTCTTTCTTGATTTCGCCATTTGGATGCACAATACAGAAATTTAATTCAAGAAATTATGAAAAAAAAATATAAGTAAGTAAGTAACAAACTCTATGCTTTTTCAGCATCAATTGTCGGATATGTTGAATAAAATATGCAAAGTCGACATAGCTTTATTTCAATTTTTAAGGTTAATTTAGACGAAGTTACGTGCGCGCACGTAACCTCGTCTAAATTAACCTTAAAAATTGAAATAAAGCTCTGCTCTGAGTGTTGAAAATGGTTTATTGACTTTGTAGACATTTCTTCATTTTAATTGGCTTTAGAAATAACATGCAAAATAAAGTAGCCTAACCGTCGTTGCTTTGTCGAATTTTGAGCAAATATAAGGATTGTAACATCTGATTGGTTCGTTTGTATGCAATTTCAAGCCAGTGAAAAGAACGAAACGTCTGTGAGTCACATTTTTTTTAAAAAGTAAATTCGTTGTTTCTCTATGATTCAATCCCAACGCCCCTCTGCTCTGAGTGTTGAAAATGATTTATTTTTTTTAAAAGTAAATTCGGTGTTTCTCTATGATTCAATCCCACACACCCCCCTGCTCTTAGTGTTGAAAATGATTTCACGACATTATTTTAGTTTTTTTTATTTTCTTGTCCCAAACTTTTTTTTTATCATGAACTGTTTAGAGACCAATTTGATCAAGTTGGAGAAAGTTCAAATAGAATCGTTACTGATATTGATATTAGTGCGTAAACTACAAACTGAAAAAAATATCCAGAACTTTTTTTCTTGTAGCCTTGACTTTGAAGACATTTCTTCATCTTAATTGGCTTTAGAAATAACATGCAAAATACAGTAGCCTAACCATCATTGCTTTGTCGAATTTTGAGCAAACATAAGGATTGTAACATCTGATTGGTTCGTTTGTATGCAATTTAAAGCCAGTGAAAAGAACGAAACGTCTTTGAGTCACATTTTTTTTTAAAGTAAATTCGTTGTTTCTCTATGATTCAATCCCAACACCCTCTTGCTCTGAGTGTTGAAAATGATTTCACGACATTATTTTAGGTTTTTTTTTTCTTGTCCCAAACTATTTTTTTATCATGAATTGTTTAGAGACGAATTTGATCAACTTGGAGAAAGTTCAAATAGAATCGCTACTGATATTGATATTAGTGCGTAAACTACAAACTGACAAAAATATCCAGAACTTTATTTTTCTTATAGCCTTGACTTTGAAGACATTTCTTCATCTTAATTGGCTTTAGAAATATCATGCAAAATAAACTAGCCTAGCCGTCGTTGCTTTGTCGAATTTTGAGCAAACAAAAGGATTGTAACATCTGATTGGCTCGTTTGTATGCAATTTCAAGCTAGTGAAAAGAACGAAACGTCTTTGAGTCACATTTTTTTTTAAAAGGTAAATTCGTTGTTTCTCTATGATTCAATCCCAACACCCCCCTGCTCCTAGTGTTGAAAATGATTTCACGACATTATTTTAGGTTTTTTTTCTTGTCCCAAAATATTTTTTTTTATCATGAACTGTTTAGAGACCAATTTGATCAACTTGGAGAAAGTTCAAATAGAATCGTTACTGATATTGATATTAGTGTGTAAACTACAAACTGACAAAAATATCCAGAACTTTTTTTTTCTTATAGCCTTGACTTTGAAGACATTTCTTCATCTTAATTGGCTTTATAAATAACATGCAAAATAAAGTAGCCTAACCGTCGTTGCTTTGTCGAATTTTGAGCAAACATAAGGATTGTAACATCTGATTGGTTCGTTTGTATGCAATTTCAAGCCAGTGAAAAGAACGAAACGTCTTTGAGTCACATTTTTTTTTAAAAAGTAAATTCGTTGTTTCTCTATGATTCAATCCCAACACCCTCCTGCTCTGAGTGTTGAAAATGATTTCACGACATTATTTTAGGTTTTTTTTTCTTGTCCCAAACTATTTTTTTTATCATGAACTGTTTAGAGACCAATTTGATCAACTTGGAGAAAGTTCAAATAGAATCGTTACTGATATTGATATTAGTGCGTAAACTACAAACTGACAAAAATATCCCAGAACTTTATTTTTCTTATAGCCTTGACTTTGAAGACATTTCTTCATCTTAATTCGCTTTAGAAATATCATGCAAAATAAACTAGGCTAACCGTCGTTGCTTTGTCGAATTTTGAGCAAACAAAAGGATTGTATTATCTGATTGGCTCGTTTGTATGCAATTTCAAGCAGTGAAAAGAACGAAACGTCTTGAGTCACATTTTTTTAAAAGGTAAATTCGTTGTTTCTCTATGATTCAATCCTATTAGTGCGTAAACTATAAACTGACAAAAAACTTGAGTTTACGGTCAAAAAACCCTTATTAGCATAGATATATTATTCGCTAGCAACTCGCCCTCTACTATGACTTCGCTAATACATCCTTCTGCCAATCAACCCACAGACCAAGAGACATCCACAGTCCAAAGAGACACAAACAACCGAAAGAGACATACACAGTCCAAAAAGACTCAAACAGCCCAAAGAGAAACACATAGCCCAAAGAGACACATACAGACCAAAAAGACTCAAACACCCCAAAAAGATACACAGTCCAAAGAGACACACACAGCCTAAAGAGACACACACATCACAAAGAGACACCCACAGTCCAAAGAGACACATACAGCCCAAAAAGACGCACACAGGCTAAAGAGACACACACAGCCCGAAGAGACAAACACAGACCAAAAAGACTCAAACAACCTAAAGAGACACAAACAGACCAAAAAGACTCAAACAGCTCAAAGAGACACACATCCCAAAGAGACACACACAGCCCTAAGAGACACAAAAAGCTCAAAGAGACACACACAGCCCAAAGAGAAACAACAACCCAAAGAGACAAACACAGACCAAAAAGACTCAAACAGCCTAAAGAGACACACACAGCCCAAAGAGACACAAACACCCCAAAGAGACACACACAGCCCAAAGAGACAAACACAGGCCAAAAAAAAAAAACAGCCCAAAGAGACGCAAACAGCCCAAAGAGTCAAACACAGACCAAAAAGACTCAAACAGCCCAAAGAGACACAAACAGACCAAAAAGACTCAAACAGTCCAAAGAGACACACATAACCCAAAGAAACACAAACAGCCCAAAGAGACACAAACAGTCCCAAAGAGACAAACACAGACCAAAAAGACTCAAACAACCCAAAGAGACACAAACAGACCAAAAAGACTCAAACAGTCCAAAGAGACACACACAGCCCAAAGAGACACACATAGCCCTAAGAGACACAAACAGCCCAAAGAGACACACACAGCCCAAAGAGAAACACAACCCAAAGAGACAAACACAGACCAAAAAGACTCAAACAGCCCAAAGAAAAACACATAGCCCAAAGAGACCCATACAGACCAAAAAGACTCAAACACCCAAAAAAAAGACAGACAGTCTAAAGAGACACACACAGCCTAAAGAGACACACACATCACAAAGAGACACCCACAGCCCAAAGAGACACATACGACCCAAAGAGACGCACACATCCAAAGAGAGAGACACCACACACAGCCCATGAAATATGTATCGCCGAACCTTTTTTTTTTCTTGTCCCAAACTATTTTTTTATCATGAACCGTTTAGAGACACAGCCCAAAGAGAAACACATAGCCCAAAGAGACACATACAGACCAAAAAGACTCAAACACCCCAAAAAGACACACAGTCCAAAAGAGACACACACAGCCTAAAGAGACACACACATCACAAAGAGACACCCACAGTCCAAAGAGACACATACAGCCCAAAGAGGACGCACACAGGCTAAAGAGAGACACACACAGCCCGAAGAGACAAACACAGACCAAAAAGACTCAAACAACCTAAAGAGACAGAAACAGACCAAAAAGACTCAAACAGCTCAAAGAGACGCACATCCAAAGAGACACACACAGCCCTAAGAGACACAAACAGCCCAAAGAGACACACACAGCCTAAAGAGAAACACAACCCAAAGAGAGAAACACAGACCAAAAGACTCAAACAGCCTAAAGAGACACACACAGCCCAAAGGGACACAAACCCCCAAAGAGACACACACAGACAAAAAACTCAAACATCCCAAAGAGACGCAAACAGCCAAAGAGACAGACACAGACCAAAAAGACTCAAACAGCCCAAAGAGACACAAACAGACCAAAAAGACTCAAACAGCCCAAAGAGACACACATAGCCCAAAGAAACACAAACAGCCCAAAGAGACACAAACAACCCAAAGAAACAAACACAGACCAAAAAGACTCAAACAGCCCAAAGAGACACTAACAGACCAAAAAGACTCAAACAACCCAAAGAGACACACATAGCCCAAAGAAACACAAACAGCCCAAAGAGACACAAACAACCCAAAGAGACAAAACATAGACCAAAAACACTCAAACAGCCCAAAGAGACACACAGCCCAAAGAGACACACATAGCCCTAAGAGACACAAACAGCCCAAAGAGACATACACAGCCCAAAGAGAAACACTACCCAAAGAGACACAACACAGACCAAAAAGACTCAAACAGCCAAAGAGAAACACATAGCCCAAAGAGACACATACAGACCAAAAAGACTCAAACACCCCAAAAAAAGACACACACAGTCCAAAGAGACACACACAGCCTAAAGAGAGACACACACACATCACAAAGAGACACCCACAGTCCAAAGAGACACATACAGCCCAAAGAGACGTACACGGGCCCAAAGAGACGCACACATCCAACAGAGAGACACACACAGCCCAAAGAGACACACACAGGCTAAAGAGACACACACAGCTCGAAGATAAAAACACAGACCAAAAAGACTCAAACAACCTAAAGAGACACAAACAGACCAAAAAGACTCAAACAACCCAAAGAGACACACATCCCAAAGAGACACACACAGCCCTAAGAGACACAAACAACCCAAAACGACACACACAGTCCAAAGAGAAGCACAACCCAAAGAGACAAAACGTAGACCAAAAAGACTCAAACAGCCTAAAGAGACACACACAGCCCAAAGAGACACAAACACACCCAAAGAGACACGCACAGCCCAAAGAGACAAACACAGACCAAAAAAAAAACTCAAACAGCCCAAAGAGACGCAAACAGCCCAAAGAGACAAACACAGACCAAAAAGACTCAAAACACCTAAAGAGACACAAACAGACCAAAAAGACTCAAACAGCCCAAAGAGACACACATCCCAAAAAGACACACACAGCCCTAAGAGACACAAACAGCCCAAAGAGACACACACACAGTCCAAAGAGAAACACAACCCAAAGAGACAAACACAGACCAAAAAAACTCAAACAGCCTAAAGAGACACACACAGCCCAAAGAGACACAAACACCCCAAAGAGACACATACAGCCCAAAGAGACAGACACAGATCAAAAAGAAAACTCAAACAGCCCAAAGAGACGCAAACAGCCCAAAGAGACAAACATAGACCAAAAAGACTCAAACAGCCCAAAAGAGACACAAACAGAGCAAAAAGACTCAAACAGCCCAAAGAGACACACATAGCCCAAAGAAACACAAACAGCCCAAAGAGACACAAACGGCCCAAAGAGACAAACACAGACCAAAAAGAAATCAAACAACCCAGCCTGAGAAAATTTGCCTTATTTTTGAAAAACGGAAAGAAACACCCCCAAAAAGTCTCAAAGTCAAGGCTATAAGAAAAAAAGTTTTGGATATTTTTGTCAGTTTGTAGTTTACGCACTAATATCAATATCAGTAACGATTCTATTTGAACTTTCTCCAAGTTGATCAAATTGGTCTCTAAAGGGTTCATGATAAAAAAAAAATAGCGCACGCCATGCTGAATGTGCTTTCAAAAACCCATCTGGTCGAAAACATGTTTGTTATCGTTAATGATTTCCAAAGATGTAAGAAAATTATGGAAAATACAATTCTCTGATTCAAATCTGAAACTTTAGTCTATTTTCGGATCGAAAAATAAAACTATTTCTATAAAATCTGAGCTAATAAGGATTTTTGACCGTAAACTCTAGTTTCTTGTAAGAAAATTGTGGAAAATACAATGCAATCGAGTCTCTCAAACCCCGTAAAGCTCTTTTAACAGATACAAGAACTACTTATTTAACACACAAATTTCGTTTTTAATGGGCACCAAGTAAAGAAAAAACCTCACGGAATAAGGCAATCGAGTCTCTCAAACCTCTTAAAGCTCTTTTAACAGATACAAGAACGACTTATTTAACACAAAAACTTCGTTTTTAATGAGCACTAAGTAAAGAAAAACCACACGGAATCAGGCAACTGAGTCTCTCAAACCCCTTAAAACTCTATTAAAAGATACAAAAACTACTTATTTAACACACAAATTTCGTTTCTAATGGGCACTAAGTAAAGAAAAACCACACGGAATCAGTCAACCGAGTCTCTCAAACCCCGTAAAGCTCTTTTAAAAGATACAAGAACTACTTATTTAACACAAAAATTTCGTTTTTTAATGGGGACCAAGTAAAGAAAAACCACACGGAAGCACATGGAATCAGGCAACCGAGTCTCTCAAACCCCCGTAAAGCTCTTTTAAAAGATACAAGAACTACTTATTTAACACAAAAATTTCGTTTTTAATGGGGACCAAGTAAAGAAAAACCACACGGAACCACACGGAATCAGGCAACCGAGTCTCTCAAACCCCGTAAAGCTCTTTTAAAAGATACAAGAACTACTTATTTAACACACAAATTTCGTTTTTAATGAGCACTAAGTAAAGAAAAAACCACACGGAATCAGGCAACAGTTGACAACATTGTCTAAACATCACTTGTGTATTATACAGTACACAATCAACCCATCTCACCCAAAAAAATTTTTTTATTCCGAGATTTCATGTTAAAAAATTATCCAATCACTAATTGGAATCAATCACACTCCTATTATTCAAAACATTAATTAATATCGTTCATAGTGTCCAATTTGCGAATTCCTTATCCCTTTTTGCAAAAATGTCAATCAAAACAATTCCTAAATACGGAAGATCAAAACAATTCCTAAATACGCAATTTGACAATCTCTAGTTTTCGATTAAAAAAAACCTGTCTGCTTAAGTTATATAATTATGACCATTCTCTCAAAACATGTTTGACCACATTATTTATTCACTCTCTTTGAAAAGGTGTATATGTCTTGTAGAAATGTTTTCCTATATGTCCCAGCAAAATGGAAGGCCAAGTGAGAGGATACTCACTCTCTTTGAAAAGGTGTATACGTCCCAGAAAATAGCATGGGAATTCCTATACGTCCCAGCCAAATGGAACGTACTACTCTACTTGAACAGAAGATATGTTCCGTAAAATTTTCTTTGCCTAACTAACAGCTTTACAAGGCCGTAAAAAGATCCTAAAACTGCAGTTTAAAATGCTCCACCCACTGAAAATATTACACAGGTGAAGGGACCAGAATAATAATAGTGAGGGGAGTGCTGGGTGAATTGACAATAAAGGGTGGTGTGACAAATACAATTATCAGATAAAAAAGAAAAGAACTTAAAATTACACACACTGAATGGAAGAAAAATTTTAATGGTAAGAATTCCTGGCAAAAAAGATCAATTCCTTCAATGAGTTATGCGTTCACTCATTAAGTATTAAACATTAGTGCAGTAAGTCCAAAACCAAAAATAGCAAAAGAAAACAAAATTTAAACTTATGATTCGGCTTTCAAAAAATTTCTCCCCCTTTAGAAGTTCAATTTCAAAACCCAAAATCCAGCTGAGTGTTCCGTTAAACAACTTCAAGTATAATTCTTAGCTAATTTTTTCAAGAGTGTCTTGACCACGAATGACATAGATGTAAGAATCTTATAGAATTTGGACACTGCATTCAAAATGGTTTTATCTAAATCCAGGAAAATGACACTTTTGTTAAAATATGAAGAACCGTCTATATATAAATTTTATCGGTCTGGTTCCTATGCAAAGTACCACAGGAGACGAAAAATTAACGAACAAAAGTGTAGTTAAAAATTATGGTATGTAAAGTAATGTTTGCTAGGGATAGTCACTAGAGTTGACACTGTGATTGAATGATTTTCGGGGAAATTTCGGGGATTCTGGGAACGATTTTTTTTCGGGGAGACACATATATTTTCGGGGAAATCCCCGAAAATTCGGGGATAGTGGAAGCCTTGAACGCTACAGCGTTGCCTCTGATGATTGGGATGATCTCTACGTCATTGTGATGCGTTTTTTTTATATTCACCACATACCCAAAAAAACAAAAAAACAAATTCTAATTGTATTGGATACAATGGGTATGTGGACATATTATTTACCTTATCCTCAATTACATATCAAGAACCAGTAATAAGTACACCAACTAGGAAAACAATAAATCTATTAACGCCAAAGATGACCACGGTGTAACTGCTAAATGTTTCTTTCAAGTCTATATACGCTACGATCCACGAATAAGTATGGAACTCACTGTAGTTTTAACAACATACTTAAGAGCCGTTTTTAAACTTTTAAAAAAGGGAGGCTCGAAACCTCCTGTTTATGATTTTTAATCATGATAGAATTTGGATTCCCCGGCATTTTAACCCTCTTTTGGCAAACATTGATATTTTATTTCACAAAATGGCTGAAAACGCCACTTTGCTCTGCCTTTTGAAAATGTAAATAACGACGTAGACCACACTGCCACATTCAGTGAAATATTCATTAAAGGAATATTTCTGCTCTATATCCACACATTGTGATCAGCAGAGCAAAGAGATAAGTATAAAAATTCATTACTTGAAATAAGTTAAGCCAGGACTTAAAAAGACAACAAAAAACACGCAAGGCAATCCATTACAAAAAAAAAAAAAAAAAAAAAAATCAGAAGCAAGTTTTTAATGTGATTGTTTTTTAGGCAGCTAGCCTAAAAGCTGTTTTTGATACAAGTTCATTGGAATTAACTGTTGGTTTTGTGATGTAAAACATTACATCATTTTAATTAAATTTTTGCATGATGTGTTGAGTGAGAATTCTCCTAAATCTCTATTTAAAGAAGTGCTATTATTCAACTTAAGTTTAATATCCCTCGAACAATTTGTTTAATACCCAAAATCATTACTAAATGAGGGTGGTGTTTTAAAAATATTGAATGGCTTAGGCTTACAAAAATGTGGTTGCTCCCAGCCGAATAAAAAAAAAAAAAAAACAGAAACACTATTTGAGTTTAGAGCCTTTATTATACTATCCATGCTCTGTTGTACAGGTTATTCCAAAATTTGGTGGATTCTACTAACATAATAATTGCCGCACTCACATGGTACTCCATACACTTCTCTTTGGCGAGTAACTGGGTTCTTATCTTTACCAAAGGTAGGGCAATTCATGATTTTTAAACACATATTATTCTGTGTGCAAAGCTTTTTAATTCCGTAGTAATTTTTGCATATAAGGAAGATAAATTTGAAGGTTTATTAGAAGCATCACAATTCAAGTTTTATTAAAGGCATCACTGGATAAAAGATGTTTGATTTTAAGAGAATGTCTTTTTAGCTTACGACTAGGTGTAATATTAACAAGCGAGATAGCATAACCGTTTCCATAAAGAATATCCCTGATAAGATTTAGTTCTGCTGTGATATAAGTCTCTGAGCAAATACTTAGGATATGACCCATGAGACAAGTTACAACAGCTCTCTTAAGTTGTTTTGGGGTGTAATTAGGTTTAAAATGAAGGTATCTGATGTTTTGTGTCACCTTTCTGTAAAAACGAAAAATCTTAAAGAAGAGAAAACGAGGAATAATAACAGCCAGTGAAAAATAGAAGAAAACAATAAAAGAATAGAAGAAAACTATGTAAATATTTTGGTTGAGCCGATTTCGATCTGCCTAGTGAATTTAATATAAAACAATCAAAATGACTTAATAAAAGATATTAAACCATTCGTGGCGCCGAACTGTAGGTAACTAGTGACCTTGGCTAATAGTAACCGAAACTCTTAAAACAAAAACAGTTTAATGAGCGCCAGAAATTTACCTGATTTTCGCAAAAGGGGGAAACACACCCAAAGGGGCAAGGTATCAGAATGAAAATTACACCGTCAAATTCCATATATCACTCTGCTGTATATTCTATTGCAGAAAATATAATTGTCAAACTTTCAAGCTCCCATCTACAAAAATGCGGAATTATGCACTTTTGTTATCGAGAAGGAAGATCACGGATGTGTGTTTATTTGTTTTCTCCCCCAGTACGTGTTAACATATCGAACCAATTAACCGAAAAAAAAAAAAAATCAGGAGACGGGTCCCTCAGATCGAAATTAAAAGATCTAGCGCCTTTTTAAAGTAGCAAAAAATATTGTACCATAGATAAGTGGCATATTTTCCCATTTTGTGGCACCCAACCCCAATTTTGACCCAAAGAGGACAAAGTTGCTATCAGTTGCAGACTCTCAGACATCCATTCGGTTCAATATTACAAAAAACTGATTATTAAACATTTCAGTTTCAGAGGTAGTAATGTTGCACGGTGGTACATTAGTAGAAAGGCCTCATGAGCTCGTGTCACGCACCCCTGCTGCCACCTACAACTTTTTTACATAATTTATGCATGTTTTTATGTCTGTTCGTTGTCAGTGAGAATGAAAAAAACAGGATTTTTCTCACTTTGATGGATGTTTTTTGGACGATTATGGGTGTTGGTCAATTTATTTGATGTTTTTCATGGATGTCAACATCAATTTATGTCTGTTTTATGGTTCGTTGTGAGTGAGAATGAAAAAACAGGATTTTTCTCACTTTGATGGATGTTTTTTTGGACGGTTATGAGTGTTGGTCAATTTATTTGATGTTTTTCATGGATGTCAACATCAATTTATGTCTGTTTTATGGTTTTTGTCAGTGAGAATGAAAAAACAGGAATTTTCTCACTTTGATGGATGTTTTCTGGATTATTGAGTCTAATGGGGAACCGGGTCAATGACACTTCGTTCAAGATCAATTGATTTGTTGTTTGGCGAATGTTAAGGTGTCCAGAAATAGGAAACAGTTAGATCACGTGTTTCCTTCTCAGCCAATCAGCGAGTAGGATACATCTTACTTCTCAGCCAATCAGAGGGCTGGTTACATATTAGCGGCGGAGGGAATATGAGGAAAGGATTTTTCTATAGTTTTATTAGTCTGTGAATAGAATTCAAAGGAGTGAGAAGAAGAACAGTTTGACTTTACTCATTTGGATATATATATATATTTGTGATGGCGATGAGTGGAATGTTTACCCTCTTAGAAGTTTGATAGTGGACTTGATGGTAATAATACAAGAGCGCCAAACATTGCGGTGGAAATCATGAGAGGATCACGACTTTGTCTGGAATGGGATGAAGTATATGCAAGATATGTGATATCCTTGAGCAAATTTAAAATGGAGGATCAATTATGTTTCGCTGCAAAAGTTGATATAGCACATGTGAATAGACATCAATGTGCTTTAAGTGCATTGGTGAAACATATCGAAGACAATAAACTCTATCACTAATTGTACATGCATAGTATTGTTGTTGTTGTTGTAATTATACAATAAAATTGTTTCGAAATCGAAAATGTTCCCTTTCTTTTCTGGTTAGGTTAGGCTAACGAATCAGGGTCAGTCTAGAGTCAGCAGTCAGAGTGAAAGGATTGAAAAATGAATAAATTTGAGAAAGAGAGAATTAGATCAAATCTAGTGTTTATGGAAAGACATTTGATTTTGGATGACGATTTTCTCGAGTTATCTCTTCAACGCAGAATATTCTCTCAAGAACGAACACTTGACAATATAATGAGGAGTGATTCTCCCCCATTGGACTATTGTATGAAACTTTTAAAATGTGACTCAAGTGCTTATAGTCAATTTATTGATATATTAATTGGAACAAAGCAGAATCATATCGTGGATATACTTTTGAAAACATTGCCAATGGATTCAATGTAGATGGCTCCTCCTTCGAAAGAGGTAACATCACAGAGTTACTCCTCTCCCCATTCCTCCACCTTGAATTTATCCATCGGCAGGAACGATCAGTTTCGTTTTAGCTGTGAGTGAGTCAAGTGACATTGGAAACCAAAAAATGTTCTATATATGTCCATTGTGCATGTACACTCTTGGCAGTTGGACTCAATGTGAGAATTGTACAATTATTGATGACTATAGTGAAAAGTGTAAATTATGTAATCCTTGTAAATTACATAGAGGCTATACAGTACACAAATTAAAGGATGTAATTCATGTCTTGAGGAGATTTGTGACTCTCACCCTAGAGGACACCTGTGCTCCAATTGCTACTATGATAAATGTGATCAGTGGGAGAATACTTACCCCGCTATGATTGGAAAGAATCCCAAACGTGATTTTAGTTTATTTCTACGAGATTGGTATCGTCGTGGATTTAAATTATTCTGGGAATAGGAATCTGGCCTACGATTCAACTGTTGGGGTAACAAGACAATTTGGTTTCTACGTCATCGTTGTGACGACACTGCATGCTATGACTATAAACCAAGTGATTTTTGTTTTGGCAGTTACCGAATGTGATTCACCATTTGAAAACACTGTATGCGATATTGCTTCAAATAGACAGATTGAAACTCATAAATTTCATAATATGAATGCAAATAGTATCATTGACTATACAAAGAGATATGACAAGAGTGAAGTTACATTGTACTGTATAAAATGTGACCCTGACTTTGCAGTCAATCAAGATCAATATACAGTGAATCCAAATGATTTACCGACATTAGTGGTTCACGACAGTTGCCTATACACCGATGAAGAAATCTAAATTGAAGATTTAAAGACATTGTTGTATATATATATATGCATTTTATTAATAAACAAATTCAAAAACATTTTTTAAGCACTTTACTCTTAGGGCACTGAAATCAATACTGTATAGGTCTGAGAGGATATTTTCCACTAGAAAGTCGTTCAGACGTGGATTGTCACTATAAATGTGGAGAAACTGCTTGTAAGTATAGCCGCGACATCGGAACACAAAATGTAGTAGTGCATGGAAGCCACAGCTTTTAGTCGTTTGATCCTGAACCCTCTTCCGATTTTGAATAATAGTTTTCCCACTGCTCTCAATATAGTTTCTGATGTGAGGTGTGTAGAATGTATAGGGTAGACCAAGAGGATCAAAAAATTCAATCGTTTTCATTGTTTGAAAGATGCACAGCCAATGACCTGTCAGCACAGTCGACGGACTGCTATTAACAATAATCAAGGTATTGTTGCCACTTTGAATTTTTCCAAGAAAGTCCGAGGGTAGACAATAGGATTTGTACTGGGACATGTAGGGGTCCATATTAAATACATTGATTATTTGACTGGTGTTCATGGCGCCAAGTCTAGTAGAACACTGCCTTCGGGAGTGATTTCCCAATAGGTTTCATATTGATTTAGTGAGATTAGTGCAATACTCTCAGCCAATGGATCGGCGAATGTACACTCTAAACGCACACTCCCGTACGTACTATACTCATATCCTGTGTGCCAGAAAAATCAAGAACAATGATACCATGTGTTTTAGCAAACATTTCTTCGGTTATACCATTTTCAAATAGTTGAGAGTCATGATCTAGGGTTTGCATGGTCAACTTATACAATGTTCTATAGGATTTATCAAAAGATAGATTGTAGAGTGGATGCCGTTTACTTTGCACACAAGAGATGAAAGTCCAAACATCTCTAATTTATGTGGGCATTCAGTCCACGATCCTATTGCACTGGCGCTTTTTACAAATGCCAAAGCGAGTTTTGACGGAATTTCGCCATTGATAAAAGGATGAATCGGTGAAGGTGCGTGAGCCCATGGCAATATGACGTTGATTGGTGATTGTATGAGGAACAAGTAGTTTAATATTATTTCCATTGGCTCTCAGTTTTTCCACGGCCAAAGCAACAGAACTCATGACCTGTTGTTTGCGTACATGAAGTATTGCCGAGGTGAGGGAGACACTTACATCAGGATTGGCAGCAAGTTCTTTTCTCAATATGAAATTGGAGGGTGCAAGCGTCAGTTTTATATCCACTTTAACATTGGGCGGCAGCCATTGGGGTATATTAAATATTTCATGATATATTTTTCCAACTAGATGTAATTCACTAGTTGTAACATTTTTAAGTGCATCTGTACTATCAGTATTAGTAATATATTCATATCCATTGGAGGTGCCTCTCAATACCTTGTATGACTTGGGTGTCATCAGCATGAATTGCATATAGCTTGTATAATTTTAGAGATTGTTGCTTGTGCTCACCAGCGTGCCATTGATGTAGACACTAATTTGAAGAAAAATAAATTATGTAATATACAATTTTCATAGGATATTCCATCGGCCCGAATTGGCATTGTATTATCAGATTTCCGGACTTTCATTTGTAAATCTATAAATGTTGAAGACATGTCCATAAAGTAGTCTTCATTGGAATAAATTTGAAAGTGGATATTATCGGAGAGGGGTTGTTGTGGATAAAATTGTTCATAGTATCCATGCTTGACACTCACATCAATATTTTCTGCATTGAATAGATTCAATGAGGCAGTGATTGAAGGTTGAGAATCCTTATGCGGCAGGTAGGACATCTTAGGAGAAGAAATCTAGTTTCGATCTAACAATTTTCTTCCTGGGGCTTCTTCTTCTGTTTACACTACGTGTCGGCTTTTTCCTTCTTTCTTTGACAAGAGGATGGTGTCTTTCGTTTCCGACCTGAGTGGAGACTGATGAGTGATGCATTGTTTCTTGACCTTTTTAAGCCTTTACCATTTTGTTTTAATCTCTCACCAAGGGTTCGCGCGCTGGACCTAAGATTTTCCGAAGCACTTTTTTTAAACTCGTTGCCAGAGCCCCAATCGTATAGTGTAGAGGATGCAAAATCTGTCGCAGCCAGTACAAGATATTTTCTAGCCAGTGGTAGTGAAGAGCGAAAGAGCTTAGCAAACCAACTGCCAAGACCGTAGCCAAACATTGACGAGCGACCTTTGTAATAGTCCATTCCATTGCCCTGTTGTCTTGGGCCAAGAGTATTAACATAGCAGTCAATATCAGGACAAGTGAATACCACTTTTTTATTAGACATCTTGTTGTTGAACGATGGGACGAAAATGGCATGTAATCACAGCCAAACCTTTTGAAATTGCTATGGGATCACCCAATTCGGTTCTTAGTGTTAACTGACAGAGTTCCAAATAGGAAGTGTTTACGGGAATATACTGAAGATGCTTTATATTGTAGTGGTGAATATGTTCTTGATTGGTTTTTCGTTCAAGAACTCGTAGGAGGGGAACATTTGAATTACCAACCCGAGATGTTTCCACAAATGAAGCGTAGAGAAATATACAAGTGTCTGTGGAGAAGGCAGGCGGGTAGTCAGCAAAAATGAAATTAGTGTTTCAGGCACTTTTACCATTGATTATATTGAGCGTAAAGCCAAGAACATCCTTTAGATTATCATTGAGAATAACCTTTTCGTTGGCAATAGGTGAACTAATGTAGATCTTACCCTCCTCCTTTGAATAGTTGAAATGAAAAGCTCCCTTTTTACGAGCGTAAATTCTTTTATTAATAGAACGACATAAATCATTCATACAGGTGAGTTCCTCGTAGGGTATTCAATATATGGATAATTCATCCAATTGATTTTTTGAATTTGTTCTTGATCGCCTGAAGGGGGTGGCGGCCAATCATAGGGTCTAAGATACTGGATATTATGATTACAAACCTACAGACTTTTATTTGGCAGTTACAGAAAGTGATTCATCATATGAGAATTTTGTATGTGACATTGCTTCAAATAGGCAAAATGAAACACTTGAATTTTGTCATATGAATCAGAGTAGTATTATTGACTTGAAAAAGAGGTTTAATAAAAATGAAGGTACCCTATGTAGTAGAAAAGTGACCCTGACTTTGCATGTCAAGACGAATACAAGTTGAATACTGTCGAGCTACCAGCACTCATCGTTCGAATCATTACCTATACGTAGAAGAAGAAATCTAAAGGACACAATGTTTTGTACACAAAATTTGATTAAAACATAATTACATACATTTTTAAAGAATTTCACTTTTAGCGTACCGAAATTTATATTATAGAGGTAAGAAAGAGTATTTTCCACTAAAAAGTCGTTCAAACGAGGATTGTAACCATAAATCTCGATAAATTCCATGTAAGTATGTCCACGACTTCGAAAATAAAATATAAAAGGGTATGAAAACCACAGCTTTTCGTTGATAAATCTTGTACCCGCTTCCGATTTTGAATAATAGATTTTCCGCTCTGCTCAAGAAATTTTTTTATATGAGGTGTGTAGAATATATATGGCAAGCCTAGCGGATCAAAAAAATTCTATATTGCGTCTTGTTTGAAAGATGCATAACCAATGCCCCGTCTTTACACTGGAAGGAGTGCTATTAACAATGATTCGGGTATTGTTAACATATTGATTATGCTTCAGGAAATCTGAAGGTATGCAATAAGATTTACATTTGGACATGTAGGGGTCAATGTTAAATACATCAATTATTTGTTCCGCGTTCATGGTGCCAAGTCTAATAAAACACTGCCATCAGGAGTAATTTCCCAATAGGTTTCAAATTGATTTAGCGAGATTAATGCAATGCTTTCCTCCAACGGTTGGGCAAAATCACACTCTATCCGTACATTTACCGTCCGAGCACTACTCATATCTTGAGTACCAGACAAAGCTAAAACAATATTGCCATGCCTTTTCGCAAACATTTCTTCAGTTATACCATTTTCGAACAATTTAGAATCTCGATCTAGGGATTGCATCGGCAATTCGTAGAGGGTCCTGTAGGATTTATCAAAGGATAAAATATGGAGTGGGATTCCATTTACTTTACATACAAGCGATGAAAGTCCAAATAATTCAAATTTATGCGGGGAATCTGTCCATGATCCAACAGCGCTAGCACTTTTTACAAGGGCCAATGCCAATTTTGAAGGAATTTCACAATTAATAAATGACGAAACGGTATAGGTACGCGTACCTGTAGAAATATGATGCTGATTCGTGATTGCGGCACGAGAAATTTGATATTGTTACCACCGGCTCTTAATTTTTCAATTGCTAAAGCCACAGAACTCATAACTTATTGTTTTCGTACATGAAGTATTGCCGAGGTGAGAGAGACTGTTACATCGGGTGCAGCGTCCAGAACTTTTCGTATAATATAATTGGACGGCGTGAGTTGTAGTTTTATATCAATCTTTACATTGGGAGGCAACGATTGAGGTATATTAAATATCTCATGATTTAGTTTCCCAACTAAATGTAAATCTTTAGTTGTCGCCTCTCTAAGGATATTGGTAGTATCAGTATTTGTTTTATATTCATATCCAATTGTCATACCTCTCAACTGCCTATAGGACATTGGTGTCATCAACATTAATTGTATATTACTTGCATAATTTGAAATTTTATTGCTCGTACTCACCAATGTTCCATTTATGTAGAAGCTAACTTGTCGAAATAAATTATGTAATACACAGTTTTCGTAGGATAACCCCTCGGCGGCACTTTGTTTTTCATTGTCAAATTTTTAAATAATGACATTTAAATCTATAAATTTAGAATTCAAATCGATAAAGTAGTCTTCATTAGAAAAAAATTGTAAATGGACATTTTCAGAAAGTGGTTGTTGCGGGTAAAATTGTTCATTGTGTCCATGTTTTACGCTGACATCTACATTTTCCGTATTGAAAGATTTAGAGAAGAAGTGACTGAAGGGTGATAATCTTAATTTGGTAAATATGTCATCTTAGGAAAAGAAATCCTTTTTGGATTTTTTTACTTTCTTTGATACTTTACGCTTCAGGGCTGATTTGAGACTGACGAGTATGAGGCTTTTCTTGTCCTTTTTAAACTTTTCCCCTCTGTTTCAATCACTCACCAAGGGATCGTGCGATCGACCTTATATTTTGCGAAACACTTTCTTGAATATCTTTCCCAGAGCCCCAATCATGTAATGTAGAGGACGCAAAATCCTCTGCAACCGGTGCAACAAATTTTCTAGCCAAGGGTATTGCAGAGCGAAAAAGCTTAGCAAACCAACTGCCGAGACCGTACCCAGACCTTGACGAATGACCCCTATAATAGTCTATTTATTGTCACAACTGACGTGATCCAAGAGTAGAAACATAGCAATCAATATTAGGACATACAAACTGAGTTCTATTAGCCATTTCACTGAATGGGTCGAAAATGACATGTACTCACGGCCATACATTTGTAATTGGGAGAGGATCACCCGATTCGCTTCTTAATGTTAACTGATAGAGCTCAAAATACGAAGTGTTGACTGAAACGTATTGAAGGTGCTTTATATTGTAGTGATAAATATGGTCATTAGAGGTTTTTCGTTCAAGAATACGTAAGAGGGGGACATTGGTATTACCAACTCTTTATCTCTCTACAAAGGATGCATATAGAAATATACAACTGTCTGAAGAGAAGGAGGGTGCATAGTCTGCATAGATAACATAGTCATTGCCACTGAAATTGTCTGTCTTAATAATACGATTGTTAAACCGAGAACATCACGTAAATTCCCATTCAGGAAAATTCTTTCATTCTCAAATGGATTGGTAATATAAATTCTCCTTTGTTCCAAAGAATAATTGAATTGAAAGGCACCATTTTTACGAGCGGAAATTTTTTGTTGATATAGCACGACAAAGCTCATGCATATTACTCTATTCCTTGTAGGCTATGGTAGCAATAGGGTAATCATTAGAGTCAGAAGTTGCCATTGCACCTTCATCAACGAATTCAAAAGGTCGTATTTTTATTATTGTACGTATGATCCTTTTTTAGGATAGCATATGTATTTTCAAGAATACAATCTACAAGAGCCACTTCATACCTTCCCTCAAATTTAATGGCCGGGGAAAGTTTTGGTCCAAAAATCGCTCATTTTATTCAAATTGTCATATAGAGGATCAGAAACATTAGACATGAATGTCACATAAAAACCTTCAGACATTATGAACGTCTTCAGCGGGTATCCACGAATCAAAATCAGAGTTGTATCCTAGCCAGCAAACAAGCAACTTTTTCTTTCCCTGGCGTGTACAAGTCTTTAATACCTTTTCAATTTGATATATTCCACTATTTCCAACTTTTTGTAATTCATAATCATAAAATCCGCCAAGAGTCTCTTCATCTTTCATACCACGACGACGATATGTTATAGGTTTAGTATCTAGGATTTTTGATACTTTAAAAAGTTCAGTAGACCAAAAGTATTTTCCATTTTCAAAAATATTTCTTGTATGATTGATTAGAACAGTATCACCAAAATTGAATTTTTTCTTTCCTGCGTTTTCATTAGAATATTGTTTAGAAAGTGTATTGCCACTATAATGAATTTCCGGGGCTAGTATTGAACGAGGATCGATGAGGACGTTGGTTTTATATTTGCATTATTTCATCTAAATCATGAATAAATGTAGCCGTATTTCTCATTTACAATTTCTTGAAATTAAAAGTCGAATGGTTCGTATTAAACGTTCTGCCAATGCGGACTTTATAGGACTATGACTATGATAGATTATTGTATTATATTTCAATAAAATTTTGTTTACATGAGGATTAACAAATTCACATCCACGGTCTGTTTGAATTTTTAATATGAATCTTGTTCAAAGATGGATTCAAGGGCTTTAGTAACTTCATTACAACTCTTTGACTGTAATGGAACTGCATATGCATACGAATAAACACATTTATTGCCAGTAAAATATACTTGTACGGTTTATTATGACGTCTTTGAATCGCGCTACAGTCAAAAGATCTGCTTGTAATATATGTCGAGGATAAGAGGCTTTAATTTTTCGATAGTCACGACCCCTAGTCCTATGATTTCGATGAAGAGTATAACTGGATCCCTTATGCAAATACTCTTTTGCTAGCTTCTTTTTAATTCCGGTAACCTGTGCAAGGGTAGAGGGAGAACCTAAACTTTCTGGTTCTCCAATTTTTCATAAACACCTTTCAAAATTTAATCCTTTTTTATCATAACCGTCTGCTACCCCTTTGTATGCTACCAGGTGAATCAATACGTCTTCGCTTTTGTCTAGTTACCGGTGTCAAATCACCACTATATATGCTTTCCAAGAAATATTTAAAGATTTAAAAGATTTAAAAGGGAGAAAGCCTTCTCCCTTTAATGGACTACGTTCTCTTAGTTTCTTTATAATTTTCTTATTCTCGATAAGACTTTTAGGAAAATTTGACGACTTAAAAAAAATTATATAAATGCTCTTCATAGAATATGACTCTTTTACGATTCGCAATCAGATCCGATAAATAAATCAATTAAATAGTAAGGCTTGCCCTGGATAATAATTTCATTCTTTTTCTCATCAATTTGTTCATTTTCAATGAGATACGTCAAGAGTCTTTTACTTCGTTCAAGATAGGATTGAGGCAGCAAGACTACAACACTTGTTAATAACTTTTTCTTTTTCAATGTTTCACTGTTTCAGAAGCTTGATCAATGGCATTGACTTTAAGCGGTTTTTCACGATAAGGTTTATGGTTGTCCAAACGACGAAGGGCATTTTGAAGCAAAAATTAATTTTAAATCATCGGCACTTGTTTCATTGTTAAGAAATTTATCAAGATTACCTTTAAAGGGCTCTTTGGGTGAAAGAGCAAGTTCAATTAGCGTCAATTTATAGGGTTTAGCCATTTCTAGATAGTAGCCTTTACAAGTCCTGTGATTATCGGTAGTAACACTGAAAAGAAATTACAAACCGCTTGAACAAGACGTTTTCTTTTTCTTGAACAAGACGTTCGCTTGAACAAGACGTTTACAAGTTAGAGCACGTACAAGTGATCGATGTTGCCTTGTCTGCTGCTTAACATGATCTGACAGCTCAACGTTACCTGCTTTTAAATTTAAACCAAAGTTCCGACAAGAGACAAATAAATTCCTTGTCAACACCATGCTTGAGAATTGCTTTTCGAAGTCGTGGTTCTGAATTGGCTAGCACAGAAAATAAATGCCGTTGTTGGTGTAACTTCTTCAATGTCATGATTGCGACTAATGACCTTTTTTACTATTCACGTGTAGATATACAGTAATTTCACTTTCAAAAATATCAGTGACTACACGCAACTCGTCGGGTGTGTTTTGATTCAGGTTTAATAATATGTAACCGTAAGGTTTATTAGTTGCTTGATTGTATGCGGAAAGTAAAAATTTAGGTTCACCAGGATAAATTTGTGTGTTTAAAGTCATAAGAGAACTTGCACCACGAACAACTCTAGAGATGATGTAGTAGGTGTAATCCAAAGCAAGTGTTCTCATGCATTTACTCTGATGAAAAAGATTATGGAAAAACAATAGTTACAGAAATTTTTTCGTGATCGGAATGGACCGTAAACAATTTCAACATTTCCTGCGACCATTTCTTCAATAAATTCAGCTAAATCGTCAATAATCAACCATGAGTTTGGTGCAATACTTGTAAACACGTTAAGTCCTTCAATAAATTTATGCTTGGATCAATCTTCTTTATTTTATCATAAGAATCTTGCCATATACTATAGCTATAATAGATATTTTTCGGATTTTCTAAAAATAATTTATCACGGTTTTGAATGATTTTTGTTAAAAGCGCCTTTTTCCCAGACATGGACGGTCCGCAAAGAAACGATCTGGTGGGTGTTATAAATTGATACATACTCTTCCAATGCCAAAATACAACTAACCTAACCTAACTTCTATCTGTTGAATAAATATTAAAGAGGAAATAGATAAATGGTTTCTTTAATTCACATATTTGTAACTTTAAAAACACGACGTTTGAGCGACCAACGATAACTGTGGCTGAGCCGGTGACAGGATAAAATAGGTACTTTACACAAAATAAACAATTCAAAATCACCACTTTGCGCAATGAAATTATAAAAACAAAAGGACAGTGCCGAGCTTGTGACGAGAAAATGACTAGATATAAAAAAGGCAGTGTTAAGCGGTTGACGGAAAAAAAAAAACCCCCTTCCCCTCCCACAACTATAGAGCTTTCTCTAGACCAAGTTGCTTCCTATAATTTACCTATTCAACTCGATCTGAAGTAAGATGATGGCCATGTGGTAGTACTCTCACACCGGCCTCGAGTACATAAACTTTGTCCGATATGCTGGACATGGCATTTTTTCCAACTCGAACTGTATAGTTTTTATATTTTAAAGAGCGAATGGCCATGACACTCACTCTTGAACTAAATTTTTGCTCTATACAGTTCCTTTAAACACTCATGTTGAAATTTTCTTTTACATAGTATGCAGGCATCCCTTTGTAGACTTTTTTGGTAGTCTATTGTGCGTTTCCACACAGTACACCTTTGGACCGGGATATACACCATGCGATACCAAATCACTTCCCGTTTCTGATTTTAATTTTAATAATTGATTTAGGGCCTGGCGTTTCACTAGCTCCGGACAGCGGGACTCATCCCAGTTTGTGTAGTCCATCCGAGAGCTCATGTACTCTCCATTTTCCAAATCGTCTTATAAATTATCTGTTTTTACTTTTAACAATAAAGAATCGGTATCCCCATAAAAACTTGAACTTGTCCCTCCCTCGGTCATTGGCGCTCACATACATTATAATAAAACTCCAACATGAGTTTCTTGAAATTTCTAAAATTGCACTGCCAGCGGCAATGTTTTTATTTAAAACTACATTTCTTTTTTTTCCTATGTAAGAGGACCATATTGGAGTCTAGGATCGTAAAGATGTGAAGTTTGAATCCGCAATGACTCAGGCACATTCTTTTGGGTCGGTCACAACGTCAAAAAGACTCCTGTTTTCGCACACTCTCACAAATCTTACCAAAGGCCGAATTTAAAATGAGTTTAAACATCTTTTTCGACCTTTGTTTTTGCTTGAGACCGTTTGTTGACAAAAGTGTCAACAAAACGTCTTCATATAAGGTTTTTGGTCAAATTGGAGGGCTCTGTGAATCCTTGTGACATTGAAACCGTTGGCAAGCATCCACCGCAAAAAGAACGTGGTGTACAACAATATTTCGTTTCGGCTCCAGGTCGGCAATAAGCTTTTGTTTTGAAGGTGTTCCATGCATTCATTTACTTCTCTACTAATAATGAACAGTAGGGACTCAGTGAGTCCCTATGCATCGGTCTATTAACGCAAGGGAAAATACAATCTTTTACCGCGCCATGAAGTTTCAGAGGAATTTCACCATCATTTCGAGAAACCATCCTTGTTATTCATTTTCCTCAACAGTGTGAATATTGGGGATATCTGGAGGAAAAGGATTGTCAAGCCTTTGGTAATTCCCACACGGCAAATAAAAGTGAGACATTGCCGACGGATAAAGGAATTCTTATCCAAGAAAACGGCATCCGACTTTTCACCGTGCTTTGTCCAGTCGGGTCGGTTTCGAGGATACGATCCCCATGAAAAACATACTCTCCCCTCACAGATCTCTTTACAAACAGGCGCTGATCCACGTCGGTTATCAGACCTATGTCTGCTCCACTGATTTTAAGAACTAAATCCATCATCCGAATTCTTAATGAATTTATCCGTGTTTTTACAGACAATATCCAACAACGTCAATACATCACTTGCCAGGTAGGTTTTACAATAATCCCACCTATTTTTACACCCTCCCTTTGCCCAATCCTTCTTGGCAAATTCGTAATTGGCAGTTGTGCATTGACGAAGGCGAAGTGAATCATAAAACTCTGCGATAGATGGTAATTTTTCCTCACTTAGCTTCGAGGCGGAGCTGTAGCACTCGTACGGGTATATGCCCTTACACGTTAATAAATCATACAGCTCCTTATCTGGAAAGTGCTGTTTGAGGAGGGGGAAACTATTAAAATCATTGCTTTTCGTACTTGAATGAGTTGGCTTAGGGATTTAGGGAAAAAACTAAAAAATCAAGGAAACGGATTTTATTCAAGCATTTATTACCAATGTTTTTTTTTGCCATTGAAATTTTCTAAGACTAGTAGCTTTTCAGATGAGTTCGGTATGATGCTATATGAAAAAGAACCATCTACCCATGCTCCATCTACAGCTTCACCTTTCCACAATCGTACCAACGCTGGTAATATGAATTTCAAATCATAGTTGGAGTTGTGCATGTAAACTGGTAAAAATTATTGTTGCCTAACATTTAAATTACACGATTTATGAGCGACCCTCCGAAAGTTGCTCCCCTTTGATGAAATCTCTTGATATAAATGATCGTAATCGCGGGTTTTTGCATCCCCCTCATTAATCTTTTTCTTACAAACCCAACAAATGTCTTGATTTTTTAATTGCCAACTCGTCCTCTGGTGATAGATTCATTGGATAGTTTGTATAGCGCAGCCATGAAATTGCCTCATTTGCTGTTTAAATGAGAGCAACCATAGCTGTGCCAACACAATATTTTCCGCCCAACGTCTCACAAAAATCTGCAACAGTGTTCTGAAAGTTTTTGAACCTCGAGGTGGCATTGTCCCCTGAAACCGTTTCCAAAGACTGGTACCCATGACGCTTGCAGTGTCTCAAGTGATTATTTAATTTTAATTCACTATAAAATCTAGAAATACACATTGGGCAGTAATAGCATGTTTTCCATCATTATAATTTTTACCCTCACTTAAAACCCTGCTAAAATTTGGAATGGCAAAGTAATGTCCAATTGCTTCAGGACCTTTGGCAGGTTCGTACAAAAGCCATACCCAGTGCTTCACTGAGTCAATGGACGGTGCTCTTTCAGAATAAATTACCCTTTTTTTATCACTAAGTTCCCCATCTTCAAATTTTTCGTCAAATTGTAAAACTGTTACCCCATCTTTTAAGTGTTTATTAGCCTTTTCAAAAATGTCAATCCCTTTAAGTGTAACTGGATAGTGTCCCATTAAACAATTAAAATCTACTTTTGGAAAATCAGAACCCTCTTTCCCATTTACTGCCCAATCGTCTAGCTACGTCTTGCTAGCATCCTTTTGCAGAGGTTTTTGTCCTGCCAAGAGAACAGAATACTTGAAACACTCCAAGCCTGTGTCAAAACGAAAGTGTTCTACACCTTTAGTAGCTTTTAAGTTACTATTATACTTTTTAAACTCCCCCTCCCACCTCCTCTAATGCAAATTCCCTTTTAAATTTAGTGATATTTAATTCTAATTTTTCTAAAAATAAAACCGATAGTCCACTCCCATTTTCATTGTACCCCTCCATCCTATTAAAAACTTGACCCACCCAATCCGAAAAAACACCCTCAAAATTATGCAGGTCCGGGTGTAGGGTCTGCATTCTTGTTTGAATATGATGATCGCGCAAAACACCCAAACTTACATTAAAAAAATAATTTTCAATGTGATGGATGCTTTTAAAGAGTCCCTCCCCTCCCGCATCCCTTAAATGTTTTTTTTCGAGAATGGCCCGAATCATGCTGACGTAGAGGTGTGCGGTTTCTATGGGGTCCGTTTGAATAGCACCATATGACAAGTAATTAAACGGGTCACAAAACTTGGCCCTACATACATGAATATTTCGCAAAGCGGTATCTTCTAAAAACAACTCTGGTAACACTGGGCTGAGCCAGCACCGCTTTGTTCCATATCACTGTGAAGGGTGGGTGCTTCTACCACCCTCTCGACCTCATTAGAAGGTAACTGTTCTAACAAATTGTCCAAATATTCATTGCTGAGGCCGAGATTCCTCACAAAACTGTCTAAATTAAATACACTATCCTGACTTGCCCCCGCACTTAAACCCCCTCGTGTTCACTTTCCTGTACGTTATCGCGGAATTGAGATGGCGGTGGCAAGAACTCAATAGAGGGTCCTGGTGTTGGTGTTGTGTGAACCTAGAAAAATAAGAGCATATTAGCTCACTGGAAGCTATTGCCGTATGAAAAAGAGAGAACGATTATGAAAGGGTACTATGCCTTCTTGGAAGTCATATACGGTATACTACTCATTGTATTATGAGTACCATGCCCTCTTGGAACTGTAGGCCCCCAACTACCCATTAGAATGCCAAGGTGTCCTCACTACTGATATAAATGAAATGCCCCTTCCATAGAGCACCTTTTGTATTATGAACCATTGAAAGGTTTGCTCTCACTACTGCTATACCCTTCTTAATTGAAAAAGGCATGACAAACTTATCGAAGGGGGTTATGGTTCTGGCAATTTAGCCAGAAATTCTTCGGCCCAGGCCAGTAGTTGATCTTAGGCTTCCTCGACTGTTGTATCACTAATATATTGCAAAAACATTTGGTCAATTTCGGCCTGAAAAAAAATAGTTTAAAAAATCCCCTTCAAAGCCAAAAAATGGGAGGAAATGTCTACATGGAGCTAGAAAACTTTTTAGTGTCTTTGACAAGCTTTATTTATAGACCTCTAACAAAAAAAAGTCAAAACTAAAGATAAAAAAGAATAAAAACTCCTTTTATGTTTGAATAGGCTCTCTGACAGGTAAAAAAAGGGAAAAAACGTCTTTATTAGAGTGAAATGGTCAAGAATAATCTTATTTCTGAGGGACAGAGCCTTTTAAAATTAGGGAGGGTAGGGATGTATTCTGAAACTTCAATATTCTAGCAAAATAGTGAAAAAGAAGAACATTAAATGGGAAGGCAAGGTTGAACCAAAAAACTAGCAAGTAGTTGCTTAAAAACTGAAGCCCTATTTCTAAGTCCCTTAAAACTAGGAATTATGGAGCCTGAAATGAAGACAAAAGTAGTGAAAAAGACCGAAAAAAACTACATAAATTTAGGTACGAGTGAAGCTAGCAGGGGTACACCGAAGAGTCCAAAGAACCAGGGAGTATGCACTTAAAAGTTGAAAAAAACAATCTTATTTCAGAGGCCTCTAATTTTCTGGCGAAAAGGTCTTATTATGTTGAAACAAAAATGGCTAAGAACAACCTATTTCTGAGACATAGTGTCTTTTAAAACTAGGCAGGGTAGGGATATATTCTGAAACTTTAAATTTTAGCGAAAAAAAATAGTGAAAACAAAGGGCTAAAAAAGTTGAAAACAGTCTTATTTCTGAGTCTTTAAAACAAGAAGAAAAACTAAACACAAAAAGGAATAAAAACACGTGAAAAATGTCTTTACTAGGTAGGAAATATAAGGTAGGAAAAGAAAGGCCTAAAATTTGACAATGGTTTTTCTTTAGGTATTTCCATAGCACAGAGAAAATGAGATGATAGGAAAAGTTAAAGATTAGAAAAGTGTAGTTTCTTTGACAGGTAAAAATTGCATTATTAGCTTGAAATGGCGAGATGAAAGGCTATCTAACAGTAAACTAGAAATTAGTGAAAAATATTGTTATTAGGTTGAAAAAAAAGTGAAAATGTCTTTTAACATCGCTGACAAGCTTTTACTGTGCTGAAAAATGGCGAAAAGAAAGCCGTAAAAAAAGTTGAAGAAAATAGTTAGATACTTCCCACTTAGAACCAGGTAGAAAATAGAGGTAAAAATACTTACTTTTTAAAATTCTGGCTTTACTTGGGTGCCGGATTGCCCTGGCAACTCATGATGGAGGTTGGAGGGAGCAGTAACATCACGATCTTTGGCAGGTGGGGCAGCCATGTAACGGAACTTGGGGGCTGGAACAGTGGGGCTCGCCATTGTGTGAGCAGCCACCAAATCTCTTTTCGGTTCTCTGCCAGGTTTTATAGGGGCTTGTGCTGGCATTGGTGGTCTGGTACGAGCGTGAGAGGTTACGGGCATTACAAGTTGAGTGCTCAATAGCTGCACCGACAGTGCCCTGGAAGGGTCTGGTTTTCTCCTGATGGAGAGCCAAGGGTTGTACGGGTAGTGGCCCTCCGGAAGGAGGAGCATGTCTGATTACTGATGCCCTTACAGGGGTAGCTTCGCCCACTCTGGATCGCTTGTTTGGAGGAGCGAGGGCAGGGAAATTCTGGAAAGAAGAGAAAATTTAGTATAATGATAATAAATGTTAGCGAAGAAATTAGTGAAAGTAGGATTTTTATGAAAGCCTCTTAAACCTAATCAGCAGATAAAATCCATGAAGTCGAAAAATAAGAGCATTTGGATTAGACCCCACCCCTTCCTCTCCAGGAAGGTAAAACTTGGAAACCATATTTCCGTTATTGCCCCCTCCCGCCTTTAAATAAGTCACTCCTTTTTTTTCAAATTCGTGAGAAACCCGCCAGTAAACGTAGAAATACCCTTATTTTCAGAAGGCACTCTTTGCTAGAAATAAAACCCCAAAAATCCTATTTTTTACCATCTAGAAATAATAAACGGCTGTATTTTAGAGCCTAAATTCTATAAATTCCGCCCTGTGTCATTTCAAGAAGGCAAAACTTAATAAAAAAAGTTTATTGGAAATCATAGTTTTGCCCTAAGTAGTTTTCCCTCTTTTCGCCTTTAAATAAGTAATAATTTCCAGGAAAGCGTAGAAAATAGGCTTAGAAATAATAGGCAATCGTTCTTTATACGCGGGAATTTTTAAAATGGAAAATAAACTGAACACTAAAGGGTAAAAAATGCTAGACAATAATTTGTCTGCAGCGTAGGCATGCGTATGAGTTTTTTACCATCTATATCCAATAAGCAGTTTAAAAACTAGATGTTTGTCTAGAAAATAAATGTTTTTATTGTCCCATCCTTATACGCGCAATTTTAAGGCCTAAAATATCTGTATTAGGCATTAATTTCCAGAGAAAGTTCTGCTTAGAATTATGCAAAAGCCGCCAAACCTTAGAATAGCCCTTCATTGTTTACCAGACACCTTTGAGAGGGTTCTGGCTAAATTCACAACAGATGCCGATTTTAGGCAAAGAACGCGCGATAGATTTTACACATTTGATTGGATTCTATGTTAAGGTTTTAAAGGCATAAGTGGGAGATTCCAGAAAAACAAAAGTTATTAGCGAAAAGAATAATTTCTTTTTTTTCGAAAGAATTAAATGGTGATGAATTATGGGGGGAGGGAGGAAGCATTACGCAGTAGAAAAAAGAGTATATTTTGGAACAAAGCAGTGTATAAAGATTTTTTTTTTGGGGGGGGGGGGGTAGAGTTAGAAAAAAGGACTTACTTTTTCATAGGTATCATCCATTGTTTAAGATGCTTGTGTACTTGTCAACTTTTTTATTCTAGAAAGAGACTGATAGGGAAATGTCTTTACCCGCTCTCTGCATAGCATAATTGACGAGGTGTGTTTTTGTTCTTAGAAACAGCACAGGAGAGTTCAGCCACCTGGGAATTTTGCTTAGTAACAAGGCAGGGGAGTTTCAGCCACTTGGGGGTGTGTCTAGACATGTTTTCGTCTAGAAAGAATGCAGGGGATTTCAGCTATCTGGGGGGTATGTCTAGACATGATTTTGCCTAGAAACAAGGAAAAGGGGTTTGTCACCTAACCATGCCAAGGGTGGGAATTTTGACAGGTGTGACGTCCGAGGGCTCATTTAAAATCCAATGTTATTTTCCCTATCCATGCGTTTGAAATCAATGCTATTTTCCCTATGGCTGCCGTGACGTCTGAGGGCATGCGCTTGAATTCTATGGGAAAAGGGGTATGTATGTTGTAGAAAAAATAAGGGGGTGTGTCACCTAGCCTTGAACTCTTGCCAAGACCGAGAATGTCACCTGGAAACAGGTGTGTCGCCTGACATCTGAGGGCTGCGTTTAAAACTCAATGTTATTTTCCCTATCTGTGCGCTTGAAATCCAATGCTATTTTCCCTATGATAATTTCCCTATCTGTGCGCTTGAAAACTCAGGGCCCCCACTACTCGTTTGCTGCTTGTAAAAACCTCCTCATACGTGGGATTTCATTTAATATGTCTCCTGAAGATATTTCTTCGTAATTCTAAACTAAACAGCCCACTAATTTTTGCACTTCGGCTTCTAAACTCTTTAGCAAGTTGCTGGTCTCCAAGATAGCAAACCGAAGTGATATTCCTTTCATGCCGTGGCAACACGTGTTGATTTCTTGTTGAAACGTGTCAATTCTTGTTGAAACGTGAAAAAATACAAATGAATGTGCATTGTCAGTCTAATATACATATACTGATATTTTGTAATCAAAATGTTAATATTATTTGATTTATCAAAGTTATAAAAGTAAAAAACACTTATATTTTTTTTAGTAAAGTGCAAATTCTGTTCTGGCCTTGGGAAGGCCTAGGGGTTTTGCGCCCAATTTATGTTAATTTCTGCTCGTTTTGAGTTTGACTCGGTTATTTATGGTAATTTCTGTTCGTTTTGGGTTTCATTTATTTATCGATGCTGATTTGTGGATGTTTCACGCTTGGTGGATTATTTGGTTTTTATTTTTGCTCATTTTTTGTTTAATGGAGTTCTTTACTTTTCTTTGAAAAACTTATTTTCTGGAAAAAAAAGTTTTTTTAATTAATTTCTGTTCGTTTTATATTGACATTGTCTTTTCAGGGAAAAAAGAAAATAATATTTTAAATCTTTTCGCTTTTTAAGACTTTATAGTTTGGCCTGCTATTTGTATGCTGGAGAAAAATTTTCAGCAATTTTTAACAACATAGGCCTACACCTTTTAAAAATCTGGACACAAATAGTAGTGTTTAATTTAGTTTCATACCTCCTCTAGTTGACCGGAAATAGAAAACTTGAAACCATTCGCGAAAAAATCTGTTTACTTTCTTTGATAGCTTGGATACACTTACACCATTTTGATTTGCTTAAATTATAAGAGCAGAAGTAGCCCCGAAAGTTTGAACATAATACCCTCAGTCGTTCTTGGGATACAGCTGAGACGCCTTATTGGGAATTAGCATTAACACATTGCATTTTGCTTTAATCTTAAGGCAACAATCAGTTTTTAAAACAAAATGGGCAAATGGGAGGGTGGGCGTGGGAGGGAAACTAGTTACCCTCCAATCACTTTTGACTATTAAAAAGGGCTTGAGCCTTTACTGTTTTCAATCGAATAAGCCCTTTTCGAACTTCCTACGACAACTCCTTCGATACGAAGTGCCCTGGTCTAAAAAAAAAAAAAAATGTTGCTATTTGAATGCTGGACCAAAATTTTGAGCAAATTTTAACAACATACACCCTTTTAAAAATCTAGAAATAAATAGTCCTGTTTAATTTAGTTTCATACCTTCTCTAGTTGGCCTGAAATGGAAAACTTGATACCATTGAGCCCTTTTTCAAGTTTCTAAGCAAAGCTTTCAATAAAAACCTTCAATGCCTCCAGGGAAAAACTTATAATCCTTGCCCTGAGGCCTGTGGGGGAGTGTCCTCCTCAAAAATATGTTTTCTATCTGGAAATCAACTACCCTGAACAAAATAGCTATCTCTAAATTTTATTGGATGTGTTTGGGGGAATGATGGGTGTTGGCGGGGGGCTAGTTACCCTCCAGTCACTTTCGACTATTAAAAAGGGCACTAACCCTTTGAATTTCTAGTCGAATGAGCTTTTATTGAAGTTTCTAAGACAACGTCTTCTTTAAAAACCTTATATACCCCCAGGGCAAAACTTAAGACCCTTGCCCTGAGGGATATGGGGGAGTGCCCTCCTCAAAAACCTATTTTCTATCTGGAAATCAACTACGCTGAACAAAATGGCTATCTCAAAATTTTGATTGGATGTGTTTGGGAGAATGAAGGGCGTGGGGGGGAGGGGGGCTAGTTGCCCTGAAATCACTTTCGACTATTGAAAAGGGTACTAGCCCTTTGAATTTCCAATCGAATGAGCCTGTTTTGAAGTTTCTACGACAACGACTTCTATAAAAACCTTATATGCCCCCAGGGCATAACTTACAACCCTTGCCCTGAGGGCTGATGGGGGGAGAGGTTGTCATCCTTAAAGACCTAATTTCCAAAACTTTCAACTACGTTGAATAAAATGGCTGTCTTAAAATTTTGGTTGGATGTGTTTGGGGAAAAGTTGGGCGTGAGAGGGGGGTTAGTTGCCCTCAAATCACTTTCGACTATTAAAAAGGGCACTAGTCCTTTGAATTTCAAATTGAATGAGCCCTTTTTTTAAGTTTCTACGACAAAGATTTCAATAAAAACCTTATATGCCCCCAGGGCATAACTTATAATCCTTGCCCTGAGGGTTGTGGAGGAGTGTCCTCCTCAAAAATATGTTTTCTATCTGGAAATCAACTACCCTGAACAAAATAGCTATCTCAAAATTTTGATTGGATGTGTTTGGGGGAATGATGGGTGTGGGGGGGGGGCTAGTTGCCCTCCAATCACTTTCGATTATTAAAAACGGCACTAGCCCTTTGAATTTCAAGTTGAATGAGCTTTTATTGAAGTTTCTACAACAACGCCTTCTTTAAAAACCTTATATATCCCCAGGGCATAACTTAAAACCCTTGCCCTGAGGGATATGGGGGAGTGTCCACCTCAAAAAAAATATTTTCTATCTGGAAATCAACTACGTTGAATAAAATGGCTATCTAAAAATTTTGATTGGATGTGTTTGGGGAAAGGTGGGCATGAGAGGGGGGTTAGTTGCCCTCAAATCACTTTCGACTATTAAAAAGGGTACTAGTCCTTTGAATTTCAAATTGAATGATTCCTTTTTCAAGTTTCTACGACAAAGATTTCAATAAAAACCTTACATGCCCCTAGGGCATAACTTAAAACCCTTGCCCTGATGGTTGTGGGGGAGTATCCTCCTCAAAAACATATTTTCCTCCTGGAAATCAAGTACGCTGAACAAAATGGCTATCTCAAAATTTTGATTGGATGTGTTTGGGGGAATGATGTGCGTGGGGGGGGGGGGCTAGTTGCCCTCCAATCACTTTCGACTATTAAAAAGAGCACTAGCCACTCCAATTTCCAATCGAATCAGCCCTTTTGAAGTTTCTACGACAAAGCTTTAAATAAAAATTTTATATGCCCCCAGGGCATAACTTACAACCCTTGCAATGAGGGCTCTGAGGGTGTTATCATCCTAAAAGACAAAATTTCCAGAACTTTCAACTACGTTGAAAAAAATTGATACCTCAAAATTTTAATTCGATGTGTTTCGGAAAATGGTGGGCGTGAGAGGGCGTTAGTCGCTATTCAACCTCTTTCAACTATTAAAAAAGGCAGTAGCCCTTTCAATTTCCAATTGAATGAGGCCTTTTGAAGTTTCTACGATAACACTTTCAATAAAAACTTTATATGCCCCCAGGACACAACTTACAACCCTTTCCCTAAGGACTGTGGGGGGAGGGGTTGTCATCCCTAAAGACCTAATTTCCAGAACTTTCAACTACGTTGAATAAAATGGCTATCTAAAAATTTTGATTGGATGTGTTTGGGGAAAAGGTGGGCGTGAGAGGGGGGTTAGTTGCCCTCAAATCACTTTCGACTATTAAAAAAGGTACTAGTCCTTTGAATTTAAAAATCGAATGACCCTTTTTCAAGTTTCTACGACAAACATTTCAATAAAAAACCTTATATGCCTCCAGGGCATAACTTATAATCCTTGCCCTGAGGGTTTTGTGGAGGAGTGTCCTCCTCAAAAATATGTTTTCTATCTGGAAATCAACAACCCTGAACAAAATGGCTATCTCAAAATTTTGATTGGATGTGTTTGGGGGAATGATGGGTGTGGGGGGGGCTAGTTGGCCTCCAATCACTTTTGAATATTAAAAAGGGCACTAGCCCTTTGAATTTCCAGTCGAATGAGCTTTTATTGAAGTTTCTACAACAACTGCTTCTTTAAAAACCTTATATACCCCCAGGGCATAACTTAAAACCTTTGCCCTGAGGGATGTGGGGTAGTGTCCACCTCAAAAACATATTTTCTATCTGGAAATCAACTATTTTGAATAAAATGGCTATCTAAAAATTTCTAATTGGATGTGTTTGGGGAAAAGGTGGGCGTGAGGGGGGGTTAGCTGCCCTCAAATCACTTTCGACTATTAAAAACGGTACTAGTCCTTTGAATTTCAAATCGAATGAGCCCTTTTTCAAGTTTCTACGACAAAGATTTCAATAAAAACCTTAATGCCCCCAGGACATTACTTAAAAACCCTTGCCCTGATGGTTGTGGGGGAGTGTCCTCCTCAAAAACATATTTTCTATCTTAGTACAGGCAAATGGAGGTTTGACCCGAAACAAATTGCAACAGAAATGATTCTTACACCATCTTGTAGAGAAAAAAAAAAACTGAACAACATATCCATTTTCGCATATTCTGAGTCGACGCAAATTAACCGTTTTTTTGGCTTTTAATGCGATTTTTTTTACGTTTTCCGAAAAAAAATATAATTTTAGTATCCGACCGTTTTTCTTCAAATGAAGTATGATTTTGATGCAGAATGACAAGCTGAGACAGAAAATGAAGTCAGATTGGGTGTCTTGTGCAAAACAAAAAAGTTTCACTATCATCAATATGCGTTGCGGTAATTTTTGTAAAGACAATCAATCGGCACTTGTTATTCAAAAAATGATCGGTTGTTCGTAAAAATACCTGAACTAGGCACTAGTATAAGACACTTCGAAGGCTACGTAATGCAACAAAAATGCAAATCGTCACATTCATCACTCAGTGTTTTAAAAGGTTTCAAAGTTTATTCCCAAGATTTGACTGAGAAATCAATTAGACGAAGACCTCAAGTAATGCCAGAAAGTCGAGTAGAAAACTAGTTCCGGTCAGTGGCAGTCATAACCTTTATTTAAATTCGCCATCTACCCCGAGAAAAAATTTTATTCGAAATTCTGCCATCTAACAGTAGAGTAATACTTTCCGGTGAATCTGCTAGTGTTCTGATGAATGATTAGCGCAGGTAAGAAGTCGGTTTTTGTAATGGTGGCTCGGAACTGAATACTTTAAAAGTTTAAAGGATAAATTATTGTACTTTACTGTTTTGCGTCAAACTCTTTGATGTTTCATGTCAGTTTAAGTTTTTTTTTTTTTTTTTTTTTTTTTTTTTTTTTTTTTTTTTTTTTTTTTTTTTTTTTTTTTTTTTACAGTGACATCTATTGAGAAGACAATCGTCCCCTTAAATACACCTTTTACCAACAGGTGACCTCATCATCACGACAGGTTAACTTATATTATAAGCCTGTGGTATTCTTCAGAGCTGTGAGGGACCAAACGATTGACGGATTAGGTACACAGGGCTGCCACAAAGTCCCTAAAGTCCCTAAAAGTCCCTAAAATCAAGTGAAGGTCCCTATTGGTCCCTTAAATTGATAAAGGTTCCTAAAGTCCTTTTCTTGCTTTGGTTTAAAGCTTCGTATCCTTCCTGCTGGGAACCTCTTCCCCCTTCCCTATATTTTTATTTTTTCGTTCCCTCCTCGGCTCAATTATCATTGATTGAGTAAAATATTTGATTGAGTCTGACTATTCTGGGAAATCCGCAGACGGAATAGCAGATGTATTTGGAAAAATGTTCAGAGATACAGTGGTCAAAACTTCTCCTTCGGGCAAACTAAGTTCGCTAAGTTTTTAACCGAAGCTCTTGGACCCCATTTCCGGAAGATGACCCTTGATGAAGTCGGCAACAGTTATTATGTTGTCGAGTTTGACGAAACCACAAATTCAGAAAGTAAGAAAGAGCTTCAAATGAGGATCCGATTCTGGTCCGAAAAGATGAAACGAGTGGTAGAAAGACATCTGAAAAACTGCATCTCTGTTCCAGCAGAAGGTAGTGAGAAAAAAAATGGAAACAAAATAGGTTGTGTATTCTAGTTACCGTACCTTTATCTCTTTCATCATATTTTTGTATCTGATTTTTTGTATTCGAAAGTAAAGCGTTCATAAAAAAGAAGATAAAAGCTCCTCCCATGACATGATGATTCTCAGGTGGTCTGTTTCTTAAATATCACTTGCCTCTGATCATGGAGAGATGTCTGCAAATGACCATTTCCATTTTTTTTTCCTTTGTCAAGTGTCATTTGCTGTTGTGTCACTGCTTTTTCTTTCAAAAGCTTTCTGAAAAAAACTGAGTTTTGGGGTCCCTTTTGAGTCCGGAATGATCCCTAGAGAGGTCCCTTTTTCGACTGAAAAGAGGTCCCTAAGTCCCTACTTTTTACCACTTGAACCTGTGGCAGCCCTGGATACAGTACTCTATTGAACTCTTTTTTTTTTTTTTATAGCGAGATGTCTACTCAGTTGGAGCACTGCAGAATCTGCAAAAGAAATGTCGAAGACGACTCACATTACACGATTATTACACAGAAAGGAGCTGCCGGAATTAACCAATCTAGTCAGATACGAAGGGATACCGTTGTGGTCACTGCCGGACAGAAGGTCCATGAGTTATGCAGAAAAAATTATACACACAGGCGTAACATTGACAATGACACTCAAAGGCGAAAGGATGAGTGGCTAGCTAAAATTTCCACTGCCAAGTCCGAGTTGCGGTCGAGTACTTCACAGTTCAGGTTTTAACGAGTGTTGCTTGTTTTGTGGCTGCCCTGTTGACCTCTCAGCCTCACACTGGAAAGGCTCAGATGTTTTCTGCGTTCGGACCATAGACTTTGACAAAACAATTAAAAGAAACATGCGAACTGAGAAATGATGACTGGGCAGTTAGTGTTTTCCGAAGGATATGCGCCGTCCCAAACCTTCATGCCGTTGATGCCGTGTACCATCAGCTTTGCAGCAATAACTTTCGGACAAGCCGAGGGATTCCATTCAAATACGAGAACATGAACAGTGAGCCTGAGAAAAAGAGAAGAAGGTCAGGCAGACCAGAGGACGAGGTGAAAACGGATGCTTTCATAAAAGCGATGCAGTTTCTTGAAAGGAATGACAAAGAACAGTCAACAGTCAGTGATGTAGTTCAAAAGAACGCGTGAAGCTCTTGAAGTGGATGTTGAACCTTACAGCAATGTTTATATGAAGAAAAAGATTCTCGAGCACTTCGGTACTAGAATTCTCATCTCGACTGTCGACGGAAAGTGAATGTAGTGACTTTCACGGATACTGCGTCATCAATCTTAAATCAGTATCATGTGGAAGCAAGATCTGCAGATCCCGAGAAGGAAAAAGCACAGTTGCTTTTGTGCTGCAGCGAAACTATTGAAAAAACGACATAAAAGGCCTACAGACAACCAAAGACGACTAAGACGTTTTAGAAAAACTGTAACCACTTCAGAAGCTGTGAACTTTGTACCTGACAGCCTCTGACTTTTTCTTCGGGAAATATTTGTTGGGAAGACCGTAGACCTCAAGATTGCTAGTATTGGTCATGCGATCATACAAGCAATGTGTTCCAACTCCCCAAAATTCGACAGCAACAATGATGAAGAGAACCTAGAACCCTAGTCGTTAATCCATTCCAAATGAAGAAGTTGTGAAACTAGTCGGAATCTGATTCTCTATTTTGTATTTTTTATAAGATTGATTCTATTTAATAGACTGTGAATATTAGACACTATGGGTTGACCCTAAGTAGTATACGATGAGTGTTTTAAGTGTGATTTACAATACTGACCACTGAAAACCAGTTCGGTTTGTAATTCACTTTCCCTAATTATTTTCTAAAAAAATGTAGATCATTCATTAATGATTACGATTTTTTTTTTTTCTGGTTCAATGAACAACCTATTTGATTCTATTTTCGGTCTCAGCTCGTGATTCTACGTCAGAACCACACTTTCATTCCAGAAAATCGGGCTACAACGAAAATTGTATTTTTTAGGCGAAAAAATACAGTTACTTTTTATATGGTGCTTCTTACGCTAAATCCGACTCGTTTTCGGTCTCGCCATGTTATTTTGGGTTAGAATCATACTTCAGTTCAAGAAAAACCAATGTCAACGAAAATTACAATTTTTATTCGAATAACGGAAAAAAATAGCATTAAAGGCCAAAAAACGGTTATTTTGCGTCGACTCAGAATATGCGAAAATGGATATGTTGTTCAGGTTTCTTTCTCTACAAGATGGTGTAAAAATCATTTCTGTTGCAATTTGTTTCGGGTCGACCTCTTTTTGGAGCTCATTTTCCTGTACTATCTGGAAATCAAGTTACGCTGAACAAAATGGCTATCGTAAAATTTTGATTGGATATGTTTGGGGGAATGATGGGCGTGGGGAGAGGGTTTTAGTTGCCTTCAAATCACTTTCGACTATTAAAAAGGGTACTAGCGCTTTGAATTTCCAATCGAATGAGCCTGTTTTGAAGTTTCTACGACAACACCCTCTATAAAAACCTTATATGCCCCCAGGCCATAACTTAAAAACCCTTGCCTGAGGATTGTGAGGGAATGTCCTCCTCAAAAATATTTTTCTATCTGGAAAACAACTACGCTGAACAAAATGGCTATCTCAAAATTTGATTGGATGTGTTTGGGGGAATGGTGGGCATGGGGGGGGGCAAGTTACCCTCCAATCACTTTCGACTATTAAAAAGGGCACTAGCCATTGAATTTCCAATCGAATGAGCCTGTTTTTGAAGTTTCTACGACAACGCCTTCTATAAAAACCTTATATGTACCGCAGGGCATAACTTAAAACCCTTGCCATGAGGGTTGTGGGGGAGTGTCCTCCTCAAAAACATATTTTCTACCTGGAAATCCACTACGCTGAACAAAATGGCTATCTCAAAATTTTGATTGGATGTGTTTGGGGGAATGATGGGCGTAGGGGGGGGGGGGGCTAGTTGGATTCAATCACTTTCGACTATTAAAAGGGTACTAGCCCTTTGAATTTCCAATCGAATGAGCCTGTTTTGAAGTTTCTACGATAACGCCTTCTATAAAAACCTTTTATGCCCCCGGGGCATAAATTAAAACCCTTGGCTTGAGGGTTGGGGGGAGCGTCCTCCTCAAAACATATTTTCTATCGGGAAATCAATTACGCTGAACAAAATGGTTATTGCAAAATTTTGATTAGATGTGTTTGGGGGAATGATTGGCGTAGGGGGGGGGGGCTAGTTGCCTTCCAATCACTTTTGACTATTAAAAAGGGCACTAGTCACTCCAACTTCCGATCGAATGAGCCCTTTTCGAAGTTTTTACGACGACTTCTTCGATACGAAGTGCCCGGGTATGGAGAAAAAAAAAACAAAAAAACAACACATTGTGCCCACATCGTTCTTTTTACTTAGGCAGCGCTAGCGCACTGCCTATGAAAAGGTGGGCGTAAGAGGGGGGTTAGTTACCGTCCAATCACTTTCTCTATTAAAAAGGGCACTAGCCCTTTGAATTTCCATCAAATGAGCCTTTTTTGAAGTTTCTATGATAAAGCCTTCTATAAAAAACCTTATATGCCCCCACGCCATAACTCAAAACCCTCCTCAAAAACATATTTTCTATCTGGAAAACAACTACGCTGAACGCAATGGCTGTCTCAAAATTTTGATTGTGATGTGCTTGGGGGAATTAAGGGCGTGGGGGGGGGGGGCGGGGCTAGTTGCCCTCCAATCACTTTTGACTATTAAAAGGGGCACTAGCCCTTTGAATTTCCAATCGAATGAGCCTTTCTTGAAGTTTCTACGACAACGCCTTCTATAAAAAACTTATATGCCCCTAGGGCATAACTTAAAACCCTTGCCCCGAGGGTGTAGGGGAGTGTCCTCCTCAAAAACTTATTTTCTATCTGGAAATCAACTACGCTGAACAAAATGGCTATCTCAAAATTTTGATTGGATGTATTTGGGGGAATGATGGGAGGGGGGGGCTAGTTGCCCTCCAATCACTTTTGACAATTAAAACGGGCACTAGCCATTTGAATTTCCAATCGAATGAGCCTTTTTTGAAGTTTCTACGACAAACACCTTTCTATAAAAACCTTATATGCCCCCAGGGCATAACTTAAAACCCTGCCCTGAGGGTTTTGGGGGAGTGTCCTCCTCAAAAAGATATTTTCTATTTGGAAATCAACTACGCTGACAACAAAATGGCTATCTCAAAATTTTGATTGGATGTGTTTGGGGGAATGATGAGCGTGGGGGGGGACTAGTTGCCCTCCTAATCACTTTCGACTATTAAAAAGGGCACTAGCCTTTTGAATTTCCAATCGAATGAGCTTTTTTTTGAAGTTTCTACGACAACGCCTTCTATAAAAACCTTGTATCCCCCAGGGCATAACTTAAAACCCTTGCCCCGAGGGTTGTGGTGGAGTGTCCTCCTCAAATAGATACTTTTTATCTGGAAATCAACTACGCCGAACAAAATGGCTATCTCAAAATTTTGATTGGATGTGTTTGGGGGAATTATGGGCGTAGGGGGGGGGGGCTAGTTGCCCTCCAATCACTTTCGACTATAAAAAAGGGCACTAAACACTCCAATTTGCAGTCGAATGAGCCATTTTCGAACTTTCTACGACAACTCCTTCGATACGAAGTGCCCGGGTATGGAGAAAAAAAAAAAACACATTGTGCCCACGTCGTTCTTTACTTAGGCAGCGCTAGCGCGCTGCCTATGAAAAGGTGGGCGTGAGAGGGGGGTTAGTTACCGTCCAATCACTTTCAACTATTAAAAAGGGCACTAGCCCTTTGAACTTCCCATCAAATGAGCCTTTTTTGAAGTTTCTATGATAAAGCCTTCTATAAAAACCTTATATGCCCCCACGCCATAACTCAAAACCCTCCTCAAAAACATATTTTCTATCTGGAAAACAACTACGGTGAACGCAATGGCTGTCTCAAAATTTTGATTGGATGTGCTTGGGGGAATGGATGGGCGTGGGGGGCTAAATGCCCTCCAATCACTTTCGACTATTAAAAGGGGCACTAGCCCTTTGAATTTCCAATCGAATGAGCCTTTCTTGAAGTTTCTACGACAACGCCTTCTATAAAAAACTTATATGCCCCTAGGGCATAACTTAAAACCCTTGCCCCGAGGGTTGTAGGGGAGTGTCCTCCTCAAAAAGATACTTTTTATCTGGAAACAACTACGCCGAACAAAATGGCTATCTTAAAATTTTGATTGGATTGTGTTTGGGGGAATGATGGGCGTGGGGTGCTGGGGCTAGTTGCCCCCCAATCACTTTCGACTATTAAAAAGGGCACTAAACACTCCAATTTGCAGTCGAATGAGCCCTTTTCGAACTTTCTACGACAACTCCTTCGATACGAAGTGCCCGGGTATGGAGAAAAAAAAAAAACACATTGTGCCCACGTCGTTCTTTACTTAGGCAGCGCTAGCGCGCTGCCTATGATATTCCTTCGTTTGGCTAGGGGAATGTCCATCTCATCACCAACAGCTTTTGCAAATTCAATTAACTTTTCCACAAGACCATCTCTATTATCATTCAAAAAGGCCTTTAAACTCCTCATTTTGATGAGGCACTTTCGAAACTTATTTCAACAATTTGCAGGTATTTTAGGGTGGGGTTGACTTCTTCCAGGACACTATTCCATAAACATAAAAAGCACAAAAATGAGAAATCCACATCGAAGTCAACAAAGTTTGGACTGCTCTTCTAGTGTTGAGACTTTCTGAAGAGTCACAAAGTTTTTCAATGGTATCGACAATCTTCTTAAAGCATTTAAACACTGGCTTCACAGTGAACACTCCATTTGGTTTCTGCAAGTCGTTTGACCGTAACTTCAACATTTGCCGAGAGGGCATTCCATCTCTGTGTTGAGCATGAGAAAAAAACGTACAATCTTTCCAAAGTACCAAAAAAAAGTCACACAGGAAGGAACTATGGGAAAAGAGCGTGCTCCACAAAGATTTAGTGAATGGTTGGCACAGGGTACAAACAATCTTAGGATTAAGCTCATGAACCCTAGCTTGTACTCCTGAATGTACTCCAGCCACTGTTGGCGCATTGTCGCAGCCCTGCCCTTGGCTCATTGCTATATCCAGACCATCTTCTTCAATAGGATTTAAGATATCCTGTGTAATGTCCAAGGCTCTTTTTCCTGTAAGCTTATCCTAGCCTAAAAATGACTCCTTTACTTAAACTTTCTTGTTCTCAATTTGCACATAATGAATTAACTTCACTTTTGTGATCAATGTGCGAGGCATCGGGTGTTCTGTTAAACATTATACTAAAATACTCATACATAAAAATGGTATTTTCAGACAAAATCTGCCAAAAAAAAATGAAAACTGCCAATTAGTATTGCTACTTTGCTACCCCACTTTTTGCGCTGCGGGCCCTAATAAATCATAAGTCCTTTTAGACTAATTTTTGTCACCCCTCCAGGGCTGGCACCAGGGGCGGTCCGCCCTCCCCGCACCCCTCTTCCTACGCTACTGCTGGGAAGTAAACAGACATTTTCGGAGGGAAGATTTTTAATAGGTGAGGGGATTTTATACGGGTGGATTTTCCACGTGGAGAGTTTTCCGTGGGGAGGGAAGCTTTTAGGGTGAACTTTCCAGTGGGAATTTTGCACTGGGGATTTCGCCAGAATCCTATACAAGATTTTGTTTTTTATTTGTCCTGCTGTCTCCTCGGCGATTCAGTTTTACATGTACAGATGTTCTGGGGGAATATCAACAGGTTGGAATTATCTGGGGAATTTGTCCAAGAGGGTGATTTTCTGCAGGAAAAAATTCCACAAGGAGAACTTCCCAGGCGGAAATGGGCTGCAGGAAATTTTGCAGGGGGAATTTTCATTGAGGATGGAATTTTCCTGGGGGGGGGGGGGTAGGTGCATAGGAGGAACTTTCCATGGAGAAATTTTCTGGGGAGATTTCCAATTGAGGAAGAGAGGTGGATTTCCCAGAATTATTTGAAAAAACCATCAGAAACTAAATAATAAAAGTTTTTTAACCGAAAATATGGAGCAACAGTAGAACTTACAGGAATAGAAAGTATTCTATATATGAAGGGAGTTGCCCCCTCCTCATTACCTCGCTCTTTACGCTTAAGTTTGACTTTTTGTCCCAGTTCGTTCAGAACGACTCCTGAACAATAGTGGAGTCGTTCTAGGCAGCTTCCCTCATATACTGAATAATTTTCTGTTTGTTTTAAGCATTAATGTTGCTCCTTACTTTCAGCTGAAAAACTTGTTTTTTTTTTAAATCTCAAATAAGCTGAGTTATACTAGTTTAAATTCGCTCTTTACAATCTTTGCTATTAAGCGAAGTATCTTTCACTTTTCTGGGTAGGGACGTTTAATAAAGAGGGGTGACCAGTGCAAGCTGTCCCGGGCACCGTGGCTGGGGGGATGCTGCGGCCGGGGCTTTTGGTTGTTATTTATTTAATTTTGTTTTAGGGGATGCCGTAATTAATTTTGCCCTGGGCGCCACCAACCCAGGAACGGCCCTGTTTCTAGTTTATTACATGCATAGGTGAGTAAATTGGGAAGACGAAGCTAGGGGCTACATCCTCCTTCAAAACACTTCTTTGGTAGCTCACAACCCTATAAAAAACTTGTAAGGTTCTATTGGCTTCAGAATTGATTCGATTTTATTATGATCGAATGTTTACAATAAATTTGGCGAGCCACGGCCCCATTTAAAAAAGGAAACTGCGCTCAAGATAACCCATATCTTTCCCCATAGCTGTACCAGAATGTCAATCTTATAATCAGATTTGACAAGACCAATTTCTTCTATTTGGAAATTTTTGTCTCCAAAGATTTAGACTTTGTTTTTCAAGTAATTTACGCGTCGCCGTGGATTGAGTAAAAAGGTGTGGACAAAGTTCTCTCACCAAGTTAGTGGTTTATAAAAACTTGAATGAACATCTTGTTTGATTCAGTATTACTTTGTGTCTTAACGAAACTATCACCTCAAGAAAGAATATTAAGGCAATTTTGAAGGTTGTTGATTGTGAAACCCTAAGTTGTGTAAAAGTAAGTCTTATCGCAAAATAAAAAATTACATTGACACACCAAGGATTTATACAAAAGCTGGCAAATCTTGAAGATAGATAACATAGAGTTTAAAGTCAGAGGCGGCATTTGGAGGAAATTTTTAGAACCTCTGTATGCAGATATATTACCAGACTTCAATATGAAGTTAATAAAAAGTAAAATTTTGAGAACTTTATAGTCTATTATTCGACTCCTATTTGGATATAGCTTCTTGCGACGGTACCAGATTGGAATTTATCCTGTCTTTATTTTTCCAATTATTCTGGTCGTCTAGTTTGTGAATTTCAATACGTCTGGTCTTATTCTAAGAGTAAAATAAGCGAATACAAGACACATTTTTTTTTTTTTTTACATTAAGCTTCAACTACGGCGAAGAGAGCCCTAAAAATCCTGGCCCTACTCTAAAGGGCAAATTGGTCCACTAGCTGAAGTGTGTAATATTGTTTACGCTGAAATTGGTCATTAGATTACGGGCAAAGACAGATACTTGACATTGTGTTTGTCACAGTTATCCGATTACAGAATAACAGTATCCGTCAAAATAGAAGAAAATTGGCAATTACAATTAAAAGTGATTCTTGGTATTTGGTGTAACATAAATAAAACCGCTAGAAGAAGTTTCATAATAAGGTTATGTAGAGTTATGAAATTGTTGATCGTATTATTAACATTGGATCACATATATTGTGTCAGCAGTATTTTTCCGATTGGGAGAGCTATTCTGACTTTTTGAATTTGATTATGAAAATGAAAATATTTCATTTGAAACGGATGAAAAATGCCAAGAAGTTGCACATCATAAACATGAGAATAACATGATTAAAAAAAATGTGATCAAAGTGATGAGAATCTTATGGATATAACTATTGGATTTTTGACATCTTACATCAAAAACAAAGTGGCTGTGGGTGCTTTGACTTTGGCCGTTGAAGCTGTGAATGCTGATCCAAGTCTTTTACCAGGAAGAACTTTGAAATTCTATGCCGCTGCTGACATAGGGAGCCAAGAAAAGGTAGTCTAGAATTCTAAATGAAGTGCATTTTGATATATTGTAAACAGGGGTGTAATTTTCTATGGGGAAGTGGGGGAACAACTGCCCCTCCCAGACCTCGGTTTGCACCCCCTCCCCTCCAGACCCCAGTTTGCCCCCAGCTGAAATTTTAGTTTCGTCAAAAATCTTGTCAAAACTAAGATAAGCCTGCACAATTCGGTAAATTTTTACCAAATCATATTATTGACTTACGAATAAAGTGAATATACCACTCAATGCCCTTTTTTATGCTCTTTCCAAATATAATAATCATTTTTTGTCGGAAATGAGTTTTACCCCCCACCACTATAGACTATACCAATTCAGGGTATATATTTGCACATTAGGGGGGTGGGGGTAAAGTTTAAAAAAAAACTCATCTCCCATTTATATCAGAAATAAAATTGACCCCCCCCAATGTGCCCCTGAATGTGCAAATATTCATACCCAAAAATGATTATTATATTGGTAAGAGCATAGGGAGTGGTATATTTCACTTATTTGGTCAAAATATGATTTGTAAAAATTTACCAAAAGGTACTAGCCTTAAAATTTCTAGTTGTTTCTCTGGAATCCTAATAAAATATAAACAAGTATGATAAAAAATAGGTACAAAATCCAGGCACATGCGAGAAGTGAAGTTTGGTTTAATGCTATGAAATCAAAATAGGATGAAAATATAATAGTTTATGAACAAATTTGGGCTCCATATTTGAACTGGGGGTGGGGGTAAAATAGCATATATAAAACACGTAAAAAATAACCTAGATACCTCGGTTCCTATAATAAAACAAAATTTGCCCCGAGTTAGGTACAATTATTATGCCATCATTGAATGATACAACTTATCGGTAGGGGTTTTACCCCCACCCCTAAGGGCTATACTAATACAAGTACTAATACATACAGCGTATAAATGAAGTTACCAGCCTACCCCCCTATTCACAGAAATTTATTTTATTTTGACAGGTCATTTTCACTGTCATTTTCACTTGATTAATTAAAAAAAATTTGTCCACGAATTAAGTTCTTCAAGAAAAGTAAAGAACTCCATTAAACCGAAAATGAGCAAAACAAAATCAATAATCTACCAAGCGTGAAACTAGCCTACCACAAACAATGCATCGATAAATAATGAAACCCAAAACGAGCAGAAATTACACCTATCATTTAAATAACCAAGTCAACCACCCTCTCAAAAGAGCAGAAATTAACTTGAGTAGGGCTCAAAACCCCTATGCCCTCCCAAGGCCAGAACATTTGCACTTACTGAAAAAATCGAAATGTTTTTACTTTTTACAACTTCAATAAATCAATATATTAACATTTTGATTACTAAATATCAGTATATGTATATTAAACTGACAATGCATTTTCATTCATTTGTATTTTTGTCAGTTAAGAAAGTAAACAAATTATGTTCTGGCCTTGGGAAGGCATAAATAGGGCATTTAAATAACCAGCCCAAAACTTATTTTAACATTTCTGCTCGTTTTGAGTTTGACTCTGTTATTTATTGTAATTTCTGTTCGTTTTGGGTTTCATTTATTTATCGATGCTTCATTTTGTTTTTCAGTGGTAGGTTTAGGCTAGTTTGTCAATTTTAATTTCTGCTTGGTAGATTATTTGATTTTAGTTTTGCGCATTTTTTAGTTTAATGCAGTTCTTTTTACTTTTCTTTGAAAAACTTAATTTGTGAAATTTTTTTTTATTAATTTCTGTTCGTTTTATATTGACATAGTCTTTTCAGGGAAAAAGAAAATAATACTTTAAATCTATTCGTTTTTTAAGACTTTGTAGTTTGGCCTGCTATTCGTATGCTGGAGAAAAAATTTCAGCAATTTTTAACAACATAGTCTTACACCCTTTATAAATCTGGGCACAAATAGTAGTGTTTAATTTAGTTTCATACCTCCTCTAGTTGACCGGAAATAGAAAAACTTGATACCATTCGCGAAAAAATATGTTCACTTTCTTTGATAGCTTCGATACACTTACGCTATTTTGATTTTTATGTTAAATTATAAGAGTAGAAGTAGCCCCGAAAGTTTGAACAAAATACCCTCAGTCGTTCTTGGATACAGCTGAGACGCCTTATTGGGAATTAGCATTAACACAGTGTATTTTGCTTTAATCTTAGTGCAACATTTAGTTTTTAAACATAATGGGCAAATGGGAGGGTGGGCGTAGGAGAGGGACTAGTTACCCTCCAATCACTTTCGACTATTAAAAAGGGCTTTAGCCTTTTCTGTTTTCAAATCGAATGAGCCCTTTTCGAAGTTCCTACAACTCTTCGATACGAAGTGCCCTGGTCTATAAAAAAAAAAAAAAAAAAAAAAAAAAAAAAAAAAAAAAAAAAAAAAAAAAAAAAAAAAAAAAAAAAAAAATACATTGTACCCATATCGATCTTTACTTTAAAAATTTCAAGCCTTCCAATCACTTTCGACTATTAAAAAGGGCATTAGCCCTTTCAATTTCCAATCGAATGAGCCGTTTTTGATTTTTTACGACAACGCTTTCTATAAACACCTTATATGCCCTAGGGCATAAATTAAAATCCTTGCCTTGATTGCTGTGAGGGGGTTGTCATCCTCAAAGACCCAATTTCTGGAACTTCCAACTAAGCTAAACAAAATGACTATCTCAAAATTTTGATAGGGTCTGTTTAGGGAAATGGTGGGCGTGAGAGGGGCGTTAGTTGCTCTCCAATCACTTTCAACTACTAAAAAAGGCACTAGCCCTTTCAATTTCCAATCGAATGAGCCCTTTTGAAGTTTCTACGACAACGCTTTCAATAAAAAACCTTATATGCCCCCAGGGCATAACTTACAACCCTTGCCCCGAGGGCGGGGGGGTGTTATCCTCAAAGACCTAATTTCAAGAACTCTCAAAAGCTTTGAAGAAAATTGCTATCTCAAAATTTTGATCGGCTGTGTTTCGGGAAATGCTGGGCGTGAGAGGGGGATTAGTTGCCCTCCAATCACTTCCGACTATTAAAAATGGCACTAGCCCTTTCATTTTCCAATCGAATGAGCCGTTTTTGAAGTTTATAAGACAACGCTTTCTATAAAAACCTTATATGCCTCAGGGCATAACTTACAACCCTTGCCCTGAGGGCTGTGATGGGGTTGTCATCCTCAAATACATAATTTCCGAACCTTTCAACTACGTTTAACAAAATGGCTATCTCAAAATTGTTGATTTTATGTGTTTGGGGAAATAGCGGGCGTGGAGAGGGGGTTACCTGCTCTCCAATTACTTTCGACTATTAAAAAGGGCACTAGCCGTTTCAGTTTCCAATCGAATGATTCCTTTTTGAAGTTCCTACGACAACGCTTTCTATAAAAAAAAACTTAATATGCCCCCAGGGCATAACTTACAACCCTTGCCCTGAGGACTTTGGGGGAGTGTCCTCCTCAAATACATAATTTCCTTACTTTTTAACTACGTCGAACAAAATGGCTATCTCAAAATTTTGATTGGATGTGTTTTGGGAAATGGTGGGTGTGAGAGGGGTGTTAGTTACCCTCCAATCTCTTTCGACTATTAAAAAGGGCACAAGCCCTTCTAATTTCCAATCGAATGAGCCCTTTTTGAAGTTTCTACAACATCACTATCTGTAAAAACCTTATATACCCCTAGGATATAACTTACAACCCTTACCCTGAGTGCTTGTAGGGGGAGTGTCATCCTGAAAGATATAGTTTCCGGTCCTTTCAACTACTTTGAACAAAATGGCTATCTCAAAATTTTGATTGGATGTGTTTGTATAAATGGTGGGCGTGGAAGGGGTGTTAGTTGCCTTCCAATCACTTTCGACTATTAAAAAGGGCACTAGCCATTACAATTTTCCAATCAAATGAGCCTTTTTTTGACGTTTCTACGACAATGTTTTCTATAAAAAACCTTATATGCCCCCAGGGCATAACTTAAAACCCTTGCCCTGAGGGCTTTGGGGAAGTGCCCTCCTCAAAAACATAATTTCTATCTGGAAATCAACTATGCTGAACAAAATAGCTACCTCAAAATTTTATTGGATGTGTTTGGGAAGTGGTGGGTGTGAGAGGATGTTAGTTATCCTCCAATCACTTTCGACTATTAAAAAGGGCACAAGCCCTTCTAATTTCCAATCGACTCAGCCCTTTTTGAAGTTTCTACACCATTAGTAGGCCTATCTATAAAAACCTTATATGCCTCCGAGGGCATAACTTATAACCCTTACCTTGAGGGCTTTGAGGGGAGTATCATTCTCAAATATATAATTTCCGGACCTTTCAACTACTTTGAACAAAATAGCTATCTCAAAATTTTGATTGGATGTGTTTGGATAAAGGATGGGCGTGGAAAGGGTGTTTAGTTGCCTTCCAATCACTTTCGACTATTAGAAAGGGCACAAGCCCTTCTAATTTCCAATCGAATCAGCCCTTTTTGCAGTTTCTACACCATCAGTATCTATAAAAACCTTATATGCTCCGAGGGCATAACTTATAACCCTTACCCTGAGGGCTTAGGGGGGACTGTCATCCTCAAACATATAATTTCCAGACGTTTCAACTACTTTGAACAAAATAGCTATCTCAAAATTTTGATTGGATGTGTTTGGATAAAGGGTGGGCGTGGAAGGGGTGTTAGTTGCCTTCCAATCACTTTCAACTATTAAAAAGGGCACTAGCCATTTCAATTTCAAATCAAATGAGCCCTTTTTGAAGTTTCTACGACAACGCTTTTATATAAACACCATATATGCCCCCAGGGCATAACTTACAACCCCTGCCCTGAGGGCTGTAAGGGGGGGGGTGTCATCCTCAAATACATAATTTCCGAACTGTTCAACTACGTTGAACAAAATGGCTATATCAAAATTTTGATTGGATGTGTTTGGGGAAAAGGTGGGCGTGAGAGGGGGTTAGTTGTCCTCCAATCACTTTCGACTATTAAAAGGGCATTGACCGTCTGAATTTCCAATCGAATGAGCCGTTTTTGAAAGTTTCTACGACAAACACTTTCTATAAAAACTTTATATGCCCCCAGGGCATAACTTACAACCTTTGCTATGAGGTCTGTGGGGGGGGGCTGTCATCCCCTCAAATACATAATTTCCGAAACTTTCAACTACGTTGGAACAAAATGGATATCTCAAAATTTTGATTGACGTGTTTGGGGAAAAGGTGGGCGTGAGAGGGGGGTTAGTTGTCCTCCAATCACTTTCGACTATTAAAAAGGGCCTTGACCGTCTGAATTTCCAATCGAATGAGCCGTTTTTGAAGTTTCTACGACAACGCTTTCTATAAAAACTTTATATGCCCCAGGGCATAACTTACAACCCTTGCTATGAGGGCTGTGGGGGGGGGGGGGGTTGTCATCCTCAAATACATAATTTCCGAACCTTTTAACTACGTTGAACAAAATGGATATCTCAAAATTTTGATTGGATGTGTTTGGGGAAAAGGTGGGCGTGAGAGGGGGGTTAGTTGTTGGGCTGTGGGGGAGTGTCCTCCTCAAAAACATAATTTCTATCTGGAAATCAACCACGCTGAACAAAATGGCTATCTCAAAATTTTGATTGGTTGTGTTTGGGGAAATAGTGGGCCTGGAAGGGGTGTTAGTTGCCTTCCAATCACTTTCGACTATTAAAAAGGGCACAAGCCACTCCAATTTCTAATCGAATGAGCCCTTTTAGAAGTTTCTACGGCAACTCCTTCGATACGAAGTGCCCTGGTCTAAAGAAAAAAAAAATAATACATTGTGATTTTGAAAAATTGGGCCCAACTCTGCCCTTCCCCCCAGAATTTTCACAAAATTTCATCACTGATTGTAAAAGGTACAGATTTAGGGGCTGGCCTCTTCAGAAGGAAAACACTATAAAATTCAAAACAGTTAAAATGATACATTCTTCATGAATTTTCCATACGTGACGCTTTTCTTTAAATTAATTTAACTGCAAATAAGCAACGTCAACAACATCAGACGACGGAAAAAAAAATCTGGGAGAATATATAATTTGGGCTATATGCTTGACCATAAGAGGGGGGGGGGCTGGGGATGAAGTACAGTGCTTTTAGGAATGATATAAGTTATTATTTTATAATTTTTGTCCCTTCCGTATTTGCCCGTACACACTCGAGAAGTTTGCTGAATTTAAGTTCTAAGAAAACCGGTTTCATATTTCATAGCCACAAAGATAAGTGACAGGTGACAGAATGCATTGGACTTCTTTAGTTTGGGCTACATGTTTCCACATTACGGCTGGGGGGGGGGGGGGGGGTAAGGTTAGGTTTTAGTTACTTAGCATTCACCCTTTTGGCTCAAAAGAGTCGTATAAACAGAAGCGCAAGCTGTACTTACCCTAAACAGTGGGTGGGGGTTGGCCTTCCATATACGCCGTGGAAATGAGTGGAGGTACAAGGATTGGTAATTGTTTAGTTCTGGGAACAATTTAAGGAAACAATAAAAATTCTGAAAAACTACTTCAAAATAGTCATAAATACCTAGTTGTTTCTTTCCTAAAGGGACACAGCTTCGTCGCGCACCCCTCATGGGTAAATAGGGGGGTGTGAGGGCGAAGTGAAGCAATGCATCCTTAGAAATGAGTTAAGTAAGTGCTGTAAGTTATGCTAAGTAAGTTAAGTATGGCTGTTTTAGTGTAGTTTTTGGAATTTTAGTGTTTCCTTAAAATGATCTCCACACCTTACACAAGTGTTTCCTTAAAATGATTTGCAGTGTTTACAGTTTGAGTTACAGTGTTTCCTTAAAATGATCTCCACTATTACACAAGAATAGAAACCATTTCCCAACCTCTTATTTGGTTAATTATCCAGTTTACTTCCTATCCTTAGAAATCTAATAAAATAAACCAAATTCCATTATGTTATTAACTTTTACTCAACATGAAGTTGCTGTGAAAGTGCTTTGAAATTTGACTTCACTTTCATTTGAAAAGACTTCAATTTCTGATTGTTTTTCAAACCGTGCCGGAAATCCCTCCTTCGTGGAAAATTTTACGCCTAGGAGAATTTATACCGTGAATTCTCATATGGCAAATTTCTTCTGGGGAATTCCCCTACAGAAAATTATCACCGTGGAAAATCACCCCAAGCAGAAAAATCACCCCCAAACAAAAAAAAAACAGTGTCTGTATACTTCCCAATAAGAACTACTACTACTACTACTACTAACAACTCATCGCAGCACCAAGCCTCCTGAGGCCAACACAGCTACGCACGCTCCTCCTCCACCCAAATCTATTCAAAGCCTCCCTTTTTACACCCGCCCACGAAGTTCCCATTTCCTTTAAATCTTTCTTTATGACGTCCTCCCACCCCAGACGGGGACGACCTGCTTTCCGTTTAGCCCTAGATGGTTGGCCGAAAAGAACAATCTTCGGCAATCTGTAATCCTTCATCCGCACAACGTGCCCTAGCCACCTCAACCTTTCTTTCATTATAGCCCTAGAGAGCGGTACTGAACCACATTTTTCGTATAGCCTATTGTTTGAAATACGGTCAGTCAGCCGGGTACCCAGAACAATCCTTAAGCAATTTCTCTGGAAAACATCTAACAAATCTTCATCTGCTTTTCGGAGCGTCCATGCTTCAGAGCCATATTTGACCACTGTCATCACTGTAGCTTCTAATATTCTAATCTTGGTTTGCAGACTTATCTTCCTATTCTTCCAGACTTTTTTTAACTGTGAAAAAACACCCTGAGCCTTGGCTATTCTGTATTTAACATCTTCACTGCTCCCACCATCTTTACTAATAATACTACCAAGGCAAGTAAAGCTGCCCACCTGATCAATCTTTTCATTACCCAAAGTCACCTTTTCATCTTCACTTATTCCTAGCCTTAGTGACTTAGTCTTCCTAACTTTAATTTTCAAACCAATTCTAGCACCCTGAACTCGCAAAACCTCTAAAACTCCATTCATTTTGCTCACACTTTCATCTAGGATGCTTAAATCATCAGCATAATCCAAGTCCAGGAGACTTTTTCCTCCCCATTTGATTCCGTGGTCTCCCATTGCCTTTCCTGTGCCCCTTAAAACAAAGTCCATCAAAATAATCCATACAAAGGGGGATAGAACACAACCCTGCTTAATTCCTGATTTAATACAAAACCAGCTGCTAACCTCATTTCCTACCTTAACCGCAGCAGTGTTATTCTCGTACATAGCACTAATCACTTTAATGTATTTGTCTGATATACCATACAAGGATAAAACCTTTACTAAAGCTCTTCTATCAACAGAATCGAACGCTTGCTCATAATCTATAAAAACTGAGGACCAAAGGTTATTTGAAAACTCAGGCACTTCTCAATTATTAGCCTAAGAGTGAAAATTTGGTCGACACATCCTCTACCTTTTCTAAAACCGCACTGCTCTTTCTTAAAACTTTGTCTACGGCATGTCTCAGTCTAAAAAGTATCATATTACTAAGTAATTTACTACCTACAGAGACCAGACTAATGCCTCGATAATTACCACACTCACTTTTATCACCTTTCTTATAAAGTGGCTTAATTAAGGTTTTCCTAAAATCGTTAGGTACTTCCCCTTTTTCAAAAATCGTATTCACAATCTTCAGTAACTTATTTCTAACCTCAGAGCCACCATATTTAGGAAACTCATTTACCACCCTATCAGCACCTGGAGAAATACTACACGTAAACAATGGGCAAATTTCGTAACTTATAGCTCTTTCTCCAGGTGTGGGGGGTCATGTTTTCTCCAAAGGAATAGTTATTGGACCTTCCAACTATGCTGAACAAAATGGGTACAGATACTGCACAATTTTGATTGGGCGACCCTTGGGAAAAGGGGCGTGGGAGGGGGCTATTTGCCCTCCAATCTTATTGTCACTTAAAAACAGCTCTAGAAACTTTTGATTTCCGATCTAATGAGCCCTCTCCCGATGTTCTAGAATCACCGGTTTGAAACGATCATCCCTGGAAAAAAACAAAAAAAAAAAAAAACAACAAATAAACACGCATCCGTGATCTTTCTTCTGGCAAACAATGCAAAATTCCAAATTTTTGTATATAGGAGCTTGAAACCACCGCAGTGGGGTTCTCTAATATGCTGAATCCGATGATGTGATTTTTATAAGACCGTGAGACTTTTCGGAGTAGTTTTCTCTCCTTTTGCAAAAAATATGGGAAATTTTCTCGGGCTCTTAACTTTGGATGGAATTATCCAATTTAAACATAAAAATTTCGTAATTTGGAATCAGCTTTAAAATTCGATTTTTTTTATGTATCTACTCTTTTTTTAGAGTTTCGGTTACTATTGTGCTGCGTCGCTCCTCACCTACCATTCGTTGCCACGAACTGTTTGATCGGAACTTCTTTGAAGCATCTTATTTACGGAATACATTAAATCTGAAAATAAACTTTCTTATGAATCCCCAAGTTGTACTTGTTTTCCTATTCTCTACATATCTTAAAATTGATTTAAAAACATTTTCCAAAAAAGTTTTTTAAAGAAAAGTAGCAATATTAAAACCAAAACGAGGGAAATAAAGTTATATAATAAGTTACACTCAAACCGAACAGAAATTATTTGAGTGAAAAAATGAAACTAGAAACGAACGGAAGCTAAAATGAGCAACAAAACGAACACAATTCACTATGAATGAATCAATAAAACCTGAAACAAACAGAAACTAAATTGAACAATTAAGTTTACTTTAAAACAAATAGAAACTAACACAAATATACCCGCAAAGGCTAAATTGTCATTTGTGATATACTGAAAACGATATGTTTCGAATAGCGTGTTCTTTATTTACTATTAAATAAAAAAAAGTTTTATTCAACTAAAAGTAAGCAGCGACATTAAAAGGAACAGAAAACTATTCCGTATATGAGGGGGGCTGCCACTTCCTCAGCCCTCACTCTTCTTGCTAAAGTCTCAAGTTCTTTAAAAATACAGTTCATTAAAATTCAACGGTCCTTGTATTTGAACAGTTTTTATCAAAGAAATAGGACAAAAAGTCAAACTTCAGGGTAAAGAGCGAGGGTCGAGGTAGGGGCAGTCCCCCTCATGTACTGAATAATTTCTTTTCGTGTTAAGTTTTAATGTTGCTTTTTTACTTTCAGTTGAAAAACTTTTTTTATATCCAATTTAGGACCGTTTTTCAAATACTGCCAGAAAATCCCCTTCGCTCCCTCTCGTGTGAAATTTATCTTAGAGAATCCCTCTGAAAACGTTCCTCCCACGGAAAATTTTCCCCATGGACCCTCCCCCCGCAGAAAATCCCCCTCTCAAAAAAGGGAGGGGGGTTGTCATTTTTTCCCGTTTCCCAGTAACAAATGCCGTATGTGAGCAGTGGGTAAATTGTGCAACTTACAGCCTTTTCCCCAGGGACTATGGAGGGCCATGTCATTCTCAAAGGCATAGTTAATGGACTTTTCAATTATGCTGAATCAAGTGGCTATCCTAAAATTTGATTGGATGACTTTTGTGAGAAAGAGGTGTGGGAGGTGGGAATTGCCCTCCAATCTTTTTGGTCATTTAAAAAGGGCTCTAGAACTTTTGATTTCCGATCAAACGAGCCCTCTCTCGACCTTCCAGGTTTACTCTCCAGGTTTACTCATTCGATTCGATTACCCCTGAAAAAAAATAGACAAAAACAAAAACACCCAACCGTGATCTTTCTACTGTAAAAAAAAAAAAAAAAAAAAAAAAAAAAAAAAAATCCACATTTCAGTATGCAGGAACTTGAAACCTCTACAGTAGGGTTCGCTGATATGCTGAATCTGACCGTGTGATTTTCATTAAGATCGCTTGATTGTTTGGGGGTATTCCCCACTTTTTTGGAAATCAGGCAATTTTATTCAGGGTTGTAGCTTTTGAACGGTGCATTAAACTTCATGGAGTTTATATATTTAGAATCAGCATAACAAGCCAATTGTTGTGATTTATCAATTCTTATCAAAATTCTGTATTTGAGAGTTTCGTTCATTATTGAGCCGAGTCGCTCCATACTTGCCGTTCGTTACCACGAACTGCTTGATAGAAAAGAATTTCAAGTTCAGAATAGATAATAATCAAGTTTACTGGGAATGAAAAAAAACAAGTCCTTAGAATAAAAACAGATGTTGCCTTCAATTTTATTTTTTCATAAGGATACCTTTTTGTCACTATTTTTCCTCTTGATTGCATTTCATTCAAAATCATAAAATATTGATCCCTAAATAAAAGTTTAAAACGTCAATTGATAGTTTTTCTTAAGCATTCTGACTAGTTCTAGTCATTTTTCAACTGCCTTTCTACACACTTGAAAGGAACTAATTTAAAAAGAAGATTAAATGAAATTTATTCTGTAATGTAGGCTACTTTTGAAACTAATTTTTTTCTAATATGTTAATGCACGAAAAAAAAGGGATTACTAGAAGTTTTATTACTGGCAATTTGGAACTTTTTAGCGTTATAAAGAAATGAAAAAGTATTCAGAATACGTTTTGTTGTTAATAAAGTAGAATTAACCATCTAGCCTTTGTTTTTTTTTTTAGGGGTTTAGCGCCACGCCTTTTTGTGAATTTCTGATTGTTTTAAGATGATTTTGACTGTTAATTTTATCCCTATTCGTTTTAGGTTTCGCTTATTCATTCATTTTAATTTCCGGTCCTTTTAACTATAAACATTTCTTTTTGGAAAATATTTTTCAAGTTTGATATCTTTTGTTTTTAGCAGGCCAATGTTAATTAGCAAGACATTTTGTAAATTTTTGTTTTAGCTTTTCCTGCTAATATCTAAAATGTTAGGTTGCAAAATGCATTTTATGCAGAACTGACATATCCCTCTGAAATTTGATCAGCCTTAGTTTTGCGCATAGGTTCTAATAAGTTTTGTGCATAAGGTTACTAAGAAATTCGGGGTGAACAGGATTTTATATCACACGGATTGAAAATCTGCTCGATTTTTTTGTCTTCTGCCAGGCTGAGGAGGTATCTGCGAAGTCTGCAGCCAAGACTTCGCGCCTTTTTTCACTGGGCCAGGCCTTAGCTCGTATTGTACTGAGTCAGAGCATAGCCAGTTTGTGCCCTGAGCCATTTCGCTACATGGACTTAGCTTCTTCTTGCAATGGTTCAGGACTTAGCTTGTCATTTCATTGAGCCAAGACAAAGCTCATATTTGCAAGGAGTCAGGGCTAGCAAATTTTTCCACCGACGCATGCCGCGGCTTGGAATTGCTGCGTTTTTGCCGACTCAGACCTACTTCTCTGACAGCATTATGATTCCCAGGGCTAGGAAACGTGAGATCAGGTGATGTAAAACTTATCTATACAGATAGGAGGAATAGGGTATGAAGGCTGTGAGTTGAAGATGTAATGATTGAGGAAGCTTGTAAGTCTTGTTAGTTAGTTGCCGACAAAGGAATTTTCGCAGTACACTTTATGGCAAGAAAGTGTAATGTATCGGTAATAGTGGTATATGCCACGATGGAAACGACTGTCCGAGACACCCATAGTCGTCATTTATATTAAATATCACTAAATATCATTCCTATTAAATTAAATACCATTTAATCAACTTTAAACAAAAAGCATGGGGAAAGTTAATGATAATTGTAGCGGATAGTCTACTTTTAAGAAGGCCTCAATGATAAAGATTTAAAATCTTTTAAAGGTTTATTTTAGTGCACGTTTAATTCAAAAATAGGACACATCACAGCGCCACAAACGGACGCGGCCAGGGGAGGAACTAGCGTTGGAGTTTTTCCAACAATTCCTACCGCATGCGCATGCATCATCAGCAATCGGTAAAAATTCTTTGTAGTGCACTCGCGAAGGAGGAGCCAAGGAGAAATGTGCCACACATGATGTGCCAGGAAACTCTTCAGTGGAGAAGATAGCAACGCGCATTCTGTATATAACCTAGCTTATACGTCTGTTGTGGGCTAACCCTGTTGACAGGGTTGCCACTATCCTAGCAATTTATCACTTTTTTTAGTGATTTTTATACAAAACACAAAAAAATCAGCACATAAATTACTAGACTGTTTAAGAAAATAACTAAAATCTAGTGATTTTTTCACCGGGCGGCAACGCTGCGTATTGATTATGGTATTATAGATTGGATACAGGTCGGATTTGAAATTTAGGCAGAAAAGCTACTTTGCAGGTATTTTTAACGTTGATAGACTCCGTATAAGAATCACGGTTGCAGCGGTAGCTGCAACCTAGTAAAGAGCTAACCACAGCCCGTAGTAACCCAAAATTAAAAAACGTGTTTTGAAAAAAGCTGCCTAGTGAAGCAAAATTGCCATCTGACACTGACTCAGGAATGGTAACTATTATTTTGGTTCGTCTTAAAAGTAAAAGTTTATTGCGAGAAGAAATTTATGGTGATTAAAAAAAAAGCCTCAAACCCGTCGAAAATGGCGTCAGATCAAAATGATAAGTGTACTATTGGAATCAACTGGCCTTTTTTCAACAGGCCTAGCGGGCTACCAGAACATCACAGAGAGATGCTTAATGGCTCATCCAAAGCTATTTCTCATATCTACGTGCTTTTTATAAATTCCGCCTTTTGCAAGTGCCATATGGCACTAAAATGACACTTTTTGTACCATTTCTCAAGGGGCGGCACTAGCAGGATACCAGAACATCCTAGACAGATCTTTTATAGCTCATATAAAATATATTACTCATATCTACGTCGTTCATATAAATTCCCCCATCACAAGTTCCAAATGGCACTAAAAACGGCATTTTTGGTGCCCTGTCATGTGGAAAAGGTGGGGCTATTGCGCTAGCAGAACTTATTAGAGTGATGTTTAATGTCTCATTTGAAAGCTATTGCTCATATATACGTGTTCGTTATTTTTAATTTTTTATTTATTTTTTTTTTATCAATTTTACCATTCGTAAATGCGATATAGCACTGAAAACAACACTTGGTGCCACTTCTTAAGGGGGAAAACCTCTGAAGTACAAAACAGGTATTACTATTGTAATAGTTATTTTCCAGAACTCTTAACTGGAGGTCTACAAGAACCCCTCCCATACACTCCGCCTCCCAGCTCCCTTAGTAAGTTTCATAAATCGTCTGCTCATCAGTAAGCTACTGAAACATTAGCAGGCTACCAAACCATCTTAGATAGCTATTTAATGGCTCAATTAAAAGCTATTGCTTATATTTACTAGCTTTTTAAGAATTCTACCATCTATTAGATTTCACAGATTTCAACGTTAACTAGTTTCTGGAGAGAAGTTGCAATGAACTCTTTGTCATAGTTGAAGCATTAGCTGCAACCTAGTAAAGAGCGAACCACAGCCCATAGTAACTAAAAGTTTAAAAATGTTTAAAACGGTCTTTTTCTCTTCTTCTTTTTTTCCAGGCCTAGCGGTTTACTAGAACATCATAGAGAGATGCTTAAGAGCTCATTCAAAAGCTATTTCTCATATATACGTGATTTATATAAATTCCGCCATCTACAAGTGCCATATGGCACGAAAAACTGCACTTTTTATGGGCTACCAGAACATCTTAGATAGATTTTTGATAGGTCATATAAAAAATATTTCTCATGTCTACGTTCTTCCTATAAATTCCACCATTTGTAAGTTTCAAATGCCACTTAAAACGGCAATTTTGGTGCCATGTCTGAAGTGGAAAAGCTGGGGCTCGTGGGTTACCAGAACCTTTTAGAGTTATGTTTAGTGGCTCATTTGAAAATTTTTGCAGTACTTGTCTATTATATAAAACACACTCGACAAGTGAAGTTTGGTGACTATAAAATATGATGAAAATAGAATAGCCTACTTTATTAGCTAAATTGTGAAGGTCATTTGTGAATGATTAAATTGGGAGCTTCGGCAGACCGTCTGAAAGACAAAGAAAAGTTAATTATTAACGTGATTCTTGACCTAGTTCATTTTAGTTCATTATTAACGCAATTCTTGAGGACGCCGGTTAGTTTGCTTTGACTAGTGATAGAATATAGTGTCTCACCATGGATGTTCAAGAATCATTTCAGATTGTTTGAAAAGCTACAACATAACTGAGCTGGAATAACTAGGTTTCACTCATTTGAAAGTGAACCAAAAAAAATAATTTTGTCGACCCAGAAGCCGGCGCCTCTACCCAAAAAGTATAGAGAATGTGGGGTTCCGCAATGTGGAAAAACAAACGGTACCGAGGTACATCCCGCATTATTTACATTCATACTTAATAGAGTACACGTAGCGGACGACAGTAAAGGCAGAAGGCTGAGTTCATTTTAACATGATTCTTGAGGATATTTCTGCGTTCTGGGAGCTTATTTCTAAGTTGTAGTTTTCACAATTTTTCAAATAAAGTATTCTATTTTTATCATATTTTTTTTTTTCATTAGGTTTAATAGGTTCGGTTAGGTTAAAATAGGTTTGTTTAGGTTACGTATTTCATATATGCTATGTTTTATCCCCTCCCCCTCTAATGTGCAACTGTATAGCCCAAAATTGTTTCTAAACTATTATATTTTCATCATAAATTTTGATTTATTTCATTAGCACTCACCAAACTTCACTCTCAAGTGTGTTTTACATAATAGACAAGTACCACTTTGGCTCATATCTACGTGCTTTTTATCAATTCTACCATTCGTAAGTGAGATATAGCACAGACAGCAACACTTTTGGTGCCACATCTTAAGTGGAAAATTTCGGAAGCATAAAACGGTATCATTGTAATAATCATGGTCCATAAACCCTTAACTAGAGGTTTGCAAGAACACCTCCCGCAATTTCCTCCTCCAGTTCCTCTTAATAAGCTACGCAATTTATGTCCTACAGACACCAATATATTAAATTACATTATTAGAGGCGTGGGACTGCTAGTACAGCGATGGACTTAAAATTAGATTATCATGCATTCGATTCCAGCTTGGATTTTTTTTTCAATCGTGGTTTGTCCCTTCTTATGATTACTTTTCAGATAATCCACTATTTTTGCAAATTTGGAGCACTCATTTTTTATAGCATATCCCGGGAGGGCTCATTTTAAACCTATTACTCATATCTACGTGCTTTTTATCATTTTTACCATCCAAAGGTGCCATATAGCACTAAAAACGGCACTTTCGGTACCACTTCTTAAGTGGAAGAGTTTGGAAGCATAAAACGGCACCATTGCAATAATTATGGCCCAAAGTCCTTAATTGGAGGTTGATAAGAACACCTCACGTATACTCCCCCTCCAGACCGTCTTAGTAAGTTTAATAAATCGCCTAATCATCTTAAAAGTAAAAGATTATTGCGAAAAAAATAGCTAAAACTAAAAGCTTTTCAAAAATTGACCAAAAATTTAGCTTGAATGATCAACAGTTTTAAATGAACCTTCAAACTTCACTCTGCGATGAAGCCTTTGCGCTAGTTCTAACGGTGGTAATTGAGGGAAGAGACGTCCTTGCCCCCCTAGTATTTTGCTTCTGTCTAGGTTTTTAAAAACCCTTTTTTTGGTCATTTCATTGGAAAAGGCACTTTTTTCAGTTAAAGAAAGGGGAGAGAAAGAACCGAAAGTGCAATTTATGGGAATGTGCTATCACGTCAAATTTATAAAAAGCGATTAGGTATAAATATAAGCTTTTCAATGAGCCTTTAAACAGCTCTGTTTTTATTACAGTAGCCTTCTAGTTTCCGCCAGTCAGTAGGTGATTTATAAAGCCCTGTCTTCATTATGGCTTTTTCAGCTTAGTTGACCGAGTAAGTAAACAGCTTTTTGCTCATCGAAAAACCAACGTTGCTGAAAAACGTGTATTGTTTTGCGAAGTATGGATAATGAACTTTATGTTATAGACTGAAAGTCTTTCGTAGCTGTCATGGTTGTTTGCTGTATTTTCTAGAGGTGTCTTATCTCCCCTAGACCGGTGATAATTCGAAATTATATTGAAAATAAGTTTTCAACTAAAACTAAGGAAATACATTAAAAATTAAAACGAATATACATTATTCCGTATAAATAAAAAAGATCATTGCAGCGTTGTTTCTACATTAAATTTTAATCAAAAACGAATAAACATTAATTTAAAAAGACAAAGTTTTTGCCGAAGGAAGTAAAGAGCGAAGTTGAAACTTAAAACGGACAAAAATTACTACTTCACAGCCTATCTAATATATATCAATAAAACTAGTACAAATAAACCGACTAATTTTGTTTCCCTATGCTTTTAGGATTATAAAAAACTAGCGCTTTACTGAAAACACAAAATAATATAGGAGTTTTGGTACAGTAAAAGCAAACCAATTAAGGATACTTTTTACAGAATAAAAATATTATCAATCCCTTTTAGGATTAATCTCTTTTAAGATAAAGCAACAATCAATTTTAGGATTGTTGCTTTTTTACGTTTAATTTGGTATAACTTCTGCAAAATGGCTCAGTTCAATGACTGGCTCTCGTTTTGGTTCTGAAAAGGAGATGTCATGATTAGTTTGTACAGAAGTTCTAAGTAAAGCCATCTTGATAGTATTAGGGCTATATGCTAGCTTTATAATTTGTATCATAGCTTAAAATTCACTGTTGCATAGAGAGAAATAATCGGAATTCCAGAGTTCATATTATGTCTTATTTTATCTTCATTTCAAGTAATATTAAATCATATTTATTACAATTTAAGACTGAATATTACCCACTGTTGGTATTATAGCTGGTGAGACCAAAATGCTGCTTGATAAATCAATCCAATATTTCTGTATGCTGCTCAATTACTTTGCGGTTATTAAAAAAAAATAATTTTACGCTTATGTTTTTAAGATAATTTTAATTGTATACTGAAAGTTGTATACTGATGTCACAACTGGTGTAAGACTATGAAAAAAAATTATAGATTCGTTTATTGTTGTCAGCCCACATACTCACTTTTGACACTCCCAAATCAATAATCCTATTTTTTATACTTGACTTTTGTGTTTTCAGTAAATCGCTAGTTTTTATGATCCTAAAAGCATAGGGAAACATAATTAGTTGGTTTATTTGTTCTAGTTTTATTCATATATTAATTAGAAAAACTGTTTCCACAAAATAAGCTTTTCAAAGAAAAGTAAAGAACTCCATTAAACAAAAAATGAGCAAAAATAAAATCAAATAATCTACCAAGCGTGAAACTACCACAAATCAGCATCGATAAATAAATGAACCCCAAATGAACAGAAATTACAATAAATAACCGAGTCAAACTCAAAACGAGCAGAAATTAACATAAGTTGGGCGCAAATCCCCTATGCCTTCCCAAGGCCAGAACAAAATTTGCACTTTACTGAAAAAATATAAATGTTTTTACTTTTATAACTTTAATAAATCAAATAATATTAACATTTTGATTACTAAATATCAGTATATGTATATTAAACTGACAATGCACATTCATTTGTATTTTTTCAGTAAAGTGCAAATTTTGTTCTGGCCTTGGGAAGGTATAGGGGTTTTGCGCCCAACTTATGTTAATTTCTGCTCGTTTTGAGTTTGACTCGGTTTAGTTGTTATTGCTTTCCAATTACTTTAGACTATTAAAAAAGGCACTAGCCATTTCAATTTCCAATCGAATGAGCCCTTTTTGAAGTTTTTACGACTACGCGTTATATGAAAACCTTATATGCCCCCTGGGCATAATTCAAAACCCTTTCCCTGAGGGCTGTGGGGGGGGGGGGTCATCCTCAAAGACCTAATTTCCAGAACTTAAAACTACGTTGAATAAAATAGCTATCTCAAAATTTTGATTAGATGTGTTTGGGGAAAAGGTGGGCGTGAGAGACGGGTTAGTTGCCCTCTAATCACTTTCGACTATTAAAAAGGGCACTAGCCCTTTGTATTTCCAATCAAATGATCCTTTTTTTAAGTTTTCTACGACAACGCCTTCTATACGAAACCTTTTATGCCCCCAGGGCATAACTTACAACCCTTGCTCTAAGGGCTCTGGGGTACTGTCCCTCAAAAACATAATTTCTATCTGTAGTCAACTACGCTGAACAAAATGGCTATCTCAAAATTTTGATTGGATGTGTTTCGGGAAATGGTGGGCGTGGAAGGGGTGTTAGTCGCCTCTGAATCACTTTCGACTATTAAAAACGGCACAAGCCACTCCAATTTCCAATTGAATGAGCCCATTTCGAAGTTTCTACGACCACTTCTTCGATACGAAGTGCCCTGCTCTGAAGGAAAAAATTAATAAATAATACATTGTGACAGCATCGTTCTTATATGCCCCCAGTGCATGACTTAAAAACCGTTGCCCTGAGGGTTGTGGGGGAGTGTCCTCCTCTTTACTTAGTCTCTGTTTCTTGTCTCGTTCTCGAGTGTCCCCGTTCTTTACTTAGGCTAAAGTAAAGTTTTACTGGATGTGTGTTGGGGGAATGATGGGTGTGGGGGGGGGGGGGGGCTAGTTGCCCTCCAATCACTTTCGTCTATTAAAAAGGCACTAGCCCTTTGAATTTCCAATCGAATGACCTTTTTTTTGAAGTTTCTACGATAACGCCTTCTTTAAAAACCTTATTTGCCCCTAGGGCATAACTTAAAACCCTTGCCCTGAGGGCTGTGGGGGAGTGTCCTCCTCAAAAACATGTTTCCTATGTGGAAATCAACTACGCTGAACAAAATGGCTATCTAAAAATTTTGATTGGATGTGTTTGGGGGAATAATAGGCGTGGGGGGGGGGCTAGTCGCCCTCCAATCGCTTTCGACTATTAAAAAGGGCACTAGCCTTTTGAATTTCCAATCGAATGAGCCTTTTTTGAAGTTTCTACGACGACAACGCGTACTATCAGTTTTCATTCAGCGCTCGTCTGATAAACATCGCCTCGGGGAGTGTTGCTTGCAAGTGAAATACGAAATAGAATTTAGATTCTTGTGATAAATGTCTCTGGACTGTTATTTATATATGATTATTGATCGTGATTCGGATTACTGAAGCAGGAATACGTAAGCAGTGTGTATATGTCTTGAAATTTAAATCTGTAATAGAGGATTTTGATTTATATATTTTTTCATACGGATAACCTTGAAACCAGATACTTAACTATGCAATTGGTATTTAATGTGACATTCCGGAAATAAGTATGATCATTTCGCTGAATGAAAATCTGTTTTCGTTCAGCGTTCCTTGCAAGTGAAATACGAAATAGAATTTAAACTCTTGTGTTAATGACTCTGGACTTTT
>JAPEVW010000407.1:5000-7500 GCA_027921565.1 Artemia sinica
ACGGCCCCAAGGCCTCTAATCATTCGCTTTACCGGATGAGACTCCCGTCTCCTTTGCTTGAGCGCCAGCTATCCTGAGGGAAACTTCGGGAGGAACCAGCTACTAGATGGTTCGATTAGTCTTTCGCCCCTATACCAAGCTCCGACGATCGATTTGCACGTCAGAATCGCTTCGGTCCTCCATCAGGGTTTCCCCTGACTTCGACCTGGCCAGGCATAGGTCACCATCTTTCGGGTCCCATCATGTGTGCTCTAGGTGCGTCGCATCCGCAACGGGATCACGACGCCCCTGGGATGCGCCCTCTCCAGTGGAGAGGGATCTCCCATCAGCATCGCAAGCAATGCCTTAACTTTCATTCCGCCATCGGTCTTCTCATCGACCTACGACTCGCACACAAGTTAGACTCCTTGGTCCGTGTTTCAAGACGGGTCGGAAGGAACTCGCCTACTCTCCGCTCACCCAGGAGACCCACAAAGAGGCTCCCAGCAACAGAAGCCGGGCCGAATCGTTGCCGGGAATCCAGCGTCTTGAAGCCGAAGCAACAAGAGCACTGGGTCCTTTGACACCGTTCCAGCCGCGTGCGGATTACGAATCCACCCGGGAATACACGCCGTGAGCAACGTAGATGACCAACATGACCAGAGAACAGCCGAGGCTGCCCTCAGAGATCACATCAGCACTCGCCACCCGCAACGATGATCCCGAAGATGGCTCGAACTTCGAAAGTCCTTCCGTTTTAAACCCCTGGAGGATTTCACGCAATGTTTAACTCTCTCTTCAGAGTTCTTTTCAACTTTCCCTCGCGGTACTTGTCTTCTATTGGTCTCACATTCGTATTTAGCCTTAGATGGAGTTTACCACCTGATTAGCGCTGCATTCTCAAGCAACACGACTCTAGAGAGACCTCGGAATGCCGAGCGTTCATCCGTCCTACGGGCCTGACACCCTCTCTGGGCAATCGGGCCACATTCATGAGGACTTTAGACTGGACAAACGACGGTCTTACGAGGCTCCCAAACACTGCATCGGTCGAAATTGCCTCCCGAAGGATTCAATTGACCCTTAGTGCTGGGCTTATCCCTCTTCGCTCGCCGCTACTAGGGGAATCCTTGTTAGTTTCTTTTCCTCCGCTGACTAATATGCTTAAGTCAAGCGGGTCGTCTCGCCTGAGCTGAGGCCGGGGGGTTTTTACATAAACTGACAGGGTCATTTGTTTTTCAAACCAATCATCCAAAGTCACCTGGTCACCACTAACCCTGTAGTGCCAGCAAGCCCCTTGGAGTCAACAGTTCAACATCAAATAAAACCAATTTCCCACTTACCAAAGTCATAGTAGTCTATTCCTGTGCCGAAGGCTGTCAGTCAAAGTGTTTTAGTTGAAAAGAATTTGGATTCATCCTCATTGTGGGGCTACTACTTTGCACAGCCCATAATGACAACACTCCTCTCGTTCCACCAAAAAGGAGCTCAGTTACCATTACCCAGTTGGGTGACAAGTAAAAGGGTGATCCACAAGAGGCATAGCCCTGGGCCATGTATACTTGATGAGATCACTTGCACTCCTTGTACCATGGATTCCCTAACCCACAGCCAAAAGAGGCAAATGAGACCAGCATAACGAGACCAATACCTCTCACCAAATCCTCTCAACATCAACAGTTGACACAAAACTTGACGAGATCGCTTACATTCTCTATAGTTGTAATCAACAACAAATAGTAGCAAGGAGCCTCGCAGTGATGGTAAACAATACCGTATAATAGCAACATCCGTCTCTCAGCCAGACGTAGTCCAAGCTCAAAGGCTGGACATGCAATTTGCGTTCAAAATATAGACGTTCCATGTGTCCTGCAGTTCGCATGGAATCACGCGTCTAGCTGCGTTCGTCTTCGTAATGTGAGCCAAGTGATCCATCCTCCAGGGTCATTCCAATGAATGTTTCAAATTCTCCCTCAAACAAGGCCAATGCAATTGCACCCTTGCACACCTCAAGCCAAGCTCTATTGGGGCAAGCTCACCTTCACTCCCTTTAGTCTCGCGGAGTGGAATCCATGATCCTGGAATCATAGAGCCACTCTAGTCCCCAAATGACTATTTTTCACTACGAATTCACACGTAGAAAATATACATCGAGAGTTCAAGAGCATGTTGGCTTATTGCTTGCAAAATCGATGCTACATTAGTGCAATCGCAGTACAAGACTTTGGCTCACCTGAGGACTCACGCGCCTCTCTTTTGACCAAGCCAATCCCTTCGTCTCGCACCACTTGGGCCCTCAGGAAGGGTAAAGAGTGCTTCCCGGGCCCCACCAAAATGTTGCTGGGGCAGCAACTACCACAGTGTTAGTAATCTGATGTCCACTATTTCAGATGGCATGAATTTGGCCCACATACACAACTACAGAGATTTATCACCAGCTTTGCATGCTCAATTCCTCAGAGAGCCCCCACTACAGAGCAAGATACAATCTCTTGTTGCTGCCAAAAGCAAACCCTCCATC
>JAPEVW010000407.1:17500-20000 GCA_027921565.1 Artemia sinica
GACGGGTCGGAAGGAACTCGCCTACTCTCCGCTCACCCAGGAGACCCACAAAGAGGCTCCCAGCAACAGAAGCCGGGCCGAATCGTTGCCGGGAATCCAGCGTCTTGAAGCCGAAGCAACAAGAGCACTGGGTCCTTTGACACCGTTCCAGCCGCGTGCGGATTACGAATCCACCCGGGAATACACGCCGTGAGCAACGTAGATGACCAACATGACCAGAGAACAGCCGAGGCTGCCCTCAGAGATCACATCAGCACTCGCCACCCGCAACGATGATCCCGAAGATGGCTCGAACTTCGAAAGTCCTTCCGTTTTAAACCCCTGGAGGATTTCACGCAATGTTTAACTCTCTCTTCAGAGTTCTTTTCAACTTTCCCTCGCGGTACTTGTCTTCTATTGGTCTCACATTCGTATTTAGCCTTAGATGGAGTTTACCACCTGATTAGCGCTGCATTCTCAAGCAACACGACTCTAGAGAGACCTCGGAATGCCGAGCGTTCATCCGTCCTACGGGCCTGACACCCTCTCTGGGCAATCGGGCCACATTCATGAGGACTTTAGACTGGACAAACGACGGTCTTACGAGGCTCCCAAACACTGCATCGGTCGAAATTGCCTCCCGAAGGATTCAATTGACCCTTAGTGCTGGGCTTATCCCTCTTCGCTCGCCGCTACTAGGGGAATCCTTGTTAGTTTCTTTTCCTCCGCTGACTAATATGCTTAAGTCAAGCGGGTCGTCTCGCCTGAGCTGAGGCCGGGGGGTTTTTACATAAACTGACAGGGTCATTTGTTTTTCAAACCAATCATCCAAAGTCACCTGGTCACCACTAACCCTGTAGTGCCAGCAAGCCCCTTGGAGTCAACAGTTCAACATCAAATAAACCAATTTCCCACTTACCAAAGTCATAGTAGTCTATTCCTGTGCCGAAGGCTGTCAGTCAAAGTGTTTTAGTTGAAAAGAATTTGGATTCATCCTCATTGTGGGGCTACTACTTTGCACAGCCCATAATGACAACACTCCTCTCGTTCCACCAAAAAGGAGCTCAGTTACCATTACCCAGTTGGGTGACAAGTAAAAGGGTGATCCACAAGAGGCATAGCCCTGGGCCATGTATACTTGATGAGATCACTTGCACTCCTTGTACCATGGATTCCCTAACCCACAGCCAAAAGAGGCAAATGAGACCAGCATAACGAGACCAATACCTCTCACCAAATCCTCTCAACATCAACAGTTGACACAAAACTTGACGAGATCGCTTACATTCTCTATAGGTTGTAATCAACAACAAATAGTAGCAAGGAGCCTCGCAGTGATGGTAAACAATACCGTATAATAGCAACATCCGTCTCTCAGCCAGACGTAGTCCAAGCTCAAAGGCTGGACATGCAATTTGCGTTCAAAATATAGACGTTCCATGTGTCCTGCAGTTCGCATGGAATCACGCGTCTAGCTGCGTTCGTCTTCGTAATGTGAGCCAAGTGATCCATCCTCCAGGGTCATTCCAATGAATGTTTCAAATTCTCCCTCAAACAAGGCCAATGCAATTGCACCCTTGCACACCTCAAGCCAAGCTCTATTGGGGCAAGCTCACCTTCACTCCCTTTAGTCTCGCGGAGTGGAATCCATGATCCTGGAATCATAGAGCCACTCTAGTCCCCAAATGACTATTTTTCACTACGAATTCACACGTAGAAAATATACATCGAGAGTTCAAGAGCATGTTGGCTTATTGCTTGCAAAATCGATGCTACATTAGTGCAATCGCAGTACAAGACTTTGGCTCACCTGAGGACTCACGCGCCTCTCTTTTGACCAAGCCAATCCCTTCGTCTCGCACCACTTGGGCCCTCAGGAAGGGTAAAGAGTGCTTCCCGGGCCCCACCAAAATGTTGCTGGGGCAGCAACTACCACAGTGTTAGTAATCTGATGTCCACTATTTCAGATGCATGAATTTGGCCCACATACACAACTACAGAGATTTATCACCAGCTTTGCATGCTCAATTCCTCAGAGAGCCCCCACTACAGAGCAAGATACAATCTCTTGTTGCTGCCAAAAGCAAACCCTCCATCCTTCTAATGGATACAGAAACTAAGACCTCGAGACAATACCCAGTCATCATCTCGTGGCCCCCCACACACAAATATGCTGCTGGGGCAACAACAATCACCTCAGTGTTGGTTCATTTCATCATGACGTCATAGTGATTCCATTGAGACTTGCTACCTTAACAGACTTTGCATGCTCTACTCCTCTGAGAGCCCCAACTACAGAGCCAGCTTAGGTAGTCCTCAGAGTCAATAGTCTCACCATGTCTCCATTAGTAACAAACCAAACTTTGAGGCAATCATCCCCACAATAACTGCCTCAAAGCCCCCATTCCTCAAGACTCCGTTGAACACTCCTTTTGTTCAACGAATGGCCCCCATGACTGATGCTGCACAAGGGTACTCCTCCACATGCGGAAAACCTACTTGTGCACCTCAAACACCAAAC
>JAPEVW010000407.1:22500-25000 GCA_027921565.1 Artemia sinica
TTCAATTCAATTGTCATCAACTAGGTACAGCTACACAGGTGCACGGATGCTTATGGCCGTGAATGGTAGGATCGTTGCTCTAGCGATGCTACCATGTGCTACACCAATACCCAACAATAGATTCATTTTGACATGGATCTTGCAGTAGCCCATGTCCACCGCTTCCATCAATCACGCTCCATTTTTCTTTTCTATAGATACCCCCTCATATAAGGTCTGTGGATTATCGGCAGGGGTTCAGAATGCAAATTTTTAAGTAATTATTAAACAAAATTTTGACATTTTCAGAATTGGGGTCTTAGTCAAGCAGCCTGAATGGTTGACACCAACAAGCCATCTCATCTTCATACGGATTCGAGTCCAATTTAAGACACATATATTGGAGTCAAACTTTCACTTGACTTCTAAATACAAGATAGAAGCGACAGATTTGATCTGTCAAAGTCTGACTGACCAATTGGTCTAACTACTGCGAGCCTTGCCGTAACAACAAACAGACCAAAACATACCCCACAGGCCCTAGTAGAAATGAAAGGCACATAGGCTCTCTCTCTCTCCATAGGCCTTCACTGGCATCCTAGTCCACCTTCCTTTTTAGAGGTTTCAAATTCCACACACATCAACTGGGCAGAGCTATCACAGGTGCACGGTTGCTTAAGGCCGTGAATGGTAAGACCGTTGCTCAAGAGCGATGCTACCATGTGCTACACCAATACCCAACAATAGATTCATTTCGACATGGATCTCGCCTAGAGACCATGTCCTCCACCGTTTCCATCCATCAATCACGCTCAATTTTTCTTTTCTATAGGTACCCCCTCATATAAGGTCTGTGGATTATCGGCAGGGGTTCAGAATGCAAATTTTTAAGTAGTTATTAAACAAAATTTGGACATTTTCAGAATAGGGATCTCAGTCCACCAGCCTGAATGGTTGAAATCCACTAGCTCAGCATTGGGGTCTCAGCCCACCAGCCTGAATGGTGGAAATCCACTAACTCAGAATTGGGGTCTTAGTCCACCAGCCTGAATGGTGGAAATCCACTAGCTCAGAATTGGGTTCTTAGTCCACCAGCCTGAATGGTTGAAATCCACTAGCTCAGAATAGGGATCTCAGTCAACCAGCCTGAATGGTTGAAATCCACGCCCAAAAAATTATTCCAAATTTTTCTCTTGCCTTAGCAGTGGTTAACGGAAGCTTTAGGTAGTGAATGACTAGACCATTACTCTAGCGCTAACCATCTGCCCTTCCATCAATCACGCTCAATTTTTCTTTTCTATAGTTACCCCCTCATATATGGTCTGTGGGATTATATCGGCAGGGGTTCAGAATGCAAATTTTTAAGTAATTATTAAAAAAAAATTGGACAATTTTCAGAATTGGGGTCTCTAAGTCCACCAGCCTGAATGGTAGAAATCACCTAGCTCAGAATTGGGGTCTTAGTCCACCGCTTCCATCGCTAACCATCGCTAAACCAAATCCACTAGCTCAAAATTGGGGTCTTAGTCTACCAGCCTGAATGGTAGAAATCACCTAGCTCCGGATTGGGGTCTTAGTCGACCGCTTCCCTCACTAACCATCACTAACTCAAATCCACTAGCTCAGAATTGGGGTCTTAGTCTACCAGCCTGAATGGTAGAAATCACCTAGCTCAGAATTGGGGTCTTAGTCCACCGCTTCCATCGCTAACCATCACTAACTCAAATCCACTAGCTCAGAATTGGGATCTTAGTCTACCAGCCTGAATGGTAGAAATCACCTAGCTCAGAATTGGGGCCTTAGTCCACCGCTTCCATTGCTAAACATCGCTAACCAAATCCACTTGAATTTTTCTTTTCTATAGACACCCCCTCATATATGGTCTGTGGATTATCGGCAGGGGTTCAGAATGCAAATTTTAATTGGCGCCCACCCGCCCAGAGTCTCGGGCAAGTTACCGAAAAGCTTAATTTTTTATTTTTTATTTTTTTTTTTTTTTTTCAAGCTTCTCTCTTCAGGATAGGCGGGGAGGGGGTGCCCATCGTCTCCAATCACTTTCCAAATAGTATCTATTCATTGCCTCATCTCAGTCCACCATTCTGAGAAAATTTCATTTTTCACTATTTTCAATGTATAGTGACCCCCTCATATATGGTCTGTGGATTATCGGCAGGGGTTCAGAATGCAAATTTTAAGTGGCGCCCACCCGCCCAGAGTCTCCGGCAAGTGACCGAAAATTTTTTTTTTTTTTATTTTTTATTTTTTTTTTTTTTTTTCCCGTTCAGACTAGTACCTATTCATTGGCACAGCTCAGTACCGCAATCTGAGCAAATTTCAATTTTTCAAGTTTTTGGTCATTTGCCTGGGACTCTGTGCCGGTTGAACGCCCCCAAAAATTGACTATCTGGGCTTTATTTGTCAAAGCCTAAATGCTAAGCAATGGACATGAGCTAGATTGGGACCCCATTTTCTGACAATGGAAACACTTTTTCTAAGAAACACTTTCTGACATATCTCTAAA
>JAPEVW010000407.1:35000-37500 GCA_027921565.1 Artemia sinica
AAGCGACAGATTTGATCTGTCAAAGTCTGACTGACCAATTGGTCTAACTACTGCGAGCCTTGCCGTAACAACAAACAGACCAAAACATACCCCACAGGCCCTAGTAGAAATGAAAGGCACATAGGCTCTCTCTCTCTCCATAGGCCTTCACTGGCATCCTAGTCCACCTTCCTTTTTAGAGGTTTCAAATTCCACACACATCAACTGGGCAGAGCTATCACAGGTGCACGGTTGCTTAAGGCCGTGAATGGTAAGACCGTTGCTCAAGAGCGATGCTACCATGTGCTACACCAATACCCAACAATAGATTCATTTCGACATGGATCTCGCCTAGACCATGTCCTCCACCGTTTCCATCCATCAATCACGCTCAATTTTTCTTTTCTATAGGTACCCCCTCATATAAGGTCTGTGGATTATCGGCAGGGGTTCAGAATGCAAATTTTTAAGTAGTTATTAAACAAAATTTGGACATTTTCAGAATAGGGATCTCAGTCCACCAGCCTGAATGGTTGAAATCCACTAGCTCAGCATTGGGGTCTTAGTCCACCAGCCTGAATGGTGGAAATCCACTAACTCAGAATTGGGGTCTTAGTCCACCAGCCTGAATGGTGGAAATCCACTAGCTCAGAATTGGGTTCTTAGTCCACCAGCCTGAATGGTTGAAATCCACTAGCTCAGAATAGGGATCTCAGTCAACCAGCCTGAATGGTTGAAATCCACGCCCAAAAAATTATTCCAAATTTTTCTCTTGCCTTAGCAGTGGTTAACGGAAGCTTTAGGTAGTGAATGACTAGACCATTACTCTAGCGCTAACCATCTGCCCTTCCATCAATCACGCTCAATTTTTCTTTTCTATAGTTACCCCCTCATATATGGTCTGTGGATTATCGGCAGGGGTTCAGAATGCAAATTTTTAAGTAATTATTAAAAAAAAATTGGACAATTTTCAGAATTGGGGTCTCTAAGTCCACCAGCCTGAATGGTAGAAATCACCTAGCTCAGAATTGGGGTCTTAGTCCACCGCTTCCATCGCTAACCATCGCTAAACCAAATCCACTAGCTCAAAATTGGGGTCTTAGTCTACCAGCCTGAATGGTAGAAATCACCTAGCTCCGGATTGGGGTCTTAGTCGACCGCTTCCCTCACTAACCATCACTAACTCAAATCCACTAGCTCAGAATTGGGGTCTTAGTCTACCAGCCTGAATGGTAGAAATCACCTAGCTCAGAATTGGGGTCTTAGTCCACCGCTTCCATCGCTAACCATCACTAACTCAAATCCACTAGCTCAGAATTGGGATCTTAGTCTACCAGCCTGAATGGTAGAAATCACCTAGCTCAGAATTGGGGCCTTAGTCCACCGCTTCCATTGCTAAACATCGCTAACCCAAATCCACTTGAATTTTTCTTTTCTATAGACACCCCCTCATATATGGTCTGTGGATTATCGGCAGGGGTTCAGAATGCAAATTTTAATTGGCGCCCACCCGCCCAGAGTCTCGGGCAAGTTACCGAAAAGCTTAATTTTTTATTTTTTATTTTTTTTTTTTTTTTTCAAGCTTCTCTCTTCAGGATAGGCGGGGAGGGGGTGCCCATCGTCTCCAATCACTTTCCAAATAGTATCTATTCATTGCCTCATCTCAGTCCACCATTCTGAGAAAATTTCATTTTTCACTATTTTCAATGTATAGTGACCCCCTCATATATGGTCTGTGGATTATCGGCAGGGGTTCAGAATGCAAATTTTAAGTGGCGCCCACCCGCCCAGAGTCTCCGGCAAGTGACCGAAAATTTTTTTTTTTTTTTTTTTTTTTTTTTTTTTTTTTTTTTTTCCCGTTCAGACTAGTACCTATTCATTGGCACAGCTCAGTACCGCAATCTGAGCAAATTTCAATTTTTCAAGTTTTTGGTCATTTGCCTGGGACTCTGTGCCGGTTGAACGCCCCCAAAAAATTGACTATCTGGGCTTTATTTGTCAAAGCCTAAATGCTAAGCAATGGACATGAGCTAGATTGGGACCCCATTTTCTGACAATGGAAACACTTTTTCTAAGAAACACTTTCTGACATATCTCTAAATTTGCGACATATCTCAAAAATCGTGACATATCTCTAAATTTGAGATATGTCACGTCAACCTAGCGTGCCGAACCCCCCCCTAGTATTGGGGTCTCAGTCCACCAGCCAGAATGGTTGAAATCCACTAGCTCAGAAGTGGGGTCTTAGTCCCTCCAGCCTGAATTTTTTTTGGGGTCTTAAGCCAATTGGGGTCTCAGTCCACCATTTGCTTTCTGACACGACAGCCTATCTCTAAATTTGCGACTGGTCTCAAAAGCGATCACATGTAGATTGGGACACATCTCTCTAAAATTTGAGAGATATGTCACGTCAACCGTGAATAATTCTAAATAGTACCCCCTAGTTGGGGTCTCAGTCCAACAATGGGGCGGAGGACCCATCGTCTCCAAAAATTTCCAAAAGTAACTTTCGATTGGTGTC
>JAPEVW010000407.1:47500-50000 GCA_027921565.1 Artemia sinica
AAATTTTGACATTTTCAGAATTGGGGTCTTAGTCAAGCAGCCTGAATGGTTGACACCAACAAGCCATCTCATCTTCATACGGATTCGAGTCCAATTTAAGACACATATATTGGAGTCAAACTTTCACTTGACTTCTAAATACAAGATAGAAGCGACAGATTTGATCTGTCAAAGTCTGACTGACCAATTGGTCTAACTACTGCGAGCCTTGCCGTAACAACAAACAGACCAAAACATACCCCACAGGCCCTAGTAGAAATGAAAGGCACATAGGCTCTCTCTCTCTCCATAGGCCTTCACTGGCATCCTAGTCCACCTTCCTTTTTAGAGGTTTCAAATTCCACACACATCAACTGGGCAGAGCTATCACAGGTGCACGGTTGCTTAAGGCCGTGAATGGTAAGACCGTTGCTCAAGAGCGATGCTACCATGTGCTACACCAATACCCAACAATAGATTCATTTCGACATGGATCTCGCCTAGACCATGTCCTCCACCGTTTCCATCCATCAATCACGCTCAATTTTTCTTTTCTATAGGTACCCCCTCATATAAGGTCTGTGGATTATCGGCAGGGGTTCAGAATGCAAATTTTTAAGTAGTTATTAAACAAAATTTGGACATTTTCAGAATAGGGGTCTCAGCCCACCAGCCTGAATGGTGGAAATCCACTAGCTCAGAATTGGGGTCTTAGTCCACCAGCCTGAATGGTGGAAATCCACTAACTCAGAATTGGGGTCTTAGTCCACCAGCCTGAATGGTGGAAATCCACTAGCTCAGAATTGGGTTCTTAGTCCACCAGCCTGAATGGTTGAAATCCACTAGCTCAGAATAGGGATCTCAGTCAACCAGCCTGAATGGTTGAAATCCACGCCCAAAAAATTATTCCAAATTTTTCTCTTGCCTTAGCAGTGGTTAACGGAAGCTTTAGGTAGTGAATGACTAGACCATTACTCTAGCGCTAACCATCTGCCCTTCCATCAATCACGCTCAATTTTTCTTTTCTATAGTTACCCCCTCATATATGGTCTGTGGATTATCGGCAGGGGTTCAGAATGCAAATTTTTAAGTAATTATTAAAAAAAAATTGGACAATTTTCAGAATTGGGGTCTCTAAGTCCACCAGCCTGAATGGTAGAAATCACCTAGCTCAGAATTGGGGTCTTAGTCCACCGCTTCCATCGCTAACCATCGCTAAACCAAATCCACTAGCTCAAAATTGGGGTCTTAGTCTACCAGCCTGAATGGTAGAAATCACCTAGCTCCGGATTGGGGTCTTAGTCGACCGCTTCCCTCACTAACCATCACTAACTCAAATCCACTAGCTCAGAATTGGGGTCTTAGTCTACCAGCCTGAATGGTAGAAATCACCTAGCTCAGAATTGGGGTCTTAGTCCACCGCTTCCATCGCTAACCATCACTAACTCAAATCCACTAGCTCAGAATTGGGATCTTAGTCTACCAGCCTGAATGGTAGAAATCACCTAGCTCAGAATTGGGGCCTTAGTCCACCGCTTCCATTGCTAAACATCGCTAACCCAAATCCACTTGAATTTTTCTTTTCTATAGACACCCCCTCATATATGGTCTGTGGATTATCGGCAGGGGTTCAGAATGCAAATTTTAATTGGCGCCCACCCGCCCAGAGTCTCGGGCAAGTTACCGAAAAGCTTAATTTTTTATTTTTTATTTTTTTTTTTTTTTTTCAAGCTTCTCTCTTCAGGATAGGCGGGGAGGGGGTGCCCATCGTCTCCAATCACTTTCCAAATAGTATCTATTCATTGCCTCATCTCAGTCCACCATTCTGAGAAAATTTCATTTTTCACTATTTTCAATGTATAGTGACCCCCTCATATATGGTCTGTGGATTATCGGCAGGGGTTCAGAATGCAAATTTTAAGTGGCGCCCACCCGCCCAGAGTCTCCGGCAAGTGACCGAAAATTTTTTTTTTTTTTTATTTTTTTTTTTTTTTTTTTTTTTTTCCCGTTCAGACTAGTACCTATTCATTGGCACAGCTCAGTACCGCAATCTGAGCAAATTTCAATTTTTCAAGTTTTTGGTCATTTGCCTGGGACTCTGTGCCGGTTGAACGCCCCCAAAAATTGACTATCTGGGCTTTATTTGTCAAAGCCTAAATGCTAAGCAATGGACATGAGCTAGATTGGGACCCCATTTTCTGACAATGGAAACACTTTTTCTAAGAAACACTTTCTGACATATCTCTAAATTTGCGACATATCTCAAAAATCGTGACATATCTCTAAATTTGAGATATGTCACGTCAACCTAGCGTGCCGAACATGTTACCCCCTAGTATTGGGGTCTCAGTCCACCAGCCAGAATGGTTGAAATCCACTAGCTCAGAAGTGGGGTCTTAGTCCTCCAGCCTGAATGGTTGAAGTCACCTAGCTCAGAATTGGGGTCTCAGTCCACCAGCCTGAATGGTGGCAATTCACTAGCTCAGAATTGGGGTCTTAGTCGACCAGCCTATCTCCACTG
>JAPEVW010000407.1:60000-62500 GCA_027921565.1 Artemia sinica
GCTACCATGTGCTACACCAATACCCAACAATAGATTCATTTCGACATGGATCTCGCCTAGACCATGTCCTCCACCGTTTCCATCCATCAATCACGCTCAATTTTTCTTTTCTATAGGTACCCCCTCATATAAGGTCTGTGGATTATCGGCAGGGGTTCAGAATGCAAATTTTTAAGTAGTTATTAAACAAAATTTGGACATTTTCAGAATAGGGATCTCAGTCCACCAGCCTGAATGGTTGAAATCCACTAGCTCAGCATTGGGGTCTCAGCCCACCAGCCTGAATGGTGGAAATCCACTAGCTCAGAATTGGGGTCTTAGTCCACCAGCCTGAATGGTGGAAATCCACTAACTCAGAATTGGGGTCTTAGTCCACCAGCCTGAATGGTGGAAATCCACTAGCTCAGAATTGGGTTCTTAGTCCACCAGCCTGAATGGTTGAAATCCACTAGCTCAGAATAGGGATCTCAGTCAACCAGCCTGAATGGTTGAAATCCACGCCCAAAAAATTATTCCAAATTTTTCTCTTGCCTTAGCAGTGGTTAACGGAAGCTTTAGGTAGTGAATGACTAGACCATTACTCTAGCGCTAACCATCTGCCCTTCCATCAATCACGCTCAATTTTTCTTTTCTATAGTTACCCCCTCATATATGGTCTGTGGATTATCGGCAGGGGTTCAGAATGCAAATTTTTAAGTAATTATTAAAAAAAAAATTGGACAATTTTCAGAATTGGGGTCTCTAAGTCCACCAGCCTGAATGGTAGAAATCACCTAGCTCAGAATTGGGGTCTTAGTCCACCGCTTCCATCGCTAACCATCGCTAAACCAAATCCACTAGCTCAAAATTGGGGTCTTAGTCTACCAGCCTGAATGGTAGAAATCACCTAGCTCCGGATTGGGGTCTTAGTCGACCGCTTCCCTCACTAACCATCACTAACTCAAATCCACTAGCTCAGAATTGGGGTCTTAGTCTACCAGCCTGAATGGTAGAAATCACCTAGCTCAGAATTGGGGTCTTAGTCCACCGCTTCCATCGCTAACCATCACTAACTCAAATCCACTAGCTCAGAATTGGGATCTTAGTCTACCAGCCTGAATGGTAGAAATCACCTAGCTCAGAATTGGGGCCTTAGTCCACCGCTTCCATTGCTAAACATCGCTAACCCAAATCCACTTGAATTTTTCTTTTCTATAGACACCCCCTCATATATGGTCTGTGGATTATCGGCAGGGGTTCAGAATGCAAATTTTAATTGGCGCCCACCCGCCCAGAGTCTCGGGCAAGTTACCGAAAAGCTTAATTTTTTATTTTTTATTTTTTTTTTTTTTTTTTCAAGCTTCTCTCTTCAGGATAGGCGGGGAGGGGGTGCCCATCGTCTCCAATCACTTTCCAAATAGTATCTATTCATTGCCTCATCTCAGTCCACCATTCTGAGAAAATTTCATTTTTCACTATTTTCAATGTATAGTGACCCCCTCATATATGGTCTGTGGATTATCGGCAGGGGTTCAGAATGCAAATTTTAAGTGGCGCCCACCCGCCCAGAGTCTCCGGCAAGTGACCGAAAATTTTTTTTTTTTTTATTTTTTATTTTTTTTTTTTTTTTTTCCCGTTCAGACTAGTACCTATTCATTGGCACAGCTCAGTACCGCAATCTGAGCAAATTTCAATTTTTCAAGTTTTTGGTCATTTGCCTGGGACTCTGTGCCGGTTGAACGCCCCCAAAAATTGACTATCTGGGCTTTATTTGTCAAAGCCTAAATGCTAAGCAATGGACATGAGCTAGATTGGGACCCCATTTTCTGACAATGGAAACACTTTTTCTAAGAAACACTTTCTGACATATCTCTAAATTTGCGACATATCTCAAAAATCGTGACATATCTCTAAATTTGAGATATGTCACGTCAACCTAGCGTGCCGAACATGTTACCCCCTAGTATTGGGGTCTCAGTCCACCAGCCAGAATGGTTGAAATCCACTAGCTCAGAAGTGGGGTCTTAGTCCTCCAGCCTGAATGGTTGAAGTCACCTAGCTCAGAATTGGGGTCTCAGTCCACCAGCCTGAATGGTGGCAATTCACTAGCTCAGAATTGGGGTCTTAGTCGACCAGCCTATCTCCACTGCCAGCCAGTCGACTGACTATCTGGGCTTTATTTGTCAAGGCCTGAATGCTAAGCGATGGACATGAGCTAGATTGGGACCCCATGTGAAAATGAAAACAAAAACAAAAATCTATTGTTGGTATGTGTGTAGAGCATGGAATGGTTACCGCTAGGGCAACAGTCGAACCGTTGATGGTTTTAGGTATCCGTGAATAAATTCTAAGGCGATAGTGGAAGTTGGGACAATTTTGTGAGGTGCCCACCTCACCTGCTCAGAGTCTCAGGCAAGTGACCCTAAACTTGAAAAAGTGGAAATTGGCTCAGATTGCTAAACTGGGCTGAGACAATGAATAGATACTATTGGGAAAGTGATTGGAGACGCTGGGCATCCGT
>JAPEVW010000407.1:72500-75000 GCA_027921565.1 Artemia sinica
CTTAGTCCACCAGCCTGAATGGTGGAAATCCACTAGCTCAGAATTGGGTTCTTAGTCCACCAGCCTGAATGGTTGAAATCCACTAGCTCAGAATAGGGATCTCAGTCAACCAGCCTGAATGGTTGAAATCCACGCCCAAAAAATTATTCCAAATTTTTCTCTTGCCTTAGCAGTGGTTAACGGAAGCTTTAGGTAGTGAATGACTAGACCATTACTCTAGCGCTAACCATCTGCCCTTCCATCAATCACGCTCAATTTTTCTTTTCTATAGTTACCCCCTCATATATGGTCTGTGGATTATCGGCAGGGGTTCAGAATGCAAATTTTTAAGTAATTATTAAAAAAAAATTGGACAATTTTCAGAATTGGGGTCTCTAAGTCCACCAGCCTGAATGGTAGAAATCACCTAGCTCAGAATTGGGGTCTTAGTCCACCGCTTCCATCGCTAACCATCGCTAAACCAAATCCACTAGCTCAAAATTGGGGTCTTAGTCTACCAGCCTGAATGGTAGAAATCACCTAGCTCCGGATTGGGGTCTTAGTCGACCGCTTCCCTCACTAACCATCACTAACTCAAATCCACTAGCTCAGAATTGGGGTCTTAGTCTACCAGCCTGAATGGTAGAAATCACCTAGCTCAGAATTGGGGTCTTAGTCCACCGCTTCCATCGCTAACCATCACTAACTCAAATCCACTAGCTCAGAATTGGGATCTTAGTCTACCAGCCTGAATGGTAGAAATCACCTAGCTCAGAATTGGGGCCTTAGTCCACCGCTTCCATTGCTAAACATCGCTAACCCAAATCCACTTGAATTTTTCTTTTCTATAGACACCCCCTCATATATGGTCTGTGGATTATCGGCAGGGGTTCAGAATGCAAATTTTAATTGGCGCCCACCCGCCCAGAGTCTCGGGCAAGTTACCGAAAAGCTTAATTTTTTATTTTTTATTTTTTTTTTTTTTTTTTTTTTCAAGCTTCTCTCTTCAGGATAGGCGGGGAGGGGGTGCCCATCGTCTCCAATCACTTTCCAAATAGTATCTATTCATTGCCTCATCTCAGTCCACCATTCTGAGAAAATTTCATTTTTCACTATTTTCAATGTATAGTGACCCCCTCATATATGGTCTGTGGATTATCGGCAGGGGTTCAGAATGCAAATTTTAAGTGGCGCCCACCCGCCCAGAGTCTCCGGCAAGTGACCGAAAATTTTTTTTTTTTTTATTTTTATTTTTTTTTTTTTTTTTTCCCGTTCAGACTAGTACCTATTCATTGGCACAGCTCAGTACCGCAATCTGAGCAAATTTCAATTTTTCAAGTTTTTGGTCATTTGCCTGGGACTCTGTGCCGGTTGAACGCCCCCAAAAATTGACTATCTGGGCTTTATTTGTCAAAGCCTAAATGCTAAGCAATGGACATGAGCTAGATTGGGACCCCATTTTCTGACAATGGAAACACTTTTTCTAAGAAACACTTTCTGACATATCTCTAAATTTGCGACATATCTCAAAAATCGTGACATATCTCTAAATTTGAGATATGTCACGTCAACCTAGCGTGCCGAACATGTTACCCCCTAGTATTGGGGTCTCAGTCCACCAGCCAGAATGGTTGAAATCCACTAGCTCAGAAGTGGGGTCTTAGTCCTCCAGCCTGAATGGTTGAAGTCACCTAGCTCAGAATTGGGGTCTCAGTCCACCAGCCTGAATGGTGGCAATTCACTAGCTCAGAATTGGGGTCTTAGTCGACCAGCCTATCTCCACTGCCAGCCAGTCGACTGACTATCTGGGCTTTATTTGTCAAGGCCTGAATGCTAAGCGATGGACATGAGCTAGATTGGGACCCCATGTGAAAATGGAAAACAAAAACAAAAATCTATTGTTGGTATGTGTGTAGAGCATGGAATGGTTACCGCTAGGGCAACAGTCGAACCGTTGATGGTTTTAGGTATCCGTGAATAAATTCTAAGGCGATAGTGGAAGTTGGGACAATTTTGTGAGGTGCCCACCTCACCTGCTCAGAGTCTCAGGCAAGTGACCCTAAACTTGAAAAAGTGGAAATTGGCTCAGATTGCTAAACTGGGCTGAGACAATGAATAGATACTATTGGGAAAGTGATTGGAGACGCTGGGCATCCGTGAACAAGTGCTAAATTGAGAGAGGAATTTGGGACAATATTCGGAGGCGCCCACCCACCCAGAGTCTCAGGCAAATGACCCAAAAATTAAAAAAATTGTGGCAAATTCAAATTTTTTTTCAGAATGTGAGGCTAAGCTTAGGCAACGAATAGGTACTATTTGAAAGATAAAGATGGCTTCAAACGATTGTTTGCCTGTTATTTCAAGCAAATTTATGGTCCTATGTCAATTTTAAATTCTTCTTAAGACCATAGGCAGGTGTGCCTTGTTTGCCTCTTTTTGAATTCTTGATCAGCATGCCTAAGACTCTAGGCAGGCATGCCTTTCCAAAAACTGACCTGACAAGTATGTGTCCAATAAGAGA
>JAPEVW010000407.1:77500-80000 GCA_027921565.1 Artemia sinica
AAACGGGATTCCCTTTCGCCCTTGCCACGAGCCTCACGCTTTGCGATCAACACTTCGTGTCTCTTTCGTTCAACGCTCTCTTGTGCTACCATTTCAGGTTGGGCTTAGGACCGACTGACCCATGTCCAACCACTGTTCACATGGAACCCTTCCCCACGTCAGGCCTCAAGGATCTCTCTCGAGTATTTGCTACTACCACCAAGATCTGCGCCACTGGCCGCTCCAGGCAGGCTCACGCCCAAACCCTTCAACGCAACCAGTGCGACCTCCCTACTCACCGGCGCGTCAGCGACGATCACCAAGGATCGACGAGCTCTGCGACCGGCGGTCCGGTATCAGCACAATGCTAAAGCGCCTCCCATTTTAAGGGCTAGTTGCTTCGGCAGGTGAGTTGTTACACACTCCTAAGCGGTTTCCGACCTCCATGGCCACCGTCCTGCTGTCTGGAGCAACCAACTCCTTTCCGTGGGATCGGGAATATGCATTGGTTTGGGCGCTTTAACGGACATTTGGTTCATCCCACAGCGCCAGTTCTGCTTACCAAAAGTGGCCCACTGGGCACTCGGATCCGAAATCCTTGCCGCCAACAACACCACGGTCGGCAAGGCATCTCACCCATTGAAAGTTTGAGAATAGGTTGAGGCCGTTACGGCCCCAAGGCCTCTAATCATTCGCTTTACCGGATGAGACTCCCGTCTCCTTTGCTTGAGCGCCAGCTATCCTGAGGGAAACTTCGGGAGGAACCAGCTACTAGATGGTCGATTAGTCTTTCGCCCCTATACCAAGCTCCGACGATCGATTTGCACGTCAGAATCGCTTCGGTCCTCCATCAGGGTTTCCCCTGACTTCGACCTGGCCAGGCATAGGTCACCATCTTTCGGGTCCCATCATGTGTGCTCTAGGTGCGTCGCATCCGCAACGGGATCACGACGCCCCTGGGATGCGCCCTCTCCAGTGGAGAGGGATCTCCCATCAGCATCGCAAGCAATGCCTTAACTTTCATTCCGCCATCGGTCTTCTCATCGACCTACGACTCGCACACAAGTTAGACTCCTTGGTCCGTGTTTCAAGACGGGTCGGAAGGAACTCGCCTACTCTCCGCTCACCCAGGAGACCCACAAAGAGGCTCCCAGCAACAGAAGCCGGGCCGAATCGTTGCCGGGAATCCAGCGTCTTGAAGCCGAAGCAACAAGAGCACTGGGTCCTTTGACACCGTTCCAGCCGCGTGCGGATTACGAATCCACCCGGGAATACACGCCGTGAGCAACGTAGATGACCAACATGACCAGAGAACAGCCGAGGCTGCCCTCAGAGATCACATCAGCACTCGCCACCCGCAACGATGATCCCGAAGATGGCTCGAACTTCGAAAGTCCTTCCGTTTTAAACCCCTGGAGGATTTCACGCAATGTTTAACTCTCTCTTCAGAGTTCTTTTCAACTTTCCTCGCGGTACTTGTCTTCTATTGGTCTCACATTCGTATTTAGCCTTAGATGGAGTTTACCACCTGATTAGCGCTGCATTCTCAAGCAACACGACTCTAGAGAGACCTCGGAATGCCGAGCGTTCATCCGTCCTACGGGCCTGACACCCTCTCTGGGCAATCGGGCCACATTCATGAGGACTTTAGACTGGACAAACGACGGTCTTACGAGGCTCCCAAACACTGCATCGGTCGAAATTGCCTCCCGAAGGATTCAATTGACCCTTAGTGCTGGGCTTATCCCTCTTCGCTCGCCGCTACTAGGGGAATCCTTGTTAGTTTCTTTTCCTCCGCTGACTAATATGCTTAAGTCAAGCGGGTCGTCTCGCCTGAGCTGAGGCCGGGGGGTTTTTACATAAACTGACAGGGTCATTTGTTTTTCAAACCAATCATCCAAAGTCACCTGGTCACCACTAACCCTGTAGTGCCAGCAAGCCCCTTGGAGTCAACAGTTCAACATCAAATAAACCAATTTCCCACTTACCAAAGTCATAGTAGTCTATTCCTGTGCCGAAGGCTGTCAGTCAAAGTGTTTTAGTTGAAAAGAATTTGGATTCATCCTCATTGTGGGGCTACTACTTTGCACAGCCCATAATGACAACACTCCTCTCGTTCCACCAAAAAGGAGCTCAGTTACCATTACCCAGTTGGGTGACAAGTAAAAGGGTGATCCACAAGAGGCATAGCCCTGGGCCATGTATACTTGATGAGATCACTTGCACTCCTTGTACCATGGATTCCCTAACCCACAGCCAAAAGAGGCAAATGAGACCAGCATAACGAGACCAATACCTCTCACCAAATCCTCTCAACATCAACAGTTGACACAAAACTTGACGAGATCGCTTACATTCTCTATAGGTTGTAATCAACAACAAATAGTAGCAAGGAGCCTCGCAGTGATGGTAAACAATACCGTATAATAGCAACATCCGTCTCTCAGCCAGACGTAGTCCAAGCTCAAAGGCTGGACATGCAATTTGCGTTCAAAATATAGACGTTCCATGTGTCCTGCAG
>JAPEVW010000407.1:85000-87500 GCA_027921565.1 Artemia sinica
CTCTAAGTCCACCAGCCTGAATGGTAGAAATCACCTAGCTCAGAATTGGGGTCTTAGTCCACCGCTTCCATCGCTAACCATCGCTAAACCAAATCCACTAGCTCAAAATTGGGGTCTTAGTCTACCAGCCTGAATGGTAGAAATCACCTAGCTCCGGATTGGGGTCTTAGTCGACCGCTTCCCTCACTAACCATCACTAACTCAAATCCACTAGCTCAGAATTGGGGTCTTAGTCTACCAGCCTGAATGGTAGAAATCACCTAGCTCAGAATTGGGGTCTTAGTCCACCGCTTCCATCGCTAACCATCACTAACTCAAATCCACTAGCTCAGAATTGGGATCTTAGTCTACCAGCCTGAATGGTAGAAATCACCTAGCTCAGAATTGGGGCCTTAGTCCACCGCTTCCATTGCTAAACATCGCTAACCCAAATCCACTTGAATTTTTCTTTTCTATAGACACCCCCCTCATATATGGTCTGTGGATTATCGGCAGGGGTTCAGAATGCAAATTTTAATTGGCGCCCACCCGCCCAGAGTCTCGGGCAAGTTACCGAAAAGCTTAATTTTTTATTTTTTATTTTTTTTTTTTTTTTCAAGCTTCTCTCTTCAGGATAGGCGGGGAGGGGGTGCCCATCGTCTCCAATCACTTTCCAAATAGTATCTATTCATTGCCTCATCTCAGTCCACCATTCTGAGAAAATTTCATTTTTCACTATTTTCAATGTATAGTGACCCCCTCATATATGGTCTGTGGATTATCGGCAGGGGTTCAGAATGCAAATTTTAAGTGGCGCCCACCCGCCCAGAGTCTCCGGCAAGTGACCGAAAATTTTTTTTTTTTTTATTTTTTATTTTTTTTTTTTTTTTTTCCCGTTCAGACTAGTACCTATTCATTGGCACAGCTCAGTACCGCAATCTGAGCAAATTTCAATTTTTCAAGTTTTTGGTCATTTGCCTGGGACTCTGTGCCGGTTGAACGCCCCCAAAAATTGACTATCTGGGCTTTATTTGTCAAAGCCTAAATGCTAAGCAATGGACATGAGCTAGATTGGGACCCCATTTTCTGACAATGGAAACACTTTTTCTAAGAAACACTTTCTGACATATCTCTAAATTTGCGACATATCTCAAAAATCGTGACATATCTCTCAAATTTGAGATATGTCACGTCAACCTAGCGTGCCGAACATGTTACCCCCCTAGTATTGGGGTCTCAGTCCACCAGCCAGAATGGTTGAAATCCACTAGCTCAGAAGTGGGGTCTTAGTCCTCCAGCCTGAATGGTTGAAGTCACCTAGCTCAGAATTGGGGTCTCAGTCCACCAGCCTGAATGGTGGCAATTCACTAGCTCAGAATTGGGGTCTTAGTCGACCAGCCTATCTCCACTGCCAGCCAGTCGACTGACTATCTGGGCTTTATTTGTCAAGGCCTGAATGCTAAGCGATGGACATGAGCTAGATTGGGACCCCATGTGAAAATGGAAAACAAAAACAAAAATCTATTGTTGGTATGTGTGTAGAGCATGGAATGGTTACCGCTAGGGCAACAGTCGAACCGTTGATGGTTTTAGGTATCCGTGAATAAATTCTAAGGCGATAGTGAAGTTGGGACAATTTTGTGAGGTGCCCACCTCACCTGCTCAGAGTCTCAGGCAAGTGACCCTAAACTTGAAAAAGTGGAAATTGGCTCAGATTGCTAAACTGGGCTGAGACAATGAATAGATACTATTGGGAAAGTGATTGGAGACGCTGGGCATCCGTGAACAAGTGCTAAATTGAGAGAGGAATTTGGGACAATATTCGGAGGCGCCCACCCACCCAGAGTCTCAGGCAAATGACCCAAAATTAAAAAAATTTGTGGCAAATTCAAATTTTTTTTCAGAATGTGAGGCTAAGCTTAGGCAACGAATAGGTACTATTTGAAAGATAAAGATGGCTTCAAACGATTGTTTGCCTGTTATTTCAAGCAAATTTATGGTCCTATGTCAATTTTAAATTCTTCTTAAGACCATAGGCAGGTGTGCCTTGTTTGCCTCTTTTTGAATTCTTGATCAGCATGCCTAAGACTCTAGGCAGGCATGCCTTTCCAAAAACTGACCTGACAAGTATGTGTCCAATAAGAGAGTCATGTATACTCCTGCCATTTACCCGTGCCCCAGCCATTTAAACATTTGCCTCTCAATTACTTTGGACTATCTGTCTTGACTTTTCTCTGTCCTACAGTTACCCAGCCCAGTCTTGACACAACCTATTGTAAAATACTTGATAACTTCAATTCAAAATCAACGGACTCGGTCGAGGCCTTCGGCCTCGACCTCGTTTTGAAAAATACTCTCCCTGTGTGCGCGAAGCGCACACAGGCTAACACGCTTGGACCCTAAAACCAAAGACTTCACTTAATACAATTTGCCTGATTCCATTTAAAGTGCGGGTGCCCGAAGGGCACCCGCTTAGGTCGCAAAAAAAGACCAAAATTACTGTCTGGGCTTGGCAAACACA
>JAPEVW010000407.1:90000-92500 GCA_027921565.1 Artemia sinica
GTTGCTTCGGCAGGTGAGTTGTTACACACTCCTAAGCGGTTTCCGACCTCCATGGCCACCGTCCTGCTGTCTGGAGCAACCAACTCCTTTCCGTGGGATCGGGAATATGCATTGGTTTGGGCGCTTTAACCGGACATTTGGTTCATCCCACAGCGCCAGTTCTGCTTACCAAAAGTGGCCCACTGGGCACTCGGATCCGAAATCCTTGCCGCCAACAACACCACGGTCGGCAAGGCATCTCACCCATTGAAAGTTTGAGAATAGGTTGAGGCCGTTACGGCCCCAAGGCCTCTAATCATTCGCTTTACCGGATGAGACTCCCGTCTCCTTTGCTTGAGCGCCAGCTATCCTGAGGGAAACTTCGGGAGGAACCAGCTACTAGATGGTTCGATTAGTCTTTCGCCCCTATACCAAGCTCCGACGATCGATTTGCACGTCAGAATCGCTTCGGTCCTCCATCAGGGTTTCCCCTGACTTCGACCTGGCCAGGCATAGGTCACCATCTTTCGGGTCCCATCATGTGTGCTCTAGGTGCGTCGCATCCGCAACGGGATCACGACGCCCCTGGGATGCGCCCTCTCCAGTGGAGAGGGATCTCCCATCAGCATCGCAAGCAATGCCTTAACTTTCATTCCGCCATCGGTCTTCTCATCGACCTACGACTCGCACACAAGTTAGACTCCTTGGTCCGTGTTTTCAAGACGGGTCGGAAGGAACTCGCCTACTCTCCGCTCACCCAGGAGACCCACAAAGAGGCTCCCAGCAACAGAAGCCGGGCCGAATCGTTGCCGGGAATCCAGCGTCTTGAAGCCGAAGCAACAAGAGCACTGGGTCCTTTGACACCGTTCCAGCCGCGTGCGGATTACGAATCCACCCGGGAATACACGCCGTGAGCAACGTAGATGACCAACATGACCAGAGAACAGCCGAGGCTGCCCTCAGAGATCACATCAGCACTCGCCACCCGCAACGATGATCCCGAAGATGGCTCGAACTTCGAAAGTCCTTCCGTTTTAAACCCCTGGAGGATTTCACGCAATGTTTAACTCTCTCTTCAGAGTTCTTTTCAACTTTCCCTCGCGGTACTTGTCTTCTATTGGTCTCACATTCGTATTTAGCCTTAGATGGAGTTTACCACCTGATTAGCGCTGCATTCTCAAGCAACACGACTCTAGAGAGACCTCGGAATGCCGAGCGTTCATCCGTCCTACGGGCCTGACACCCTCTCTGGGCAATCGGGCCACATTCATGAGGACTTTAGACTGGACAAACGACGGTCTTACGAGGCTCCCAAACACTGCATCGGTCGAAATTGCCTCCCGAAGGATTCAATTGACCCTTAGTGCTGGGCTTATCCCTCTTCGCTCGCCGCTACTAGGGGAATCCTTGTTAGTTTCTTTCCTCCGCTGACTAATATGCTTAAGTCAAGCGGGTCGTCTCGCCTGAGCTGAGGCCGGGGGGTTTTTACATAAACTGACAGGGTCATTTGTTTTTCAAACCAATCATCCAAAGTCACCTGGTCACCACTAACCCTGTAGTGCCAGCAAGCCCCTTGGAGTCAACAGTTCAACATCAAATAAACCAATTTCCCACTTACCAAAGTCATAGTAGTCTATTCCTGTGCCGAAGGCTGTCAGTCAAAGTGTTTTAGTTGAAAAGAATTTGGATTCATCCTCATTGTGGGGCTACTACTTTGCACAGCCCATAATGACAACACTCCTCTCGTTCCACCAAAAAGGAGCTCAGTTACCATTACCCAGTTGGGTGACAAGTAAAAGGGTGATCCACAAGAGGCATAGCCCTGGGCCATGTATACTTGATGAGATCACTTGCACTCCTTGTACCATGGATTCCCTAACCCACAGCCAAAAGAGGCAAATGAGACCAGCATAACGAGACCAATACCTCTCACCAAATCCTCTCAACATCAACAGTTGACACAAAACTTGACGAGATCGCTTACATTCTCTATAGGTTGTAATCAACAACAAATAGTAGCAAGGAGCCTCGCAGTGATGGTAAACAATACCGTATAATAGCAACATCCGTCTCTCAGCCAGACGTAGTCCAAGCTCAAAGGCTGGACATGCAATTTGCGTTCAAAATATAGACGTTCCATGTGTCCTGCAGTTCGCATGGAATCACGCGTCTAGCTGCGTTCGTCTTCGTAATGTGAGCCAAGTGATCCATCCTCCAGGGTCATTCCAATGAATGTTTCAAATTCTCCCTCAAACAAGGCCAATGCAATTGCACCCTTGCACACCTCAAGCCAAGCTCTATTGGGGCAAGCTCACCTTCACTCCCTTTAGTCTCGCGGAGTGGAATCCATGATCCTGGAATCATAGAGCCACTCTAGTCCCCAAATGACTATTTTTCACTACGAATTCACACGTAGAAAATATACATCGAGAGTTCAAGAGCATGTTGGCTTATTGCTTGCAAAATCGATGCTACATTAGTGCAATCGCAGTACAAGACTTTGGCTCACCTGAGGACTCAC
>JAPEVW010000407.1:97500-121658 GCA_027921565.1 Artemia sinica
CGCTTAGTCCCAATCCCGCTTTTCCCCATCGGCTAACCATCACTAAACTCAAAATCCAAAAAGCTCAGAAATTGGGATCCAAAAGTCTAACCCAAAAAAACCAACAAAAGAAAAATGGTAAAGAAAGAAATCAACCCTTAGCTCAGAATTTGGGGCCCAGAAGTCCCCGTTCCAAGCAAAACCCATAAAAACAAAATCCCAATCCCTTTTTTTCATTTTAAAAAACAAACAAAAAAACCCCAAAAATCCAACAAAATTTTTTTCTTAAAGCAAAAAAAAAAAAGAACACCCCCCCTCATATATGGGGTCCCTTGTGGATTTTAAATCGGCAAGGGGAAAAAAAAAGTTTTTTCAGAAATGCAAAAAAATTTTTTTTTTAATTGGGCCGCCCCACCCCGGCCGCCCAGAGGGTCCTCGGGCCAAAGTTAACCGAAAAAGCTTAATTTTTTTTTTAAAAAAATTTTAAAATTTTTTTTTTTTTTTTTTTTTCAAAGCTTCCTCCCTCTTTCAAGGAATAGGCGGGGAGGGGGGGGGGTTCCCCATTCGTCCAAAATCCAATCACTTTTTCCCAAAAATAGTAAAATCTATTTCATTTGCCCTCATCTCAGTCCACCCATTCTGAGAAAAAGATTTCATTTTTTTTCACCAAAAATATTTTTTTTTTTCAATGTTATAGTGAAACCCCCCTCATATTATGGTTCTGTGGGATTAACCTGGCCCCCAGGGGTTCAGAAAAATGCAAAAAACAATTTTAAGTGGGCCCCCCCACCGTCCCCCAGAGGACAAACAAAAAAAAACACAAAAGAAAAAAAAATTCCTCCCCCCGGCCCAAGTGAACCCGAAAAATTTTTTTTTTTTTTTTTTTTTTTTTTTTTTTTATTTTTTTTTTATTTTTTTTTTTTTTTTTTTTTTTTTTTTTTCCCGTTTCAGACCCCTAGTAAAAAACTAAAAGAAAACTCATTGGGCCCACAAGCTTCCAAGTAAAAAACCGCAAATCTGAAAAAACAAAATTTTCAATTTTTTCCAAAGTTTTTTTTTGGTGGTCCCCCCCCCCTTTTGCCTTGGGGAAAAATCTGTTGTGCCGGTTGTTTTTTTTTGAAAAAACGAAACGCCCCCCCCCCCCCCAAAAATTTGGAACTATCTGGGGCCCAACAAGTTTTTATTTTATGTCCAAAAAAGCCTAAAAATTGCCTTAAGCAATGGACCCCAAAACATGAGCTTTAGAAAACTTTGGGGAAACCCCATATTTTTTTGACAAATGGGAAAAAAAAACACTTTTTTTCTAAGAAAAACAAAATTCCTGAAGCATTAAATGACCATATCTTCTAAAATTTGCCGAAAACATATCTCAAAAATCGTTGACATATCTCTAAATTTTGGAATATAAATTGGGTCACGTCCAACCTAGCGTGTGCCCGAAACATGTTTTTTACCCCCTAGTATTGGGGTCTCCCCCAGTCCCCACCAGCCCAAGAAAATGGTTTTGAAAATCCACTAGCCAAACTTCTCCAGAAGTGGGGTCCATCTCTTTACCTCATTCAGTCCCCATCCAAATGAAAATGGTTTTCAATGAAAGTCCCTAAAAGCTTCAGAAATTTGGGGGGTCCCCAGTCCCCCACCAGCCCAGGAGCCTGAATTGGTGGGGGGCAAATTTTTTCCCCACTAGCTTCCAGAAATGGGGGTCCTTTAGTCCCGACCAGCCCCGGACCTATCTATCTCCCACTTTAAGCCCAGCCAGTCCCCCGACAATGACTTAATTTCTTTCTGGGCCTTTTGTTTTGCCTTTTGTGCCGTTCAAGGCCCTGGAAAATGCTACTAAGTCGATTTGGAACAAGGAGCTAGAATTGGGAACCCCCATGTGGGTTGGAAAAACATGGAAAACAAAAAAATCTTTATGATTGTTTGGTTAATGTTTGTGTACAGAGGCTCAAAAAAATGATATGGAAATGTAGAATGGTTTTTACCGCTAGGGCAACAGTTCCCGAACCGTTTTTGATGGTTGTTTTTTAGGTATGGTACGTGCGTGAAAAATAATTCCTAAGGCGATTTAGTTTTGAAGTTTTGGGGACAAATTTTTGTGGGGGTGAGTGTTGCCCCCCCCACCTCACCTGCCCTTTCAGAAGGTCCCTCCAGCCAAGTGAACCCCCCTAAACTTGAAAAAAAAAAGTGGAAAAATTTGGGCTCCCTTTCAAGATTGCTAAAAACTGGGGCCCAGAGAAAATTGAAAATAGATACTAATTGGGAAAAGTGATTGGAGAAACGCCCCTTGGGCAATCATCCCGTGGAACAAGTTTGGCTAAATTTGAGAGAAGTGAAATTTTTGGACAATTATTTTCCGGAAGGCCCGGCCCCCACCCCACCCAGAAGTTCCCCCCACTCAGGCAAAAATGAAAAAATAAACCAAAAAATTAAAAAAAAAATTTGTTGGCAAAAAATTCCAAATTTTTTTTTTTGGGAAAGATGATTTCAGAAATGTTTGGAAAAGGCCTTAAAAGCTTTAAGGCCCAAAACGAAATTTGTACTATATTTGAAAAGATAAAGATGGCTTTTTCAAAACGATTATTGAAAATTTTTGCCAAATTTTGTTTTTTTCATTTTCCAAAGGCAAAATTTAATGGTTGACCCCTATGTCAATTTTTAAATTTCGTTCCTTTCTTTTTAAAGACCCCAATAGGCAGGTGGTTCCCATTGTTTTGCCTACCCTTTTTTCTTTTTGAAATTCCTTTTGAATCAGCACATGCCCCTAAAAACTCCTAGGCAGGCATGCCCCCTTTTTTCATCCCTTTCCAAAAAACTGACCCTGAACCCCAGTAATGTGTCCCCCAATAAGAGAAGGTCATGTTTATAACTCCTGCCCCCATTTTTAAACCCGTGGCCCCCAGCCCCATTTTTAAACAATTTGCCCTCTCAATTTTACTTTTGGGGGACTATCTGTCCCCCCCCCCCTTGAACCTTTTTTTCTCCTCTGTCCCCCCCCAACAGTTTTTTTTACCCAAAGCCCCCAAGTCCCCCCTTGACACAACAACCTAAATTTGTAAAAAATTAACTTTGATAACTTCAAATCCCCCAAAATCAACGGACTCACACGGTCAAACGAGGCCTTCGGCCTCGACCCTCCGTTTTTGTTTTTTTTGAAAAATAACGTTCTCCCTTTCCCTGTGGGGGGTGGTGGCCGCGAAGCGCACACAGGCTAACACGCTTTGGACCCCCTAAAAAAAACCAAAAAGACTTCAAAACTTAAATACAATTTGCCCCTGAAATTCCATTTTAAAGTTCGGGTGGTGCCCCCCGAAAGGCCACCCCGCTTTAGGTTCCCCCGCAAAAAAAAAAAAAAAAGCCCAAAAATTAACTGTCCCCCTGGGGCTTGGCAAAAACACATAGAGACGAACAGAAAAACGGAAAATAAGTTTTTTTTTTTTCATTCCCCCCGTTTTCAACTGCCCCGTGGTTGGGTCCCAAGAGAAAGATTTTTCAAACGAGTCCTTTGACACTCTCGCCGAGTCACCCCCATCCTAATTTCCGCTAACCCATACCAATTTGGGCTTTTTAGAAAATAACTTCCCCTTCATTTTTTTTGAGTTACTTTTTTTTTATACCTCCCACCCCTTTTTTTTGTTTTACTCCTTCGATACACCATAACTTTCCCCCTTACGACCAACACTTGAAAATCATTTCCAAAGTGAAAAAAGTTTTGGGGGACTTTGCCCGCCTTGGCCCTGGCAAAGGACCAAAATTCCCTCCCGGTCGTAGGCTTTAGTCCCCCCCCCCCCCCTCAAAGCGCAGTTCGCAGTGTAAATTTTTACTTTGCGGGGGGATCTACCGTTTTTTGTACCAAACACCCCCGGCCCGGTAACCCCAAGTCCCCCGCCCCCAAACCGTACCATACAAGTGGATTTTTTTGGCATTCGACCCTTATGGAAATATTTTTTTGATTTTTATTTCGACGGTGAAAGCTTGGCCCCCCCCTGGTCCGCCGTCCCTCCCGAGGGCAAACCCAAACCGCGCCGAACCCTTTTGGCTCCGAAAGCCACCTAAGCCCACCCATTTGCTAAAAAAGCCTAAAAAAAGGACCCCAGGTTTTTTTTTACGTTTTTTTTTTTTTAGCCCCAACCAGTGAGTTCCCCCGAACGCCCGGTTAAACCGTTTGTTGAACTCCCAGCCCACAGATTTCCTAAAACCTGTTCCAGAGGCTTTTTTTCAAGGTATTCAGTAAATCACACGGACCCTTAGCCCTCGCACCCAATTGGGGTGGCCGTTTTTTTTTCGACCAAGTGCAAAAACCAAAAGTGTCCGAAACCTGGCCCCGGTTTTTTTTTCCTCCCCTCGTACTTCGCAGGATTAACTATAGCCAACGGCCTTTGAACGTCCCTTGTAGGGTAAAACTAACCTGTCCCCCCCCTCCCCCACGACCGGTTCCCCCTAAACCCCAGCTCTCACGTTTTCCCTGTAGGGGTGGTGAACAATCCTCCTACACTTGGGCCGAAAAATACCCTGCTTCGCAATGATAGAAAAGAGCCCGACATCGAAGGAATTCAAAAAGCGACCCGTCGCTTTATGAAAACGCTTTTTTTTGGCCGCCACAAGCCCCAGTTTTATCCCTGTGGTAACTTTTTTTTCTGACACCTCCTTTGCTTAAAACTCTTTTAAAGCCAAAAGGATTCGAATAGGCGTGCCTTTTTTTCGCAGTACCCCCCGTTGTACTCGTACACCTGAAAGTCCGGGAATCAAGCCCAGCATTTTTGCCCCACTTTTGTTGCTCTACGGGAGGTTTTTTTGTTTTCTGTTCCTCCCCCCCTGATCTTGGGCCTTAGGACACCTGCCCCGTTTATCCATTTTTTGACAGAGATGGTACGCCCACGCCCCAAGTCAAAACCTCCCCCATCCCCGGAAAACTGTCACACCCTCCCAGCAAAACGGATTCCCGGAGAGCGCCCCCCACCCCGCAAGGTTGGGAAACTCCTCCTTGCAAACCAACCCACAAACCACAGGTCCCCCAAAAGGGGTGCCCTCCCTTTTGGCCCCTCTCCCGCCCTGTCCCACTGAGTAAGGTGAAGTGAAGAGCGAAACCATGAAAAAAGTAGTGGTTTTATTTGTTTCATTTGCCCGAACGTTTTGTTTTTTTTTTGCCAAAAATCCCTTTCCCCACTTAAATGCTAAAACATGCTTCACCTCTCACATGGTCCACTCTCCCCACAAAAATCCCGAAAACTTAGGAAGTCCAAAGCTCCAAACCCAGGGTTCTTCCTTTTTCCCTTTTCCCCCGCAAGAAAGACGTTTTACCCAGGGCCCCCCGTGTTTTGTCCCCCCCCTTGGGCAAATGGGTTTTTTTTCCGGGGCTGTAGAACAGTCAAGAATAGGGGGACCAGTTGGGGGGAATCCTCCTCCGTTTTAATCCCATTTTCCGTGGCGGCCGTCACCTAATTAAGAATTGACGGAAAAGCCCCATTTTGGGCTTTTACCTTGAAAAGAGAGTTACCACCAACATAGGGGGGGGGGGGGGGGTTTACTCCTCGGGCTTCCGTTTTTTGGAATTTTTTTTGTGTTTTTACTTTTGACATTTTCCAGAGGCAACCCCGTTAAAAATCCATTGGCGTAACCCACCGCAATAAAACAATTGGCAACTTAAAATAACATATGGCTTTTGTTTTTAAAAAACTTTTAAAAAAAAAAAAAATTTTCATTGTTCCCCTAAAATCATAAAAAACAGTTTCTTGAGTTTGTCGTTTTTTCCAATTGGGCACGACCCCCGAGCGCCCAACGCAAACCAAGCCCCCGAAGCAAAGGCTTTCGGTTTGAGCAAGTGCGTTTGGGGCCTTTTTCCACACGAACCAGGCTGAAAGAGGGGATTCCAGAGCCAACCCTTGCGGAGCAACCCCAGAAATCCCCAACTCGTTAGCCCCAGTCAACCACTGCGGTATGGGGCCGCCGCATCTTTGCTCCAAGCCCAATGCCCTTCACACCTTCATAGTGCCCAATCCTTATCCCGAAAGTTTAAGGAAACCAGTTTTTTTTTTTGGCCGGAATTTTTTCCCCTGGATTTTTTTTCCGTCTGGGGTGCAGTTTTCTGGGAGTTTTGTGTCCCCCCGGTTTTTTTTCCATTGGGCCGCCCCGAGGCTTTTCGTTTTTTTTTTTTTCGAACAGCGAAGGCACTAGGAGCACTGCTTTGGGGCCCCGTCCCCACACCCAGAACTTTTCCTTTTTGAAGAAGGGATTCGAGCACCCCTTGCGAGCAACCTCAAGCCCCACCTCGGTAGCCCCATTTCCCCCCCCGCAATCCTTTGCCTTCCAGCCCCCCGACACCCTCAACCTTTTTTTCTCAGAGGCCCCCAAATCCCTTATCCGAAGTGTAGGACCATCCAATTTTTGGGCGCCGAAAGAGAAAATTTTTTTCCCTTTACCTACCATTTCATCTATCCGCCTAGAAAAGGCCCTGTTTTTCCCCCTTTGGGGGGACCTGATGAATTTGCCGGTTTATCCCGGTTACGGTTCCCCCCCCCCTGGTTGGGAGTGTAGTAAAGAACGGTGGGGCCCCCTCCTCACCTGGTTTTTGTTTTTTTTTTCAAGGAACCGACCAAGAAACTGCCACGGAACTTCCACGCCCTCTCAAGTGGTGCAAAAACGCCCTCTTCGGAAAGATTAACCCCTATCCCTTCTCCGCGGGGATAGGAAAAATTCCCCCAGGGGGTTTTTTTTGGTGTAAAAAAATCCTCCCCCTTAACAACACAGAAAACAAAGAAAACTCCCTTACCCGGGCACCCTCCCTGACCCCAGCGTCCCCCAAGTGGGCCAAATTCTCCGTCGTTGCCCGAGAACGGGAAATACGAGGAAATCCGAAAACGTTTACCCAACCCAGGGTTTTTTGTTTCCCCAGAAATAAAAAAAAAAACGGGAATTTTCCCCCTTTGTTCGCGCCTTGCCCCAACGAGCCCTCACCGCTTTTTTTTGCGATCAACAAACACTTCTTCGTGTCTCCTCCGTCTTTCCGGTTACAACGCTTCAACCCCCGTTACCTTGGGTGGGGTCCCGGTTTTGGTGCCTTAACCCATTTTTCAGGTTGGGGGGGACCTTTTAGGAACCGAAACTGAACCCCATGTCCCAAACCACCCTGTTTTTGTTTTCCCCCAACATGGAACCCTTTTTTCCTCCCCCGGTTCCCACCCCAGGCCTTCCAAGGATCTTTTCTCCCTCATCGAGTATTTGGGGGCTACCTACCATCCAATGATCCTGCGCCCCACTGGGCCGCGTTCCAAGGCATGGCTCCTCAACGCCCCCCAAAACCCCTTCAAACGCAAGCCCAGTGCGACCCTCCCCCTACTCACAAAGGAAAAAACCGTCCCCCCCCAGCGGTTCAGCCGACGATCACCAAGGTAATCGACCCCGACAGCCCCTCCTGCGACCCGGCGGTCCCCCGTATCAAGCACACGTGCCTAAAGCGGCCCCTTTCCCATTTTAAGGGCTAAGTTTTTTGCCTTTGCCCCTTCGGCAGGTGTAGTTTTGTTACACACCATCCCCCTAAGCCGGGTTTTTTCCCGACCTCCCTGGCCCACCCGTGGCCCCCCGTTCCTGCTTGTCCCCCTGGAGCAAACCCAACTTCCTTTTCCGTTGGGGGGGGATCGGGAAAATATGCCCCATTTGGTTGTTTTTTTTTTTTTTTTTTTTTTTTTTGGTGGGCGCTTTAAACCGGAACATTTTGGTTTTTTCATCCCCCACAAGCGCCCAGTTGTTTTTTCTTGCTTTACCAAAAAAGTGGGGCCCCACTGGGCCACCAACCGGAAATCCGAAAATCCCCTTGTTGGCCGCCCAACAACACCACGGGTCCACGGCACCAAGGCCAATCTTCACCCCCATTGAAAGTTTTGGAGGAATAGGTTTTGAGGCCCCGTTTTTTTTTTACGGGGGAAGCCCCCCCCTCCTAAAAATTCTAATATTCGCTTTTTTTACCGGATGGAAACCTCCCGTCCCCCTCCCTTGGTGCTTTGAGAAGCGCCAGCTATCCTGAAGGGAAAACTTTCCCCGGGAGGAAACCCAGCATCTTAACTAGATGGTTTTTCGATTATTTAGGTCCCCCTTTTCCCGCACCCCCTATAATACACAGCCCCTCCGACCGATTTCGGATGTTTTTGCCAAAAACGTCAGAAGAAAATCCGGCTTTTCGGTCCCTCCATCAGGGTTTTCCCCCTGAACTTTTCCGAACCTGGCCCCCCAGGCAAATAAGGTGTTTTTCCACCATCTTCCTTTTTCGGGTCCCCCAATCCAATGATGTTGTGCTTTCTCCTAGGTTGGCGGTTCCCGCCATCCCGCCCAAACGGGGGGGGGGGGGATCACGAACCCGCCCCCTCTGGGATTGCGCCCCCCTCCCCCCTTCCAGTGGAGAGGGATCTCCCCTCCCATTCAGCAAAATCGCCAAAAGCAATGCCTGTTAAACCTTTTCCATTTCGCCCCATCGGGGTCCTTTCCCTCAATCGAACCTACCGACTCCGCCACAAACAAGTTAGACCCTCCCTTGGTCCGTGCCGGTGGTTTTCAAAGACGGGTCCCACCCCCTGAAGGAAAACTTCCGCCCTACTCCCTGGTCCTCCGCCTCTTACTCACGCTTCCCCAGGAGAAAACACCCACAAAGAGGCTTTGTCCCCCAGCAACAGAAAGCCCCGGGCCCCGAAGGGAAATCGTTTGCCCGGGAAATCCAGCGTCCCCCACCTTTGAAAAGATCCCGAAGCAAAACAAGGAGCCCACTGGGGTCCTTTTTTGACACCGGTTTTCCAGCCGGCGGTTTGGCGGTGATTACGAAATCCACCCCGGAAAATACACGCCGGCCCGTGAGCAAACGTAAGAACTGAAACCAACCAATGACCCAGAAGAAACCAGCCCGAGGGCTGCCCCTCAGAGATTTCAAACATCATCAGCACTCGCCCACCCCCGCCAACGAATGTGAATCCCCCGAAAAGATGGTCTTTCCAAAGAACTTCCACGAAAGTCCCCTTACCGTTTTTTAAACACACCCCCTGGAGGATTTTTTCCCCCCCCACCCCCACCACGCCAAATTGGGTTTTTAACCTCCCTCTCTTCAAGAGTTTTTTTCTTTTTTCAAGCTTTTTCCACCCCCTCGCGGTAAAAAAAAAACTTGTACCCTTGTCTTTCCTAATTGGTCCCCCTCACATTCGTAATTTAAGCCTTAGAAGATGGAGGTTTAAACCACCTGATTGTTTTTAGCGCCTTGGCATTCCTCAAGCAACCGGAAAACTACTAGAAAGAAACCTCCGGGATGCCCCGAGCGTTTTTTTTTCAATCCGTCCCCCCCCCCCTACGGGCCCTGACACCCTCCTCCCCTGGGCAATCGGGGCCCACATTCCATGAGGACCTTTAGACCCTGGGACACCAAAACGACGTCTTCCCCCCCTTTACGAAGGCCCCTCCCCAAAACCACTGCCCATCGGTCGAAATTGGCGCCCCCTCCCCCGAAGGCATTTTGGATCAATGACCCTTAGTGGGGCCCGTGGGGCTTATCCCCCTCTCTTTCGCCTCGCCGCCTTACTAGGGGAATCCTTGTTTTTAGTTTTTCTTTTTCCACTCCGCTGACTAAATATGCCTTAAGTCCAAAGCGGGTCCCCGTCCAACCCCCCCCCTTCCAGAAAATGCTAGGCCTTGAGCCGAGGCGGGGGGTTGTTTTTTTTTTACATTAAACTTGAAACAGGGGTCGCATTTTTTGTTTTTTTTTTCAAAACCAATCATCCACCAAGTTCACCTGGTTACCACCACTAACCCTGTAGTGCCAGCCAGCAAGCCCCCCCTTTGGGAAGTCCAACAGTTTTTTTTTTCCCAACATCCAAATAAACCCAATTTTTTTTCCCCAACTTTACCAAAGTCCCATAGTAAAAGTCACCCCCCATTTTCCTGTGCCGAAAAGGCCTGTTTGTTCAGTCCCAAAAGTTTTTTTTAAATTAGTTTGAAAAGAAAGTTTGGGGATTTCCCATCCTCAATTGTGTGGGGCTGTACTACCTTTGCACAGCCCCCCCCATAATGAACAACAACACTCCCTCTTCCGTTTCCCCCACCCAAAAAGGATGCTCAGTTTACCATACCCCAAAATTAACCCAGTTTGGGTGGAAAACAAGTTAAAAGGGGTGATCCCACAAGAGGCCCCCCATAGCCCTGGGCCATGGGTTAATACTTGGGGATGAGATCACCTTTGCAACTCCCTTGGTACCATGGATTCCCCCTAACCCCTACAGCCAAAAATGAGGCCCCAAATGAGAAAAGAAACCAGCATAAAACGAGACCCAATACCTCTTCTTCACCAAAATCCTCTCAACAAATCCAACAGTTTTTTTGGGAACACCAAAAACAACCTTGGACGAATGAGTAACGCTTTTACAGTTCCCCCCCTCTATAGGTTTGTAATCAACAACAAATAGTAAGCAAAAGGAGCCCACCTCGCAGTGTGGTAAAAACAATACCCGTCTATAATAGCAACCATCCGTCCCCTCCTTCCAGCCAGAAACGTAGTCCCCCCAAGCCTTCAAGGCTCAAAGGCTTGGACATGCAAATTTTGTCGTTTTTTCAAAAATAATTAGCGTTTGGTCCATGGTGTCCCCCTTGCCAGTTTGTTCGCCCTGGAAAAAAAAAAAAATGATCACGCGTCCCCCCTAGCTGCGGTTTCGTCCCCTTCCGTAGTAAAAAATGTGGGAGCCCAAGTGATTTCCCATCCTCCAGGGGTTCCATTCCCCCCCCCCATTCCAAAAATGAATTGTTTTTTCAAAATTCTCCAAGGACCCCTCAAAACAGGGCCCAATGCCCAAATTTTGCAACAACCCTTGCACAACACGTCCAAATAGCTCCCCAAGGGCCCTTCCTATTTGGGGGCAAAAGCTCACCACCTTCACTTCCCCCCCTTTAAGTCCCCTCAGTCCCTCCCCACCTCCGCGGAAAGTGGGAAATTCCCCTGAAAAACTCCTGGGGGAATCATAGAGCCCAACTCTAGTCCCCCAAATTGACCTATTTTTTTTTTCCACCCTACGAATTTTTCACACACGTAGAAAATTATACATCGAGAGAGTTTTTCAAGAGCCATGTTTGGCTTTCATTGGGCCCTTTTGCAGAAAAATCGATATGCTACATTAGTGGCAAATCGCCAGTAACAAGAAGCTTTTTTGGCCTTCACCCTGAGGACTCCCCGCGTCCGCAACGCGCTGCCTCACCCACTTCTCTTTTGACCAAGGCCAAATCCCCTTCGTCCCCCTTCGCACCACTTTGGGGCCCCCCTCCAAGGAAAGGGTAAAGGGAAAAAGTGGGCTTTTTTTTTCCCGGGCCCCCCCACCACAAATGCAATGTTTGCTGGGGCCCAAAGCCAAACTACCACAGTGTTTTTAACGTAATCAAATGAAATGTCCCCAACTAGTTTTTCCAGATGGCATGAAAACTTTGTTTGGCCCCACATACCACAACTACAGAAAGGATTTTTTAATCCACCCAAGCTTTTCATTGCATGCGTCAATTTCCTCCAAGAGAGCCCACCACCTACAAGAGCACAAAATACCAATCCTCCTTGTTTTTTTGCCTGGGCCAAAAGCAAAAACCCTCCCCATCCTTCTATGGAATGGATACAGAAAAACTAAGACACCTTTCCCTGGGAAGAACAATACCCAAGTCCCACCCATCATCTTCTTCGTGGGGGGCCCCCCACAAACAACCAATATGCTTGGCTGGGGCAACAACAATCACCTCAGTGTTTTGGTTTCATTTTCCATTCAATGACCTCCCATGGCCGTCCCCAAGTGGGGGATTCCATTTGAGACCCGAACTTTGTGGGCTACCCCTTAACCCTAGACTGTTTGGGCCATGCTCTCTAACTCCCCTCTGAGAGCCCCCCCAAACTACATGAGCCAGCTTAGGGTAGTCCCCCCCCCTCACGAGTCCCCCCCAATAGTCCCCTCCCCCCCCCCTCCACCATGTCCCCCCCCACTCCAATTTTTAGTAAAACAAACCAAAACTTTTTTGAGGCCCATCATCCATCCCCCCCACAATAAACTGCCTCCAAAGCCCCCATTTCCCTATTTCAAGACTCCGTTTTTGAAACACTCCTCCTTTTTTTGTTTTCACGAAAATGGGCCCCCCCCCATGGCAAACCTGATGCCCTGCAACCAAGGGCCAACAAGGGTTAAACTTCCCCCTCCCACATGCCCGGGGAAAAACCTACTTTTTTGTTGCACACCTCCCCAACACCAAACACGGGAAACGTTGTAAAATCAATTAAAACACGATTAGACCAAACTAATGGACCACAGGGCCCAAGAGTCCCCCCCCCCCCCACCCTCCTCTCGGCCTGTTATCAAAACGCTAAATTGATTCCCTTTTTCCCCCGCAAAGGTTTTTTTTCCACCTACGGAAACCTTTGTTTTTTACGAACTTTTTTACTTTCCTCCTTAAAAGGATCCCAAGTTTTGAACAACTTTTCAAACCACACCACGAGCGGCCCCCCCGGGAAAAAGGCCCTTACCCTGGGCCGAGTCCGTTCCCCGGGTCCCCGAAGTTTTTGTCTCAAACTAAAATCCATTCCAATCGGTAGTAAGTAGCTGACGGGCCGGTGGTGTACAAAGGGCAAGGGACCGTAAATCGACGCAAAGCTAATTGACTTGTTTGCGCGCCCTAAGCCTAGGGAAAATTTTTTCCTGGTTTTTTCATGGGGGATGCCCCTTTGCAGTCCCCCCCAATTCCCAACCAACGGGAAGAAGGTTTTCCAGCAGCCGGAAAGAAAAGGCTTTTTTACCCCCGGTCCCCCCTTCTCGGAAAACCAGGGATGGAACCGGCTGAATTTCACACCTTTTTCCCCAGTTGTAGCGGCGGCGCGGTGGCATTGGGCCCCAGGGGAACATCTAAGGGCAAATCAACAGACCCTGTTTGTTTTTATATTGCTCGCCAACTCCTTTCATAATGGGGCTAACGACCGCCCCCACTTGTCCCCCCCCCCTCTACTAAAAGAAGGAGCGATCCCACCCCACTAGGATCCATCGTCTATTTTTGTAGCAGGCCTTAGAGTCTCCCACCCACCCCTCCGTTCGTTTTATCCGGAATTAACCAGAAAAAACACCAAATTTCGCCTTTCCCCAACCAACTAAAGAACGGCCCCCCCATTGCACCACCACCCACTGAAAATCCAAGAAAAGAGCCCTCCTCAATCCTGTCCCCCAATCCTTTTTCCCAGTGGGGGGTCCCGGGCCCCCTGGTGGAGGTTTTTTTCCCCCCCGTGTTTTTTTTGAGTCCCCAAATTTTAAGCCCGCAGGCCACCCCACCCTCCTGGTGGTTGGTGCCCCTTCCCGTCACAATTTGTCCTTTAAGTTTTTTTTCCAGCTTTTGGCAAACCATAAACCTTCCCCCCCCCCCCGGAAACCCCAAACACACTTTTGGTTTTTTTCCCGGAAAAGCCTTTGCCCCGCCCGGAGTCCCCCATTTCCCCAAGTTAAACGTCCCCGTCCCGCGGAATCGCTTGGGTTTTTTTGGCAAAAAATCGTTTTTTTTTTTTATGGGTTTTTAGAAACTAGGGCGGTTAAAAATCTGAAATCTGATCGCCCCCCTTCGAACCTCTAACTTTTTTTCGTTTCTTGAATTAATGAAAAAACAAACATTCCTTTTGGCAAAATGGCTTTTTTGCAGTTTTGTTTGTTTTTTTTTTTTTTTCCCCGTCCCTTTGCCCGACCGGTTTTTTTTTTTACCCAAATGAATTTTTTCAAACCTCTCTAAAGCGTTCCCCCCGCAAATTGTAACCGCAGTACGGAATGCCCCCCCCGTCCCTTGTTTCCTCTGTTAACCATTTTACCTCAAAGTCCCCCCCCAAAAAACCAACATAATAAGAACCGAGGTCCCTATTTCCCATCATTCCATGCCCCTGTGATATTTTTCAGGCACGCCGGTTGTTGCAACCTGCCTTTTTTTTAAAGCACTCTAATTTTTTTTCCAAAGTAAACGTAATCGGCCCACCCACCCAGGAACACTCGGTTTTCAAGAGCAATCCCCGAAACGAAATCCAATGAATTTTTTGGTCCCCCGATCGAGGCAGTGGACCACCCGTGGGAGGCGGCCCAACCACCCCCGACCCGAGACCCCCATATCCCAACTAACGAGCCTTTTTTTTTAAACCGCCAGTGGGGCAGCCAACTTTTAATATACGCCCTTTATTGGAGCTGGGGAGTTTTTTTTTTTACCGCTGGCTGCTGGCAACCAGACTTTTGCCCTCCCCCCTCCCCAATGGATCCCTCCCCGTTTTAAGGATTTTAAAAGTGTACTATCCCCATTCCAATCACCAGGGGCCCCACGGGGGATGAAGTTCCCCCCTGCCATCCGTTTTTTTTTTTTTTCCGTCCCCTACCAAACCCTCCCCCGTGCTGGGAAAGTGGGGGTTAAATTTTTTTAGCCGCGGCCTGCCTGCCTTTCCTTGGGAATGTGGGTGTAGCCCGTTTTTTTCCTCAGGCTTCCCTTCCTCCCGGAAAATCGAAACCCCGAATTTCCCCGTTTACCCGTTGCCCAAAAACCCATGGTACAGGCCCCGGCGTCAAAATAGGCGCATAGCCCCCTTACCAATCGAAAAGTTGATAAGGCCCCCCAGACATTTTTGAAAGGACACGTCCCGCCCCAGGTGGGGGGCGGGCAAGACCCGGTGGCGGAAGACCGTGGCGAATCGGCCCTTTATATTTATTGTTAGTCAGAGTCCCCCCAAAAGAGACGAGCCCCCGAAGCCCCGAAATTGGTCCCCCTTGATTCTAATAAAAGCCAACCCCCTTTCCCGGTGAAAGTTGGGGGGCCTATTGGTGTGCAAATGTAATTAGCTTCCTAGAATTACCACAGTTTTTTTTTTTTTTTTTTATCCCAAGTAGGAATTATAGTAAAACGAATTCCTTCTAAGGAACCCATTAACTGGTGATTTTTATATTTTGAAGCCCCCCATTCGGCGGTTTTTTTTTTTTTCGCCCCACTGGGGGGGCCAACTGTTGGTACTTGTGAACTTAGACATGCAATGGCTTTTTTTAAATCCCCTTTGAGACAAGCCATATGCTTTACTGGGACAGGATCAAACCACCAGGTAAAACACATTCACGTTTTTTGTACCATCAGGCCCCACATTTAAGAAACACGGTGGGAACCCTTTTGAAAAGATTTTCCTTCTCTCCAGGAAAGTACGGCCCCCACCTTGGCCATCCTCCCCTCCCCTTCCAAGACCCCCTTAATCCCCCCATAGTCCCCCCCCCCCAAAGGCTTTCTAATTGGGTAAAACCAAAATTCAAATTTACCGAATCAAGGAATTTTTCCCTCCAACAATATCCAAGATTTTAACCCAGTCCCCCCCTAGCTTTCCCAACAGATGCCTTTAGGATCATAGTGGGGATTCCCCCCCTGTGGGGGGCTTCAAAAACCAAATCCCTCTGAAACCCAACCCATCAAGTTTTTTTTTTGTTATAGTGTTTTTTTTTTTGAAAAACCCGCTAACCCCCATTGGAAAAAGCAATTCCCCTCCGTGGCCAATCCCCCTAGCGCAAATTCATTCCGAAAACCACTATGCCCCCCCTTGCCACTAACATCCGCCAAAAAGGGCCTTTCCGCTTGGTAGCAGTTTTTTGGAAATGGTTCCCCCCCAAACTAAACATTCGCCGCCAATTTTCAAAACAGACTCTTGCTTCCCCTTCCTTTTACCACACTTTTCCCACAAAGAGAATTTTTTTCCCTTATTGGGGCCGCGAGTGATTTCAAGCCCACCTTTTGGGTTGGGTGCAACTGATCAAGCCTTTGGCCCGTGGACCCCAACAATTTGGGAGGCTAAGGCCATACCCATACAAAGCCCTAAAAGGGGAATGAAGGGGCCCACAAGTGGCCTCCGTGTTTTCTTCTTTCCTTTGGGGTTCCCCCTCTCCCCTCTCCTGGCAATAACTAGTAGCCCCAGTTTTTTTTTTTCCACAACATTTTCCTCGCTATTTTTTTCAATTTCCAATTGTTCCCCATCAACTAGGGTACAGCTACCACACAGGTGCAACGGAAATGCTTATGGCCCGTTTGAAAATGGTAAAGGAATCGTTGTTTTGCCCTCTAGCGATGCTTCCATGTGCTACACCAATAACCCCAACAATAGAATTCATTTTTTTGACATGGATCTTGCAAAGTAGCCCCCATGGTCCCCCCCCGACCCGCTTTTTTTCCATCAATCACGCTTCCATTTTTTTCCCTTTTTCTATAGATACCCCCCCCTCATATAAGGTCTGGTGGGGGATTATCGGCCCAGGGGGTTTTTCAGAAATGCAAAATTTTTTTAACAGTTTAAAAAATTATTTAAAACCAAAAATTTTTTTGACATTTTTCAAAGAATTTGGGGGTTCCTTAGTTCCAAAGCCTGAAAAAATGGGTTTTGAAATTGTTTTGGAACAAAAACCAAGCCATATCATCTTTTCATCTTTCCCATACGGATTTTCCGAAGTTCCAATTTTTAAGGGTGGGGGGGACCACATATATTTGGAAAGTCCAAACTTTCCAACCACTTGGGACTTTTCTAAAAATACAAGATAGAAAAGCGACAGAGATTTTTTGGATCTGTCCCCAAAGTTTGGGACCTGACTGAAACCAATTGGGTCCCTAAAACTTAACTTTACTGCGCGAGGGCCCTTTTGGCCCCGTAAAAAAACAAACAGACCAAAACATAACCCCCACAGGCCCTAGTAAAAATGAAAAGGCCACCATAGGCCTCTCTCTCTCCCTCTTCTCCATAGGCCTTCCACTGGGCCATCCTAAGTCCCCCCACCTTTTTTTTTAGAGGTTTTCAAAAAACTTCCCACAACCAATCAACTGGGGGCAAGAGCTTATCAAACAAAGGTTGCAACGGGTTTTGTTGTGCTTTAAGGCCCCGTGAATGGTTAAAAGACCGTTTTTTTGCTCAAGAAGCGATGCTTACCATGGTGCTTTTGGGCTTACACACCAATACCCAAAACAAAATAGATTCATTTCGGACATGGGGATCTCGCCTAGACCCATGTTCCCCCCCCCCCCATCCAGCAAATCCGTTTTTTTTTTTTTTTCCAATCCCATCAAATCACGCCTTTCAATTTTTTTTTTAAGTAGTTTTATTAACACTTTTTTTTTCTATAGGTACCCCTCACCCCCAGCCCTCCCATATAAAGGGTTTCTTTGTGGATTATCGGCAGGGGGGTGTTTTCAGAAAATGCCCAAATTTTTTTTTTAAAGTAGTTTTATTTAAAAAAAAATTTGGAAATCCATTTTCAGAATTTAGGGATCTCAGTCCCCCCCCAGCCCCCCACCTGAAAAATGGTTTTTTGAAATTCCACTAGCTTTTCAGCAATTGGGGGGGGTCCCCCCTCAGCCCCCACCAGCCCCTGAAATGGTGGGGGGTAAAATCCACTAGCCTCAGAAATTGGGGGGGTTCTTAGTCCCCCCCACCAGCCTGAAATGGGTGGAAAAAAATCCCCACTAACTCCAGAATTGGGGTCCCCTTAGTCCCAAACCAGGCAGCCCTGAAATGGTGGGGGAAATCCACTAGCTTCAGAAAAAATTGGGGTTTCTTTTTTAGTTTTTTCACCACCAGCCCTGAATGGGTTTTTTTTGTTGAAAATCCACTAGCTCAGAAATAGGGGATCTCCAGTCCAACCCAGCCTGAAATGGTTTTGAAAATCCACGCCCAAAAAAAAAATTTATTTCCCAAAATTTTTCTCTCTTGCCTTAAGCCAGTGGGTTAACGGAAAGCTTTTAGTAAGGGTAGGAAATGACTAGACCCATTAACTCCCCTAGCGGCTTAACCAATCTTGCCCTTCCCATCAATCAGACCGCCTTCCAAATTTTTTTCTTTTTCTATAGTTTACCCCCTCATATATGGTTCTGTGGGATTATCGGCCAGGGGTTTCAGAATGCCAAATTTTTTTAAAGTAAGTTAAATTATTAAAAAAAAATTGGACAATTTTTCAGAAATTTCAGGGGGGGTTGGGGTCCCTAAGGGTCCCCCCACCACAGCCAGCCCTGAATGGTAGAAAAAAATCCAACCTAGCTCAGGAAATTGTGGGGTTTCCCCCCCTTAGTCCCCCACCGCTTTCCATCCGCTAACCAATCCGCTTTAAAAACCAAATCCCCACACTAGCTCCAAAAAATTTTGGGGGTCCCCCCACCCCCACCCCCCTTAGTCTTTTAACCCTAAGCCTGAATGGGTAGAAAAAATCCAACCTAGCCTTTTTCCGGAAAATTTGGGGTCCCTTTAGGGACCCCCCTAACACCGCTCCCCTACCCGCTCAACTTTTCCCTCCAACTAACCATCACTAACCTCAAAATCCACTAGCTCAGAATTGGGGTCCTTAGTCCCCCCCCCCCTTAGTCTACCAGCCCTGGAATGGGTTAAGAAAATCACCTAGCTTCAGAATTTTGGGGGTTTCCCTTTAGTCCCAACCGCTTTTTCCATCGCTAACCATCACCTAACTCAAAAATCCACTAGCTATCAGAATTGGGGAAAATCTTTTTAGTAAGTCCTACCAGCCTGAAAATGGTAGAAATAAATCACCCTAGCTCAGAATTGGGGGGGGCCTTAGTCCCCAACCCGCTTTCCATTGCTTAAAAACATCGCTAACCCAAAAATTCCAAAATTCACTTTTTGAAAATTTTTTCCTTTTTCCTATAACGACAACCCCCCTTCCTTCATAATATGGGGTCCTTGGGATTTAATCGGGCAGGGGTTCAGAAAATGCAAATTTTTTTTAAATTGGCGCGCCCACCCGCCCAAAGTCCCTCGGGCAAAGGTTTTTAACCCCCTCGGGCCAACCGCCGAAAAAGCTTTAAAATTTTTTTATTTTTTTTTTTTTTTTTTTTATTTTTTTTTTTTTTTTTTTCAAAGCTTCTCTCTCTTCAAGGATAGGCGGGGGAAGGGGGGTTGCCCCATCGTCTCCCCCCCACTTTCCAAAAAAACTTTTCCAAATAAGTAATCTATTCCAAAATTGCCCTCCCAACTCTCAAGTCCCCCACCATTCTGAGAAAAAAATTTTTCATTTTTTTTCAACTATTTTTTTTCAATGTATAAGTGAGTGACCCCCTCTCATATTATGGGTTGTCCCCCCCTGTGGATTATTCGGGGCAGGGGGTTTCAGAATGGGCAAAATTTTTAAGTTAAGTGCGCCCCCACCCGCCCCAGAGGTCCCCCCTCTACCGGCAAAGTGGGACCGAAAATTTTTTTTTTTTTTTTTTTTTTTTTTTTTTTTATTTTTTTTTTTTTTTTTTTTTCCGTTTTTTCCAGACTAAGTAAACCTATTTTCCTATTTCCATTTGGCCACAGCTCAGTAAAAAACCCCCGCAAAATTTTCTGGAGGCAAATTTCAAAATTTTTTTTTTGCAAGTTTTTTTTTTTTCATTTGTCATTTTGCCTGGGGAACCTCTGTGGGCCCGGTTTTTTGGAAAAAACGCCCCCCCCCAAAAAAATTTGGAACCTATCTGGGGCTTTATTTTGTCCCCAAAGCCTAAAATTGCTAAGCAATGGACCATTGAATGAGCTAGATTTGGGACCCCCCACATTTTCATTTTTCCTGACCCCAATGGGAAAACACTTTTTTCTAAAGAACACTTTCTGACCATATCCTCTAAATTTTGCGGGGGACAATTTATCTCAAAAAAATCGTGACATAATCTTCTTAAATTTTTGAGATTGGGTCCACGTCAAACCCTAAGCGGCCGTGCCGAACATGTTTTTACCCCCCCTAGTATATTGGGGGGTCCCACTCAGTCCCCACCACCAAAAGAATGGTTTTTGGAAAAATCCACTAGCTTCAGAAAAGTGGGGGTCTTTTTAGTACTCCCCTCCAGCCCCCCTGAAATGGTTTTTGAAGTCCACCTAAGCTCAGGAAATTGGGGTCCCCTCCAGTCCCCCCCCAGCCCCCTGAAACATTGGTGGGCCAATTTTCACCTAGCCTTCAGAATTGGGGGGTCCCACCCACCTTAGTCCGGGACCCCCCCGAACTCAGCCTATCTTCCACTGCCCAAGCCAGTCGACCACTGGGGACTATTCTGGGCCCTTTATTGTTTTATTTTGTCCCAAGGGCCCACTTGGAATGCTTAAAGCGATTGGGCGCCGATGGACATGAGCAGCTAGATTTGGGAAAAACCCCCATGTGGAAAAATGGAAAAAACAAAAAACAAAATCTTAATTTGTTTGGGTATGTTGTGGGTTAAGCAGGGTCATGGAATGGGTTTTTACACCTGCTAGGGCCAAACAACGTCGACTAACCGGAACCCGTTGATGGGTTTTTTTTAGGTAATCCGTGAAATAAAATTTTAAAGGCCCTTAAGGCGATAGTGGGGGAAGTGTTTTTGGGGGACAAATTTTTGGTGAGGGTTTGCCCCCACCTCCACCTGCTTTTTCCAGAGGGGTTCTCAGGGGGCAAGTGGGGGTGACCCCCCCCTAAAAACTTGAAAAAAAGGGGGGAAATTTGGCCCTTTCAGATTGCTAAACAACTGGGCTGAAGGTAGGGGACACTGAATTAGGGATTTTTTACTATTGGGAAAAAGTTGATTGGATTGGGAGACGGCAGCTGGGGCATCCCCGTGAAAAAAAAAACAAAAGTTTTGGCTAAAATTGAAGAGAGGAAATTTTGGGGGGATGTGGGGGACCAATATTTCCGGGAGGGGGTGGGGGGCCCCAACCCACCCCAGAGTCTCAGGGCAAAAAAAATGGGGAACCCAAAAAATGAATTAAAAAAAAAAAACAAAATTTTGTGGGGGCAAAATTCCCAAATTTTTTTTTTTTTTTTTCAGAGAATGGTTGAGGGCCCTAAGCTTAGGCAACCGAAATAGGTACTTTATTTTTGGAAAGATAAAAGATGGGGCTTTTCAAAAAAACGATTGTTTTTTTTTTTTTTTTTTTTGTGGCCCCTGTTTTTCCATTTCAGCCAAATTTTTATGGTCCCTTTTATGTCAATTTTTTTTTTTAAATTCTTCTTAAGAAACCCATAGGGCAGGTGGTGCAACTTTTTTTTTCGTGCTTTTTTTCTCTTTTTTTGGTTGAATTGGCCTCTTTTTTGATTTTTTTTTTCAGGCCCCCTAAGACTTCTAGGCAGGCCCCCATTGCCTTTTTTTTTTCCAAAAACTGACCCCCTGAAACCAAGGTTAATTGTGTCCAAACCCCCCAATAGAGAGTCCCCCCATGGTATAACTTCCTGCCATTTACCCGTTGCCCCCCAAGCCTATTTTTAAACCATTTTTTTGCCCGCTCTCAATTTTTTCTTACTTGGAAACCTTTATCTTGTTCCCAAAAATTGAACTTTTTTCTTCTTGTTCCTAACAGTTACCCAGGCCCCAGTTTCCCTTTGACACACAAACCTAAATTGTTAAAAAAATTAAATCTTTTTTTTTATGATTAACTTCCAAAATTTTGACCAAAAATTCAAAAACGGGGGGGGGGGACAACACTCGGTTTTTCGAGGGTGCTTCGGCCCCCCCCTCGGGACCTCCGTTTTTTTTTGAATTCTGTGGAAAAAAAATACCTCCCTCCTGTGTTGCGCGACTCTAGTGCCAAGGCAAGGGGCTTTTTCAAAAAAACAAGGCCTTTAACCAAAACGCTATTGGAACCCTAAAACCAAACAGACCTTTCCTTCACTTTAATACAATTTGTTTGCCCTGATTTCCCCATTTTTAAAAGTGGCGGCGGTGCCCCGAGAGGGCTCAACCCCTTAGGTTTCGCAAAAAAAAGAAAAAAAAAGGACCAAAAATTTTACTCCTTGGGGGTCTGCCTGTCTTGGCAAAACCACATTCTAGGGAAGAACAGAAAAAAACCGGAAAGCATAGTTTTTTTTTTTCCCGTTTTTCCACAACAACTGCCCGTGGGGGTCAAGAGATTTGTCAAAACGAGTCTTGACACACCTCCTCTCGCCGAGTTCCCATCCTAAAATTTTCCGCTTACCCCCATACAATGGGGGGCCTTAGAAAATAAAAAAAAAACTTTTCCCCTTTCATTTTTTTTTTGAGTACTTTTTATACTCAAACCCCCTTTTTGCGCGAAGCTCTCGATACACCCATTGTTAACTCCACCAGCTTACGGGGACCAAAAAAACTTGAAAAAAAATTCCAAAGTTGGTAATTTTGGGGGGGGGAAATACTTTTCTGCGCTGATTGGCCAAAGAAAAATTGTCCCGGTTTCGGGTAGGCCTTAGTTCCACCCGATCAAGCAGCATCGCAGGTTTAAAAAAATTTTAACTGATCCACTTAAATTACCGTTTTTGGGCAAACCCCAAAAAAACAACCACCGCCCGGGCCCAAGTTAATCCCAGGGGCGTTCTACAAGGGAATTTTTTTGGGGGCCATTTCGGGGGGGACCTTTTATGGGGAATAGTTTTTTTTGATTTTCATTGCGGACGGTTTTACCAAAGCCTGGACAAACAACTTTGCCCTCGTGGTCCGCCGATATCCTCCCGAGGGCAAAAAGGCCAAACGGCCGGGAAAACTTTTGGCCCCTTCTTCGCCCCGAAGCCCCAACTAGGCAAACCCCTTGCTAAAAAGCTTTTAACAGGGGGGGGGGACAAGGTTTTTACGTTTTAGGCCACCAGTGAGTGCTTCCCGAAAAACGCCCCCACGGTTACCGTTTTGTGGCGTAACACTCCAGCACCCAGATTTTACCTTCAGAAAGGACCTTTTCAGGTTAATAAAGTCCCACACACGGACGTTAGGCCCTCCGCCACCATTTGGGCCGTTCCCGGAACCAAGTTTGCAAAAAAAAAACAAAATTGTTACGGAAACTGGGGTTTTTGCCCTCTGGCGTAACCAAAAATTCTTTTTTTCCGCAGGGATTTTACTATTAGCAAACGGTCTTTTTTGAACGGATTCCCTGGTAAAGTGGTAAAAATTTTACTTGCTTTTCTTTACGACGGGTACCAAAACACCAGCTCCCGGGTTTCCCGGTGTAGGTGGGTAAACCCAAAAGGTTTCCCCTACACTTTGGCCAATTAGTTGAATTTTCGGACCATTGAAAGGGAAAGGACCGAACCTTATCTGAGGCATTCAAATATTTGACGCATCTCTTTTCGTGGGGACAGGTAATGGAGAACGCTTTGGCCCCTGTCCCCCCGCACCAAAGTCTCCCCGAGGGGCAAGCAACCCGCCGCCGGTTGGTAAAAACCTTGGCTCCACGACAGGCCACTAGGGGCTTAAAAACTCCATTTTGCTAAAAAAAGCAAAAGGATTCGATAAGGCCCCCGTGGACTTTCCGCCCAGCCCCCCGTACTTCCCCCCCGTTACTCGAAAGTCCGGGAATTCAAGCCAGCATTTTTGCCCCTTTTGCTTCTACGGGGGAGGGGGGGGGGAAGGGAGGTTTTTCCTGTTCCCCCCCCCCCCCCTCCTGCGGGCTTGGCTAGACACCTGCCGGTTAAAAATCAAAATTTGACAGATGTAACCGCCCCCCAAGTCCCAAACTCCCCCCCATCCCCGGAACCTGTTCCCCACTCCAGTGCACGGAATCCCGAGAAGCGGCCACCCCGCCCAGGGTTGGAAAACCTCCCTTTGAACCACAACCAACAAAAACAAGTCCCCCCCAAAGGGCCTTGCCCTCCAAGAGTTTTTTTTCCACTGAGTTAAAAGTGAAGCGAACCCAATGAAAAAGTAGGTGGTTATTTTTCATTGAAAGACGTTTTTTTTTTGCCCTCTCAACATTAATTGCCTAACACCTCCTCATGTCCCAACTCCACAATCCGAAAAACTAGAAGTGAACCCCCAAGGCCTCAAACAGGGGTCCTGTTACTTTTCCCCCCCGCAGACGTTTTTTTAAACCAGGCCCCCACTTATTTCCCCCCTGGCAATGGTTTTTTTTTTTTTTTTTCGCTTAGACGTCAAGAATAAAGGGACAGTGGGGGGGAATCCTCGGTTTTAATCTCCATTCGTGCCGGAGCCGCGGTCAAACTAAATTTTAGATGGACGAAAAGGGGCAAAATTTTTTTTGGCCCTTAACCTCAAGAGAGGTCCCATAAGTTTTTTTTTAAACTTCCCGCCGTTTTACCCCGCCGCTTCTTTTTTTGTTTGAAACATTTTTTTTTTCCCTTCACTTTTTTTTGAACCATTTTTTTCAGAGCACTGGGCAGAAAATACAACAATGCTTCAAAACACGCGGGAATTGGCGCCTTCGCCAATGGCTTTTTGTTTTTTAATAGAACAGTCCT
>JAPEVW010000408.1:0-121000 GCA_027921565.1 Artemia sinica
TTTTGCCAGAGCATTTCTAGCTGACTTTTCAACAGTATCCGCTCTTTCAAAGAGAATTTTAATCTGTAATTTTGAATACTTTTCGTGATTCTGGTTAAACATACATAAAATGTTTCTCAATTTAAGAAGATCAGCCTGCATTTTTGCCATCTTCTTGTATTTCTGAATGATGCGTTCTTCGGTACAACCTCGCAGAGAATTTAATTTTTTCATTATAGCTTTTGTCACCCCAGTATCTACCCATTATTCTGGTAGAAATTTTTTTTTATGTTTTTTTTCGGTAATCTTTATCCTTATCATACCGTTCCTTGCTCTTTTGTTTGGCTGTCTCAATTTTTGCATGTCTTTAAACTTCATCATTATAATAACACTGTTTGTCACTATCAATTTTTGCATGTCTTAAATCTTCATCATTGTGATAACACTCCTTGCTGTTTTGTTTTGCTCTCTAAATTTTTGCAAGTCTATAAGCTTCATCATTGTGATAACACTCCTTGCTGTTTTGTTTTGCTCTCTCAATTGTTACTTCTCGATACGCCTGGTCTGTTGAATACCTTTGCTTTTCTCTTTTCAAGATGCTATCTGTCATTTTGTGTAGTATTGTTTTCTAACTTGCGTGTAGCTTGCTTCGATTAAACCATTATGCAACCATGAATGAGACCATTGTCTCTTTGTGGCCTTTTATATAGTAATCATGACTTCATGGCGTAATGGTTTTATTTCATGACGTCATGGCGTAATGATATTATTTCATGACGTCTTCAGAAACAACAACATAATGTCGTGTTTTTCTATTCACGCTATAGCTCTAATAAAACTAGGACGACATGCATTATTTATCTAGTAGGGTTTCAGACTAGGTGGTTCTAATGATGTACGTTTGTTTTGATCTGACTCTATTTTTAGGAGTTCTAGGTTTTAGTATTTCTTAGCATTGGACTGATCGTCTCTTACTATCTCGCTAGCTACTGCTGCAACCCGGATTCACATATATAGTAATGAGAGGCAGCGTGGCCGGGTGGTCCAAGGTGCTGGTGTTAGCTACCAGTCTCTTCGGAGGCGTGGGGTCTTACCACTGGTATACGATTATGATTTATGTACAAAAATCAAATACCTTTGAAAAGACTGCAGTATGAAAAGACATCAAAAATGCAGTTTTTAGTGGAAAAATTTATTCTGTTTTAGAAATAATTTATTTTAATTACAAAATATTTTTAACCCAATTAATTTTCTTTAAACTGAGCTTTTGAACAACTCTCTACAATGTTCCAGTGCCAAACTATCTGTAGAAAAGAAAGAAAGAAGAAAGAATAAAATATACCGTTCAGGCAGAAGGTTGTAGTAGCCGCCACTTTTCTTGATTTTCAAGCCAATATATTTCCCTTGCTGTTCAAGCCAAGGGACAGAAAGTTTCCTATATAAGGGTTTCGGACAAGGCAGTTCTAATGGTTTACTTTTTGTATTGATCTGACCTTTTTTTTAGGAGTTATGGGTTTTATATTTCTTAACATTGAAAGTGATCGTTTCTTACTAGGTTGCTAGCTACCACTGCAACTAGTAGGTTGCTAGATACCACTGCAACCCGGATTACTATGGGATACAATTCGTTCCTTAGTGTAATCCTTTTATGATTTTTGTGGATTAACAAAATTATTATCATGTCTTATATGTAACTTTTTTTATAGTTCTTCGATAGTCAATGATAAGTAGACACGCTTGTCACTTGGGAGAACGGGTTTCGATTCCCCGTCAGGAAGAACTCTTATTATATTGAATTATAAGAAATATCTTTTAATTAAAAAAAAACTCGTTTTATTTCCATCCTAGCTAAAATAATGAAGATAATATTAATGAGTCACAGGGTTCAGTTTTTGGGCCGAGTTCGTTCTTTAATATATATTCAATTGATTGTCTTTTAATGTAAATTTTCAAGCCAATATATTTCCCTTGCTGTTAAAGTCAAATGACAGAAAGTTTCCTATTCAGGGGTTTCAGATATGACAGGTTCTACTGGTGTACTTTTTGTTTCGATATGACTTTTTTTAGGAGTTATGGTTTTTTTATATCTTAACATTGGTCGTGGTCGTCTCTTACTAGGTTGGTAGCTACCGCTGCAACCCAGATTATAAAATACTTGCCCAAGCTTCTACCTTGTAGCTAAAATATTTAAATGAGATGTTCCGAAATGGGAACATTGAGCATTAATGGGCTAAAGTCTAAACAAATCTTCTATTAATAACTCCTCAACTTAAACCATTTACGATGAACTATATCAATCCTTTATGTAAACAAAGAAAAAAAGAAAAAAAGAAAAAAAAAATATCCCGTTTAGGCAGAATGTTGTAGTAGCTGCCACTTTTCTTGATTTTCAAGCCAATATATTTCCCTTGCTGTTCAAGCCAAGGGACAGAAAGTTTTCTATACAGGGGTTTCGGACATGGCGGTTCTAATGGTGTACTTTTTGTTTTGATCTGACTCCTCTGTTAGGAACTATGGGTTTTTATATTTCTTAACATTGGACGTGATCGTCTCTTACTAGGTTGCTAGCTACCGCTGCAACCCGGATAAAACCCGGAAAATACCCCTGGAACCACGTTATATCAGTTACTATGGGCGAGAGATCGTTCTTTACTGTAATATTTCTTAACATTGGACGTGATCGTCTCTTACTAGGTTGCTAGCTACCGCTGCAATCCGGATGTTATTCAAGCCAAAGGGCGGTAAGTTTCCCTTATAGGAATTTCGGACAAGGCGATTCTAATGGTGTACTTTTTGTTTTGATCTGACTCTTTTTTAGGAGTTATGGGTTTTTATATTTCTTAACATTGGACGTGATCGTCTCTTACTAGGTTGCTAGCTACCGCTGCAACCCAGATTATTATAATAGAGTTCGTTCTTTATTATAATAAAAAATTAAGTTTTCCGTAAAAAATACGAGCTTTCCGTAAAAAATACGAGCTAAACCGATTGATGAGGAATAAGTCCAAAAATAATGTCAAGCCCACTTTTTTGGAGTTTCGGTTACTATTAAGACGAGTGACTCTTACTAAGCAGTTCGTCGCGAACTCTTTAATTGCTCCAGAGATCAAATATCTATGAAAAGACTGCAGTATGAAAAGACATCAAAAATGCAGTTCTTTTGTAAAATATATTTTTAAAATTTAATGTTTTTAATTAAAAAATGCACTAGAACTTTCAATTTCCATTCGAACGCAACATTCTAGGACCTCTAGGTTGCTACAATCGCCATGGTGAAAAAACAACAAATAAACACTTATCCGTGATCTTTCTTCTGGCAAAAAATAAAAAATTCCACATTTTTGCAGATAGGAGCTTGAAACCCCTACAAAAGGTTCTCTGATACGCAGAATCTGATGGTGTGATTTTCATTAAGATCCTATGACTAAGGGGGGGGGGGCATTGCATTTACGATGAACCCTATCGATCCTTTTATGTACTTGTAGCTACCCCTGGTGCCACCGTATATCAGTTACTATTGGCGATAGATCGTTCTTTACTGTAATTTCTTAACATTGGACGTGATCGTTTTTTCCTGCCGTAATTCCTTCTTTTCGAAATTAAATTAATTACTATGGATTAGAGGTCGTTCTTTACCATAAAATTTAATGCAATATTGTTGAAAGAACGTGTTTAAATATTGCATTCACTTATTACGTCACATATGGTTATCTTTTAATGTATTATTACAAACTGGAAAAAGCCTACGGCTTTTTCTACTTTGGAATAGTAAGAGACGAACCTCAAAGAATCAGGCAGCTAACTAAGTCCAATATAAGCAATGGTTTGTTCTTCTAATGATCATCTTTTAATTTGGCGTTTCTTACTAGGTTGCTAGCTACCACTGCAACCCGGATTATGTAATTAATAGGTTGCTAGCTACCGCTGCAACCTAGATATTCTTATTTCTGCTACTATGGGCTAAGGTTCGTTCTTTACAGTAAAACAAGCAAAACAGTTTTTAAGTCTGATGAAGATTTAACTGATGTGTCAAAAGTAAGGTTGCAAGTCGACGATTTTGTTTTGGCCTTATTATAATTGGTATTGTGAAATAATAATTTGCATATGGTTCTTAAATCATACTTCTTTATGGTCCCATATGGTCTAGTGGCTAGGATAGTTAACTTTCACGTAACAGGCCCTTTTTCGATTCCCGGTGTGGGAAAATTTTTAACTCTATAATCTTCGAACATTCGAACCTTTTATAATTAGAATGATGTATAATATAAATACTGTAATCTTAACTATAGTGAAGTTGCCTATGCAATTTAGTATAGGGAAGAGTTCGATCTTTATTATAACATGATCTTCTCTTACTAAGTTGCTAGCTACCACCGCAACCCAGATAACAAACAGGAAAAATCTTATGGCTTTTTCTTATTTGGAATAGTAAGAGACGAACTCTAGAGGGTCAGACAGCTAACTTAGTCTAATATGGTTCGTTCTTTATTAGGTTTCAGCTATCTCTACAGCCATGATACCTATGAAAATTACATAATTCCTATTTGTATTTCAGTTAACATGGGCTAGATGTCGTTCTTTATTATAAAATAATAAAATTACTAACCTGTACTATAATTAAGTGGCGTATAAAATTTAGTATAGGCAAGAGGTCGTTCTTTATTATTACTTTCAAAAGGCATTTGCTTCAAGTCATCTTGTCAATAAATTATGTCAGTTAATACTGTCGTTCTTTACTGTATATATGTTCGAAAGACTCCAGTATGAAAAGACATCGAAAATGCAGTTTTTGGTGGAAAAATTTATTCTCTTTTAGAAATAATTTATTTTAGTTACAAAAGGTTTTTAACCCAATTAATTTCCTTTAAAATGAGCCATTGAACAACTCTCTACGATGTTCCAGTGCCAAGCTATCTGTGGAAAAGAAAGAAAAAAAGAAAAAATATCTCGTTTAGGCAGAATGTTGTAGTAGCTGCCACTTTTCTTGATTTTCCAGCCAATATATTTCCCTTGCTGTTCAAGCCAAGGGACTGAAAGTTTCCTATACAGGGGCTCAGACAAGGCGGTTCTAATGGTGTACTTTGAATATGATCTGACTCCTTTTTTAGGAACTATGGGTTTTTATATTTCTTAACATTGGACGTGATCGTCTCTTACTAGGTTGCTAGCTACCGCTGCAACCCGGATTAAATAAAAAATTTAGAATGAAACTCGCTTTAGTTACCTCCTAGCTAAAATAATGAAGATTATATGAATGAACAACAGGGTTCAGTTCCTTTGGGCTTCAGTTTGATCTTTACTATATTCAACCCGGAAGTGTATATTCAGAATATAGGGGTTACAGCCACTTTTCTTGATTTTTAAGCCAATATAATTTCCTTCTTGTTCAAGCCAAGAGACGGTAAAATTTCTATATAGGATTTTTGGACAAGGCGGTTCAAACAGTGTAAACTTTTTGTTTTAATCTGCATCTATTTTTAGGAGTTATGGTTTATTTTAGTTTCTACTATGGGGCATGATCGTCTCTTACTACGTTGCTAGCTATAGCTACAACCCTTATTATTCATGCTATTAAAGTGTAGTATTTTTAGTCTAGTTGAAATGTGCTTTATTTTGGAAAAAAAAATTTTTTTTGGGGGGGGGGGAGTTCATGGTTTCTTGACATACAACTGTACTTGAATCCAAAAGCAACAGGACTAGCAAGGTACGACAACAATTGCTCAACACTAAAATAAATTTATACTAAAAATATATTTATATTTTTCAGACACGAAAACAAACTCGACAAAAAAAAGGCAAATTGACAAAAAAAACTGTTCTTTTTGTGTTTTCCTTGATTAGCAGCAGCTTCCATAGCTTTGTTCACGGTTTCCTCCTCACCAAGAAATTGCTTGGATTTAATCGCTTTAAAATTTTCATTAAGTTGTTAAACAAAAGGTCTGCAAGTTTATTCCCTTAATAGCATCATCAGACATTTGATCCAAGTGATTGATAATTTCCGTTGGCAGTAATAAGGACTTGCTTTCTTTACCTTCATTTGAAGAAAAATAACTTTATTCCAATATGGTAGCGTTCTTTCAATGGTTAGTTTCAAGGACTCAAACTTAGGAAATTCTTCATTTCTAGGTCCACCTTTGTACCTTGGATCTTCATTTATAATCTTGTAGAATTTACTCGAATTTTCAAATGGTGACTGGGGGCTGTCGAAACTGTGTCTCCATATTTGGACCTCCTTCTCCCCATAGATATTAGCAATTTCTACTTTATTAAGACCAGTCAAGCCCCAATAGTACCTTTACTTTAACCGCCAAGTCATCTCAATGGGAAGGCTAGGCTGCTCAATTTCTTAAAGAATGACTTTCAAGGTAAGTTGGGCTCTAGTCAAAACTGATATATGAGCAGCTTCAAATTGGTAACATTTTTCTTTCAAAGTCTGGCCAGCAGCATGGGCTTCCTGAATGCACTTTTCAGTTGAAGGAATATCAAACCAGCCACAAAATTAGTTTTAATTGTTCCATGAACTTTCGCCATGCCTAATCATACCTAATCAACTAATTTTGAAATTTACTAGTATTTTTCTAGTTCGAATTAAAATATTAAAATTGTTGCTTATACACATAAATATTTTTTCAGTTTGCGTAATAACTTTGAAATCCTGAACTGAGAACTAAAGTAAATTAAAATTATCTAATCGACTGATAAAACTATATATTACGTTCACTTATTACTTCATAAATGACGCAATAAGTGAAACTAATTTAAAAATGTTCAGGTATTTTCTAGTTTTAATTAGAAATTGAAATTATTAGTCAGACACCATAAATATTTTTGCGGTTAACATAATAATTTTAGCGACCTTGAACTGAGTACTAAAATTAAAAATGATAAGAAAATACTCCATTTTACAAAATATAGAGATACACACTTTTTGAGTTGAGCCAAAAAAAGTTTGGTTCCAGGGGGCAAGCAGATGTTAATAACTTTTTCTACTACAAAGCAATAGAATAGTGCATTTTTTCTTAAATATGACTTTTGTTAGAAAACGTTTGTTTAAATTATGAAAAACATTTAAATAAGTGACTTTCCTTTCAAATGAGCCATTAAACAGCTCTCTATCGTTTTCCAGTACCGAATAGGCTGAGGAGAAAAAAAACGCAAATTAATTATTATAAAAAATGGAAAATTCCACATTTTTGTAGATAGGAGCTTGAAACCCCTACAGTACGGTTCACTGATACGCTGAATATGATGGTGTGATTTTCATTAAGGTTCTATATATTTTAGGGGTTCTTTCCCCCTTTTTTCGAAAATCAGCCAAATTTCTCAGGCGCGTATATTTTGATGGGTAAGATTAAACTTGATGAAACTTATAAATTTGAAATCAGAATTAAAATCTGATTTTTTTATGTATCTATTGGTACCGAAATTCCATTTTTTAGTTTCGGTTACCATTGAGCCGGGTCGCTCCTTACTTACAGTTCGTTACCACGAACTGTTTGACTATATCGAAATGACTTTTTTAATAGCTTTATATTCGTTCTTTATTATAATTCAATTGTTCCCAAGAAAACTTATTGAAAATATCATAGATAGACAACTAAATAAGATAAAACAAGAAAATAGGGAGTCCATCCCTCTAGATTAAGTTACTCTTGCAATTGAGAAAAAAACTTTCATCACTTTACCATGCATCCTAAAACTTAGCGATAAACTTGGAAGAACTTTAAAAACAATCTCTCTGTTTCTTTCAAAACTGGGTCTTAGATCACATTCTAGGGTCTGTTTAGACACTTGTAGGTCGTTAGCTTGTTCACTTAGATTGTTCAATTGCTTTGTCAATTCGGCCACTTCAGATCTTAACTTGTCAGCAATTCGTCTAAAATTTGTCAAAGCATCTTCAAGCTGATGAATTGTTCCCTTTAAATTTTCAGCTTCAGTCTGAAGAGAGTTGTAGCGTTGTTCACCAGGAGCTTTTTCATTCTGACTACTATCAAGGGCTATTTTCAATTCAGTGTGATTCTCCTCAAGTAAAGTGATTCGACTATCCTTCTCGTCAACTGAATTTCTGAATTCTTCAATTTCAACAACTTTCTTATTAAATTCTTCTTGTAGTGTATAAAATTGCTGTTCTAACTGTGCATAGTATGTCTGATATTCTTGAAGCTGTTGGTACAGCATAACCCTTTCATTCTCATAAGCCTCGATGTTAGTTTGATATTGATTGGATAAGCTTTCCAATTCAGAAACTTTTCCTTGAAGCTCCTCATTGGTTTTCTTTACTTCTTCAGAAATGTTTTCTGCTTTCACCATTAGTTGATCTCTTTCAACTATTTGTTTTTTAAGACTTTCGAAGTCGACTTTAACATCTTCAAACTTATTCGATTCTGCTAAATTCTTTTCAATGTCTTCTAGCTTTATCTCCAAATTATACTTTTCCTCCTCTATCAGCATCATATCATCACTTAAAGATTTGCACAGAGCTTGAAGGTTTACTTTCTCTTGTTTAACTTTGCTAAACTTTTCTTTCAATTTAAGCAATTCATTTTCAGCATCTTTTTTTCTTTTTCATTTATTTCAATTTTAGCTTCAAGGTCACTTATTTTATCTCTATCTGCCTCGGTCACAGAACAAATAGCTAGTTCTGCTTGCAATGAAATAATCTTATTTAGTCGTTCTTCGGATACATTTTCAATATCCTGAATTTTTTCTTTGAAGTCATTAATTTGAATTTGCAATTGATTTACAGTTTCTATGTTCTATTCTGCAGAGGCTTTCAACCTTTCTTCCAATTCATAGATTCCTTCTTCCTCGTCTTCTACTTTGGTTTTCAGTTTCTCGACAATTTCATTTAAAGCCACAACTGTTTCTTCTAGCTCTTTAGTCTTTTTTTCATTAGCTTCGAAAGAAGCTTTTTTACTTTCTAATTCTGATTTTAGCCTTTCTATTTCACTTTTCATTTCTTCTTCAATTTCTTTAGACAGCTCCTGATATTCTTGAAGCTGTTCGTACAGTATAACCCTTTCATTCTCATAAGCCTCGATGTTAGTTTGATATTGATTGGATAAGCTTTCCAATTCAGAAACTTTTCCTTGAAGCTCCTCATTGGTTTTCTTTACTTCTTCAGAAATGTTTTCTGCTTTCACCATTAGTTGATCTCTTTCATCTATTTGTTTTTTAAGACTTTCGATTTCGGCTTTAACATCTTCAAACTTATTCGATTCTGCTAAATTCTTTTCAATGTCTTCTAGCTTTATCTCCAAATTATACTTTTCCTCCTCTATCAGCATCATATCATCACTTAAAGATTTGCACAGAGCTTGAAGGTTTACTTTCTCTTGTTCAACTTTGCTAAACTTTTCTTTCAATTTAAGCACTTCATTTTCAGCATCTTTTTTTTCTTTTCATTTATTTCAATTTTAGCTTCAAGGTAACTTATTTTATCTCTATCTGCCTCGGTCACAGAACAAATAGCTAGTTCTGCTTGCAATGAAATAATCTTATTTAGTCGTTCTTTGGATACATTTTCAATATCCTGAATTTTTTCTTTGAAGTCATTAATTTCAATTTGCAATTGATTTACAGTTTCTATGTTCGATTCTGCAGAGGCTTTCAACCTTTCTTCCAATTCACAGATTCCTTCTTCCTTGTCTTCTACTTTGGTTTTCAGGTTCTCGACATTTTCATTTAAAGCCACGACTATTTCCTCTAGCTCTTTAATCTTTTTTTCATTAGCTTTGAAAGAAGCTTTTTTACTTTCTAATTCTGATTTTAGCCTTTCTATTTCACTTTTCATTTCTTCTTCGATTTCTTTAGACAGCTTCTGATATTCTTGAAGCTGTCGGTACAGTATAACCCTTTCATTCTCATAAGCCTCGATGTTAGTTTGATATTGATTGGATAAGCTTTCCAATTCAGAAACTTTTCCTTGAAGCTCCTCATTGGTTTTCTTTACTTCTTCAGAAATGTTTTCTGCTTTCACCATTAGTTGATCTCTTTCATCTATTTGTTTTTTAAGACTTTCGATTTCGGCTTTAACATCTTCAAACTTATTTGATTCTGCTAAATTCTTTTCAATGTCTTCTAGCTTTATCTCCAAATTATACTTTTCCTCCTCTATCAGCATCATATCATCACTTAAAGATTTGCACTGAGCTTGAAGGTTTACTTTCTCTTGTTTAACTTTGCTAAACTTTTCTTTCAATTTAGGCACTTCATTTTCAGCATCTTTTTTTCTTTTTTATTTATTTCAATTTTAGCATCAAGGTCACTTATTTTATCTCTATCTGCCTCGGTCGCAGAACAAATAGCTAGTTCTGCTTGCAATGAAATAATCTTATTTAGCCGTTCTTCGGATACATTTTCAATATCCTGAATTTTTTCTTTGAAGTCATTAATTTGAATTTGCAATTGATTTACAGTTTCTATGTTCGATTCTGCAGAGGCTTTCAACCTTTCTTCCAATTCACAGATTCCTTCTTCCTTGTCTTCTACTTTGGTTTTCAGTTTCTCGACAATTTCATTTAAAGCCACGACTATTTCTTCTAGCTCTTTAATCTTTTTTTCATTAGCTTCGAAAGAAGCTTTTTTACTTTCTAATTCTGATTTTAGCCTTTTTATTTCACTTTTCATTTCTTCTTCAATTTCTTTAGACAGCTCCTGATATTCTTGAAGCTGTTGGTACAGTATAACCCTTTCATTCTCATAAGCCTCGATGTTAGTTTGATATTGATTGGATAAGCTTTCCAATTCAGAAACTTTTCCTTGAAGCCCCTCATTGGTTTTCTTTACTTCTTCAGAAATGTTTTCTGCTTTCACCATTAGTTGATCTCTTTCATCTATTTGTTTTTTAAGACCTTTGATTTCGGCTTTAACATCTTCAAACTTATTCGATTCTGCTAAATTCTTTTCAATGTCTTCTAGCTTTATCTCCAAATTATACTTTTCCTCCTCTATCAGCATCATATCATCACTTAAAGATTTGCACAGAGCTTGAAGGTTTACTTTCTCTTGTTCAACTTTGCTAAACTTTTCTTTCAATTTAAGCACTTCATTTTCAGCATCTTTTTTTTCTTTTTCATTTATTTCAATTTTAGCTTCAAGGTAACTTATTTTATCTCTATCTGCCTCGGTCACAGAACAAATAGCTAGTTCTGCTTGCAATGAAATAATCTTATTTAGTCGTTCTTTGGATGCTGAATTTTTTCTTTGAAGTCATTAATTTCAATTTGCAATTGATTTACAGTTTCTATGTTCGATTCTGCTGAGGCTTTCAACCTTTCTTCCAATTCACAGATTCCTTCTTCTTTGTCTTCTACTTTGGTTTTCAGCTTCTTGACATTTTCATTTAAAGCCACGACTATTTCCTCTAGCTCTTTAATCTTTTTTTCATTAGCTTCGAAAGAAGCTTTTTTACTTTCTAATTCTGATTTTAGCCTTTCTATTTCACTTTTCATTTCTTATTCAATTTCTTTAGACAGCTTCTGATATTCTTGAAGCTGTCGGTACAGTATAACCCTTTCATTCTCATAAGCCTCGATGTTAGTTTGATATTGATTGGATAAGCTTTCCAATTCAGAAACTTTTCCTTGAAGCTCCTCATTGGTTTTCTTTACTTCTTCAGAATTTTTTTCTGCTTTCGCCATTAGTTGATCTCTTTCATCTATTTGTTTTTTAAGACTTTCGATTTCGGCTTTAACATCTTCAAACTTATTCGATTCTGCTAAATTCTTTTCAATGTCTACTAGCTTTATCTCCAAATTATACTTTTCCTCCTCTATCAGCATCATATCATCACTTAAAGATTTGCACAGAGCTTGAAGGTTTACTTTCTCTTGTTCAACTTTGCTAAACTTTTCTTTCATTTTAAGCACTTCATTTTCAGCATTTTTTTTCTTTTTCATTTATTTCAATTTTAGCTTCAAGGTCACTTATTTTATCTCTATCTGCCTCGGTCACAGAACAAATAGCTAGTTCTGCTTGCAATGAAATAATCTTATTTAGTCGTTCTTCGGATACATTTTCAATATCCAGAATTTTTTCTTTGAAGTCATTAATTTCAATACACAATTGATTTACAGTTTCTATGTTCGACTCTGCAGAGGCTTTCAACCTTTCTTCCAATTCACAGATTCCTTCTTCCTTGTCTCCTACTTTGGTTTTCAGCTTCTCGACATTTTCATTTAAAGCCACGACTATTTCCTCTAGCTCTTTAATCTTTTTTTCATTAGCTTCGAAAGAAGCTTTTTTACTTTGTAATTCTGATTTTAGCCTTTCTATTTCACTTTTCATTTCTTCTTCAATTTCTTTAGAGGCGAAGATTTCCTGCTGAACTGATTTGAGATTATTAATTTGCTGCTCTAAGACGGCATTCTCTTTTTTACTTTCTGGGATTCTTCCAATGTAGAATCTTTTTCACAATTCAAGGCCAGGAGCTCCTTAGTCACTCGCTCATTTTCTTCTTTAAAAAAAACAATTTTTGACTCTCGAGCTTCAAACATCTTTTCAAGATCATGGTTCTGATATTCCAACGTATTGTAAGCTTGTAATGTGCTTTCATATTCGGTTTTGAATAATTCCTTTTCACCTCCGAGATCTTTATAAAGTTGCTGCAGTGCTTGGTAATCATTTTGAAGCTTCTTCCAATCACCAGTATTTACTTCCTTGCTCTTCTCTTGCAATCCTTCCAACTTTCTATTCAAATGCCTTAGTTCTTCTTTCAGCTGTGAGCATTCTATTGCAAGATCACTGTTCTCTTCTTGAAGTTGATTCAAGACATCATTACTAGCAAAGGAATGGGCATAACTTTGGTTCAACTTGAGCCACAATTCTTCTGCCTCGTGCTCACGTTCACTAAGTAGCTCAGTTAATTGCTTCAACTGAAATTCCAGTTGAATGCGATGTTGTTTACTTTGTTCCACTTTCCTTTTATACTCTTCTCTTTGCTCTTCACACAATTCAAATTTGGCCTTATTCACACCAAGTGACTGCTGAAGTTGTGGAATTTGGTCATCTTTTACCGCCAGTTCTTCTTCCAATTTTGCCTTTTCGTGTGCAGCACGCCTCAGCTGTGATCCAAGTACTTCTGACGCTCGATCTAAATCAGATATACGCGTTCTCATGCCAATAATATTCTCCCTTTCAAGAGAGATTTGGTCACCCCGCAAATTGGCTTGTTGTAGCTGTGTTTTCATATGCTTAACTGAGTCATTGGCATCCTCCAATCTTTGCTGAAGAGAAAAGTTATTAGCTTGCCAGAGTGACAATTCACTTTTAGCACACTCAAGCTGTTCTGATAATTGATTTACTTCACCGTTTGATTTTAAAGTATCAACGTTCTTCGCCGTCTCAGTGAGTGTGTCTGCAACTTCCAAATCTGATTCACCATATACTGCCTGAGACTCACTTTCACCGCTTTGATATTTATTTAATTTATTACTATACCACTGAACGTCACTACTTAATTGCACAATTTGTTCATCTTTTTGCATAAGCAATTGACAATATTCATTATACCAAGCTTCCCACTGTTTAACATTACTTCGTAGAGTTTCAAGCTCATCTTCATCAAGCTCATCTTTCAAGCTCATCTTTATAAAGTTGCTGCAGTGCTTTGCTCTTCTCTTGCAATCCTTCCAACTTTCTATTCAAATGCCTTAGTTCTTCTTTCAGCTGTGAGCATTCTATTGCAAGATCACTGTTCTCTTCTTGAAGTTGATTCAAGACATCATTACTAGCAAAGGAATGGGCATAACTTTGGTTCAACTTGAGCCACAATTCTTCTGCCTCGTGCTCACGTTCACTAAGTAGCTCAGTTAATTGCTTCAACTGAAATTCCAGTTGAATGCGATGTTGTTTACTTTGTTCCACTTTCCTTTTATACTCTTCTCTTTGCTCTTCACACAATTCAAATTTGGCCTTATTCACACCAAGTGACTGCTGAAGTTGTGGAATTTGGTCATCTTTTACCGCCAGTTCTTCTTCCAATTTTGCCTTTTCGTGTGCAGCACGCCTCAGCTGTGATCCAAGTACTTCTGACGCTCGATCTAAATCAGATATACGCGTTCTCATGCCAATAATATTCTCCCTTTCAAGAGAGATTTGGTCACCCCGCAAATTGGCTTGTTGTAGCTGTGTTTTCATATGCTTAACTGAGTCATTGGCATCCTCCAATCTTTGCTGAAGAGAAAAGTTATTAGCTTGCCAGAGTGACAATTCACTTTTAGCACACTCAAGCTGTTCTGATAATTGATTTACTTCACCGTTTGATTTTAAAGTATCAACGTTCTTCGCCGTCTCAGTGAGTGTGTCTGCAACTTCCAAATCTGATTCACCATATACTGCCTGAGACTCACTTTCACCGCTTTGATATTTATTTAATTTATTACTATACCACTGAACGTCACTACTTAATTGCACAATCTGTTCATCTTTTTGCATAAGCAATTGACAATATTCATTATACCAAGCTTCCCACTGTTTAACATTACTTCGTAGAGTTTCAAGCTCATCTTCAGTACAATTACTTATTCCTTCGGCAAGTACTAATGAGGTCTCATTAAAAGCGGACTGACTATTGTCAAATTCGGACAGAACAACAGCAGGATTTGTCAAAACGTTAGATTGATTTCCCAAAACCTGATCATTCACAGTTGCAGCCGCTGGTTCTTGGCTTTCAGCAATCATTTCTTGAATTACTTTGCCTTTCTTATCAGGTTGAATTTGAGGTTGGGCTACCCTGTCTTGAAAACATTCCATAATTTTAAGCCCATATTCTAGATTTAAAATTATTTGACATTTTCCAGAAATAATCCCCTGACAAATCCCAGTTTCTACCATTAGTTCTTCAATTTTCTTATTTTTCTGACCAAGCTGAATTTGAAGAGTATTAACAGTGGCTTCAAAGTTCTCCATGGTAGTAAGCAGATCTTCAAGGTCTTGAATTTTTCTATTTCTTTCTGATATCATAGCATGATCTATAACAGTTTCGGATCTCAATTTTTTGATTTGCTTATCTTTCTCTTCAAGTTGAATTCGAAGAGTGGCAACAGTATTCTCAAGGTCTTGAAGTATTTTATTTCTTTCTTCCAAGACATAATTAGTTTCCAAATCATTAGTACTTTTAATTTCTCCAGCCACCAATTCTCGAATTTCCTGATCTTTTTGATCAAGTTGATTTTGGAGATTGACGATAATATTCTCAAAGTTCTGAAAAGTTTTAAGCCTTTCCTCAAGGTCTTGAGAAGTTTTATTTCTTTCTTTTAAAAGAGATAATGCTTTGCCAAACTTTGCATTGACATTTTTAAACTTCTTTTCCAGGTCCCCGGCTCTTTGTTTCTCCCCCAAACTCTCACTTTCCTCCTGTGAGCAACTCTTTTCTCTAAGGTTATTCAGTTCACTTGTTAAATTACTAATATGCTGTGCATTCTTTTCATTTTCAGTTGTTAAGTCTTTGAGCTTATTTTCATAAAAAGAAAAGGCTTCTTCAAGCTTCATGAAAGTTTTGTCTAATTCCTTTTGCAGCAAGTCTTTTTCAGCAAGTATATTTTGATTCGCCCTAGTCAAATTATGTGCTTCTTCTCGTAAAGAGCCAATTTCTGCAAAGGAGTGTTCTAGTTTCTCAGTAATTTCAACAGCCCTATTTTGTAGATCATCTACACGTTCTTTATATTCTTGGCTTACAATGGAGTCTTTCATGAGTTCGTTCTTCAAAGGCTTGATCTCATGGCTACTGTCTTTCAACAATTCTGATTGTTCTTCTAATTTCATACGCAATACCTCCTTTTCTTTTTTCATATTATCGGCTAAGCTAGATGCCGTCTTCAGCTCAGTTTTTAACAAAGCAACTTCACTTAGTAGTCTTTCTTCCTTATCAACCGAACCAATTGGCTCAGCAGCACTGAGAATATCTGAAGAAGGAGAGTGAGCATTTTCTGCAAAAGTAGTTAATATTGACTGTTTTGGAATCACATCAAGATCTTCTGTTTGCTATCCATCTTCCCAACCGTCATCATTGGGAGGAATTGCAGCAGAATAAGCCATAGATTCCTGTTTCTGGATGTGTTCATCTATGATCAAACCGTCGTCCCAGCCATTAATTTCGTCACAACCCTCCACTAGAGAGCCCCTCATTTTCGTTGTTGTTTCATCTGAATCTTGAAGAAGAGAAATTAGGTAAGCAATTTCAGCATCTTTCTCTTCAAGCTTAGCAGAAAGTTTGTGCAGATATTCATTTTCTTCTTCAATACCGGAGTCCCGTTGTTTTTTCATCTCATCAATACCTGAGCGAAGTTCCGCTATAAGACGATCTCGTTCACTAATCTTATCTTCAAAATCCTTAAGAATCACTTCTAATTTTTTATTTAGAACCAAAACTTCATTTTCAACTGTTTTTTTTTTTCAACTAATAAATCTTCTTTCGCAGAATTCAACAGAATATTTTTAGCTTTGATCTCTTCTAAAGTTCCTTCAACTCTTAAGACACTATTTTTCAATACCTCTATCTCATCATAAGCTGCAACCAGCTTCTCTTTATTCTGTTGCAGTAGGTCGTCCTTTATCTGTATTTCACTGCGCAATATTTCAGCTATATCTGACGACTCTAGTGATACAGAAATAGATCGCAATTCTTCATTTAACTTTAGTATTTTTTCTTCTTTTTCTCTTAATAAGTCTTCTAAGGCAACTATATCTCCCCGCAGGTCGTTCTGGTCTCTTTGTAACATCTCATTCTGCATTGATAAAATGTTAACACTTTCTTGAGCTTTCTCAATTTTATGGTTTAACTCTTCAATATATGAATTTCTATCGTCCGTAATATCTTCTAGTTCAGGAACTTTTACTTCAAGCTCTTTCATCTTTTCATCTTTCTTGCTAATGTCATTCATTTGCTGTTTTATTTCAGCTAATGCTTTCATTAATTTACTCTGTTTTTCTGCAGACTCTTTTCCAATTTTAGTTTTTTAAAAATTAGTTTTTTAGTCTTGTTTAAAAATTTTTTTGTTTTTAGTTTTTTCTTCTTTAAGTTGCTGCATTTCTTCGTCAATCTTCTGGATTTTCTGACTAAGATATTCTGCTTCTTTGTTTTCGAAATTGGCAGTATTTCTTAATTGCCTGCACTCTGTTTCTAATTGATCCACTATACGAGCTTGATTTTCTATGTCATCCATCAGATTGGAGTTCTCGTTCGTCAACTTATTTACTCTTTCTTGCAGCTCCAAAATCTGACCTTGGAAATTACGGCTTTCTGCTTTAGCATCTTCAGAGGTATTTTCAAGATCCCAAAGCTTTTCTTCCAACTCCTTTTTCTCATTTTCTTGAACTTCCAATTTTTTATTCCTTTCAACAATATCAGCATTCAACGAATTGATGACTCTATCCTTTTCTTCTACTTCCTCGATATATGATGACAGCCTATCCTGTACTCTATACAAGTCATAATATTTCTCTTCTAAGTTCAGATTTAATTCTAAAATCTGTTGTTTCAACTGCTCATTTTATTCACAAACATTATTCAACTTAGATTGGAAACTGGAATATTTCATAATAAGGCTACTAATTTCCTCATCCCTCTCTCTTAATTCAGCCTGTGAAGCTTCAGACCGCTGTTGTTGCACCAGCTGCATTTCAAGGTGCTGAACTTGAGCGTTGGTTTTATTCAGTTGTTCACTAAGCTGATTAATTTTATCTAATTTTTCTTCTGCTTCTTCCTCTAGGCGTTGAGCTTCAGAAGTCCAATGAGAAACGTCTTGAATCTTTAATAACAATTGCTGTTTCAAGTCACTTTCAGAAGATTTCAGATCGACATACTGGGATGTTGTCACTTCTAAATCATCTTGCAATTTTTGTACTTTCACATTATATCCAGCCACCTTTTCTTCTTCCAATGGTTTCATCTCTATCATCATTTTAGAATTAAGTTCCTTTTCAGCTTCATAAAGTGATTTCATATCATCCAACTCGGCTTTGATTTCAGCATACAGAACTTGTTTATTAGACAAATTAGTCAATGTATCTGTAAGATCAACATTTAAATTATCAATAATTGTTAGATATTTAGCCATATCAGCAGTAGACATTTCTAATTTCGCTGTTAATTCATCGATTTTTAGCTTAGCAGCATCTAAATCTAATTGTAGATTAACCTCGGAGGAATACCGAGTCACTATTTCAGAAGCTTGATCTGCATATTTCGCTAAAGTATCGGCTTATTTCTTTCGACATTGACTAATTTTTTATTAGCAACATCAGCTGCTACTTTATACGCACTCAACTCCTCTGCCTGTTTAACAATCGTTCTATTTAAAACTTCGATTTGCGTTTTCAGCGAAGTTGCTGATTCTTCGACGGCAGGTTCAAGTTGTTTTGGAGCCTCGGTTTGTTTTAATGGCACTTTGTTCTTTTTATTACCTTTCTTGTTTGGACGACGACTTGTATTTGGACTGGTCGGACTAGTCGGTACCTCCGGTTGCTGAGCAAGGGTGTCAGTTTTTGTAAGTGCTTCCATTTTTTTCCCTTCTTTCAGGCTAGCTATAAGCGACAAATATTCTTCTTTTTGAATTTCAAAAGCTGCAACGAGAGCACGACTCTGTTCTTTTTCTATTTTTATTTGGGTATTGATTTTCTCCTTTTCGTCAATAATCTTTTTAAAGTCCTCATCTACTTGGGCTTTAGCTTTCTCCAAGCTTTGTTTCATCTCATCAATTGCATGTTTTTCGCTGTAATGCTCGTCTTTCAGTTTTTGAATTTCAGCTGACAACGCAGCTTTTTTTGTTTCCAACTGCATTACATTATTTTCAAAAGAACTTAAAGACTCTCTAAGCGCCAAGAAGTTAATTTTTGAGATGCTTAATTCTTCTTTAAGTCCATTAAGCTCATTTAAAAGGGCAGACACTTTTTCATCGTACTCTTCTTTTAAAGTTGTCATTAAATTAACCGTATTCAGTTTTTCTTTATTAACTTTTTCACACTCAGTACTGATGTAATTCAACTCCTCAGTGAGTTTTACCCTTTCATTATCCCAATCGTGAGCCTTCTCAACAAGAGTCTGATTTAATGACTCCACCTCTCGACGAGCAAAATCAAGATCCTCTTGCAGCTGGGATGTATTCTTTTGGTATCCATTTACAACCTCGGCTGCTGTTTCTTGTTTAAGTCGATTTTCTAGAGAACCATTTTGCTCAGTTAAGTCGTCTATTTGGAATTCTAATTCTTTTATTGCGATTTCTAAATCAGTAGTAGCATTTGATTTCTTCTTTATCTCTTTTTCAAGCATACAATTTTGCTCTTCAAATTGTTTAAGCTGCTCAGCTTGCATAGTCACTTTCTCTTCTAACTTGGAGATTGTTTCTTCCATTTCCTCTACATGTCGGTTCGAATCATCGATACTTTGTTTGCTCTTTACCTCATTCAGTTTTTCATACAATACCGCTATTTCTCTGTTAAGACTGTTATTCTGTATTTGCAAATCTGCTCGCGATGATTCGTGACTTTTATTAAGACCTTCAGGTACGAAATTTTCTGAGTTTTTTCTTCAATTTGAGCTAATTGATGCTCTTTTTCAACCTGTCAAGGGTTATCTCTTTAGGAGCCATTATAGGACTCGGAAAGACGAGCTAGATGAATTCTCATTGGTTTTTCTCTCACGGAGCTGTCTGCTCGAAAACTTACTGCAGGACTACGATGAACACTCCCAGCAACAGAGCCAGATCTGCTGGATTTGGATTATTGAGCCATTCGTTCCATTTGACGCTTTTGTTCCTCTAATTGACGTCGTATGGCTGCAAGTTTGTGATCAGGATTAGTAATAAAATCTTCTTGATGAAGAACTCCCTTTTGGAGATTAACAGCAGCCTTTTGTTCTTTTTCTGCAGAAGATCTTTCCATTTCACCAGAACTGGGATGTACCATTTTTTACTTTACATGACCTTCAGCTCTAAGTTTAGTTCATTATTTACAAATCCCCAAGGTTCGGGAAATCCCCAGAACCTTGGGGAGATTAAAAATAATTTTAATCTCTTAAATTAAAAGATTAAAATTATTGCTCAGATACCATAAATATTTTTGCAGTTTATAACTTTAGCGATTTTAAACTGAAAACTAAAATAAATAAAAATTGAGTTTTTCGTTAGATATTACGTTATATGCCTTATTACGTCATATATAATTATTAGTAGGCAATCGGTAGAATATTCTTTCTTTATTATACCACTGCAACCAGGATGTGCCGTGTCGGCCGTTAACTGAAAGGTCACTCGGGGTCGATTTCTTTTAGTTTGCGATTCAGCTATCATTAAAACCATGATACCGATGATACTTACCAAATTCCTATTTACAATATCGATCCTTTATGTATAAAATAAAATAATTTGAATTTTTTTTCTTTGAAAATATAGGACCACAATATTGAGGTACGTACTTTACGGGTTAAACCAAAAAGTTTGGTTCCAGGATACAATAATAACTCTGAACTGAGATGAAAATTTGGTTCATGGAGACAAAAAACAAAACTAATTTAAAAATTTTCAGGTATTTTTCTAGTTTAAATTAAGAAATTAGTATTATTGATTAGACATCATAAATATTTTTGCAGTTTACATAATAACTTTAGCGATTATGAACTGAAAACTAAACTAAAAAATATGAATTTTTTCTTTGGAAAAATATAGGACAACAATAAAGAGATACGTACTTTACGGGTTAAGCCAAAATAGTTTGGTTCCAGGATACAATAGTAACTTTGAACTGAACTGAGATGAAATTAAATTATATAACTTAAATTTACAGGAATTACTCCAGTTACAATTAAAAATCAAATTTTTGTCAAAGCCCCTAAAAGAGCTACTGCATTTTACATACCTATATCTAAATGCTTTTTATAATATTAAAAATAACACTTTTTACTATAGTACGATAGAAAAAGGCAGAGCTATTGATAGGGCGACAATATTGAGATATGTACTTTACGGCTTAAGCAAAAAAAAATTTTTTTTCCAGGAGACAAAAAACAAAACTAATTCTAAAATTTTCAGGTATTTTTCTAGTTTGAATCAAAAATTAGCATTATTGGTTAGATCTCATAAATTTTTTGGCAGTTTACGTAATAACTTTAGCGATTCTGAGCTACAAACTAAAATAAAAAAAATTGAATATTTTTCATTGGAAATATAGGACAAAAATATAGAGATATGGACTTTACGGGTTAAGCCAAAAAAGTTTGGTTCCAGGATACAACAATAACTTTGAATGAGATGAAAGAAAATTAATGGAGTAAAAAAATGGCGTAGCGAGTCAATTGAAGCAAAAGGAAAACCAAACTAAATTTAAAATTTTGAGTTTTTTTCTGGTTTGAATTAAACAATGAAAATTATTGATCAGACACCATAAATATTTTTGCACTTTGCAGTTTCAAAAAATTATTTTATTTAAAATTTTCAGGAATTATTCTAGTTTCAGTTGACAAATAAGATTTTTTTCAAGGAATCGAGCAGCTAACTATGTCCAATATATGCAATGGTATGTTCTTGGAATGGTCGCCTTTTAATGTGTATTCCTTATTATAAAAACTAACAAAAAATAAAACTAATTTAAAAATTTTCAGGTATTTTTCTAGTTTTAATTAAAAAAATCAAAATTATTGCTCAGACACCATAAATATTTTTGCAGTTTACATAATAACTTCAGCGATCCTGATCCTGATCCAGAACTAAAATAAAATTGTCTTTTTGAGAGATGAACGTGTATAAATATTGCAGTCACTTATTACGTCATATATGGTTATAACCTATATACGATTATAATGTCATTCATCAAGCTTGTACATGGAAATGCAGTTTCTTTGTCAAAATTGATTCTATTTAATTTTTTTTATTTTTAATTACAAAGGAAAATAGATGTAGCAATTTCCTTTTAAATGAGCCATTATAAAGCTCTCTATTATTTTCCTGTACCCAGCAAGCTGAGGAGGAAACAACGGAAAGAAAAAATTTGCTGTATGTGGAGAATACCGTGGCTGCAGCCGTTTTGCTTGATTTTCAAGCTAATATATTTTCCTTGTAATTAAAGCCAAGGGACGGTAAGATTGCTGTATAGAGGTTTTGGACAAGGCGGTTCTAATAGTGTACTTCTTGTTTTGATCTGAATCTATATTCAGGAGTTACAGGTTACTTTAGTTTTTACTATGGGGCACGATCGTTTCTTACTATGTTGCTAGCTACCGCTGCAACCCGGAAAAGATGAAACTTACATATTCTCCCTAAACTATCCCGTTTCTCTATGCAATACTCTTTTTTGATATTGTCTCAAAACGTATAATCTTTCATAATACATGTAAAGAAACCGTATTACAAACAGAAAAAAGCCTATGGCTTTTTCTTCTTTGGAATAGTAAGAGACGATCCTCAAAGAATCAGGTATCTAACTAAGTCCATAATTTGTTCTTTAACATAAACTTCATTAATCAGATATTATAATATATCCTACGTGGTCTAATGGTTAGGATAGCTGGCTCTCATCCAGTTAGCTCAAAGAAAATTTTTACCTATGATGATTTCTTAACGAATATAATTAAAATAACCATCTATATAATGATTCCTTTTATTACTCCAGTTACTACGGGCTACAGTTCATTCATTAATGTAACATAAAAAATAAAGTTATTTCAGTTACCTCCTGGCTGAAATAATGATGATAATATGGATGAACCAGAGGGTTCAGTTCCTGAGTCCTTGAGTTCGCTCTTAACTCTAATATATGTAATGAACTACATCGATGCTTAATGTAAATATAAAAAAAGCTAATTGACAAATAATATTTATGATGAACTATTTCGGTCCTTTATGTAAGTTGCTAGCCACCGCTGCAACCCGGATAATAAACTGATTACAAACAGGAAAAAGCCTATGGCTTTTTCTTCTTTGATATAGTATGAGACAAACATCAAACCATCAAGTAGCTATTTAATTCCAATGTAGGCAATTGTTTGTTATTCCAATGATCGTCTTTTAATGTAATGTTGTTGAAGCCAAGAGACTGTAAGTTTTATTTTAAGGAGTTATGGGCTATTGTAGTTCTTATATACGATGTTCCAGTGCCATGCCATCTGTTGAATTACTAACCTATACTATAATTAAGTGGCGTATAAAATTTATTATAGGCAAGAGGTCGTTCTTTATTATAACGCTGCAACCCGGATTTCTTTTCAAGATGCTATCTCTGCTTTTTGTGTAGTACTGTTTTTTAAATTACGTATAACTGGCTTAGAAGGCATCTTATTCTTTATTTCTATAACGACTACAACCCGGATAACGAAGATCGATCCTTTGTGTATGCAACTCTGATTCTGTTACCATTTGCTAAGGTTCGTTCTTTACTTTACTGTCTTGACTGACATCGATCTTTTATGTATATCTTTACAAGGTTCCAGCCGTCTCTACAGCCATGATACTGATGGAAATTGCATAATCCCTATTTATGTTTCTGTTAACATGGGCTAGTTGTCGTTCTTTATTGGAAACTTTAAGCAAAAGAAAAACCAAACTAATTTTTTAATTTTCAGGTATTTTTCTGGTTTGAATTAAAAAATTAAAATTATTACTCGGACATCATAAATATTTTTGCAATTTGCAGTTAAATAAAATTATTATATTTAAAATTTTCAGAAATTATTCTAGTTTTAGTTAACAAATAATTTTTTGTTAAAACCCCCCAAAAATTACTGCATTTTACATAATAATAGATAATTATATAAAAAAACCTAATTGACAAATACCATTTATGATGAACTGTATCCGTCCTTTATGTAAATCGTTATTATAAATAAACAATACGTCTTTTAATTAGTACTACAGTAGATCATCTTGACTGACATCGATCCCTTATTTAAAACTTCATTAATCGGATATTTTAATATATCCTGAATGGTCTAGAGGTTGGGATAACTCTCACCCAGTAGGCTTGAGTTCAATTTCTGTATGGGAAATTTTTACTTATGATGATTTCTTAATAAACATAGTTAAAATTTCTTAATGTAATTAAAATAATTTGTTTTAATTACAAAAGGTTTTTAACCCCATTAATTTCCTTTAAAATGAGCCATTGAACAACTCTCTACGATGTTCCAGTGCCATGCTATCTGTTGAATTACTAATCTATATTATAATTAAGTGGCGTATAAAATTTAGTATAGGCAAGAGGTCGTTCTTTATTATAACGAGCATTTTGATTTGGTTTCACAGTCCGCAACATATGACCGACGCTATTACACATGTAAGAGAATTCTTGCAATTGGAAGCTGTGAAAAAGAAACTGTTTGTCAAGACGAAACTTAGTATGTCTGCTAAGAAGCCTTGATTTAAAATATTCTGCATTCCTAATCCGAAATGGTCTTGCCTTGTCACGCAAGCCATATTTGCCTTTCGGGAAAAGATTTGGAAACACTTTTAGATCAAGTTCTTCCTGAAATAAGTCTTCGCTCTCACCTTTTAGTTTCTTGATTTGAAATTGGTCAGTACCAAGATCTTTCATCTGCTTAAAATCTTCAATGAAGTCTTTTGGAACCGCTGAATTGAGAGGCTGGACAGAAAAATGTTCAACCAATGTAGATTTTGCGCTTTCTGTCAGTTTCTGAAGGATTGCAGCTTCCGGTATTTCGGGTAAATTATCAACACCAACCGCTTTTTCAGCAAGACGTGCTTCAAGTATTTTATTTAAATCTTCTAGGGTGTATGCATGTATTGTTTTATAGAGACTGTTGTTCTCTCTTAACCACAACAGTGCTTCATGGACTTTTCTCAGATCTATTAGTGCAGTCCAAACATTCTTGTTGTAAGTAGGCTGACCATTGACAATGACTACAAAACTATCAATGTTAAGAAGTTTTTCAGGCTGAATATCTGCATTTGCTTGCACATCAACAGGTAGATATACTATTCTCCCCTTAAGAGCGTCAACAAGTTCTGTTCTAGGTCTCTTCAATGCAGTTACTTGCCCTAATCTGACGATCGTAAGACAAGGCATTACAAATCGAATCATTGCCATTTCAAAATTATTTAAACACTTTATACATGCCGGTGTACAGTCTATATGAAGGTTATTTAATACTGATCGGACATTCTCCTAACTTTTCAACATTTTCCCAGCACAGTAATCACAGACAAAGAATGAATCTATGACATCCTCTTTCCAACCTGTACATTGAATTAGTTGTTCTCTGTCATCTTTGGGTATGTCCTGTTGTAGGTGTTCTAAAATCGTGGCCATCATTACATCAAAACCTTTCCTATTTGAAAGGGATCTTAGACTCTTCAATTGGTATTTTGTCTTTATCTGCTCACAACTGTCACAATGCATTGTGGGGTATACATCCCTGATGTTAGCTACCTTATCGAGGCTCTCACCAAATAATTTTATTATTGTATTTTCATCCACAGAAACTCTAATATTGCTATCTCCGTAAATGAAGTCTTGACTATTATTACGACAGAGTCTACTTGACACTTCTTCTATGTAATGACTTAGTTCCTTGTACGAACCCTCGACTTTTAGTAGATTAATATGTTGTATAATCTTACATTTTGATACTGCCTTATATACGCTATTAATGAAACAGTTCAAGACAGGAAAATGTGGAGCTAGTGCCCTTAGAGAACGCAAATAGCTCTGACATCCCTCATTTGGGCTACAGTATAACGAATGCCCATGCTTTCTTGTGTCCCTGTAATTGATTTCACAATAATCCAAGCCGCCAAGGTAGAAATTAACCACTTTGTCAGTTGAAAATTTTAATGCTATATTATTTTCAAGGATATCAAAAAGAATTTGACATAATTCAATATCCGTCGGATAGAGCTTGCAGATATCAGGGTGACATTGCCAAGTAACCTGCTGCCCAAGTTTTGGTTTTGAATGTTTACTCAGATTGTTATAGGTGACTTCAGCCATCATAATTTCCTTGTCAGATCTAGTTCTAGAGCATTTTTCAATAGTTGTCTCGTACTTTTCAGGACAGTTTGTTCTACTACACAGAGAATTTTTTGCCAAATATTCAGTAGAACTAAACGAACTGTTTAAAACACAGTTAGAAATGCTTTTTTTCTTGAGTCGGTGCTCCAGGAATTTGTTCTAAATCATTAGTCTTACAAACACATTTACTAATAACCCTAACAGGCTCGTTTTCGCCATAATTGAAAAACATTGCTTTTCCTTCGCTGTTGATAGGTATGCTTGTATATATATTTTTATTGCTGCTACATAAACTGCAATTGCTCCTTCCAAAATTAATATACGAATTTTCTAAGAAGTACGCCTCCGTATATTCACTGTGTTGTCAAACATTTTCCATTGCATCTATAAACTGTTCCGCAGTTGCCAATCCATACCTTGGAAGCTTTTCGTTAAACTGACAACATTTCCTTTGGATATTACTATGAAGCTTTGCCAAAGAATTTCTAGCCGACTTTTCAACAGCATCCGCTCTTTCAAAGAGAATTTTAATCTGTAATTTTGAATACTTTTCGTGATCCCGATAAAACATGCGTAAAATGTTTCTCAATTTACAAAGATCAGCCTGCATTTTTGCCATCTTCTTGTATTTCTGTATGTAATTTTTCCCTTTGTCCTTATGCGTTCTTCGGTACAACCTCGCAGAGAATTTAATTTTTTCATTATAGCTTTTGTCACCCCAGTATCTACCCATTATCCTGGTAGCAACTTTTTTCTTATGTTTGTTTCGGTAATCTTCATCATTATCATACCGTTCCTTGCTCTTTTGTCTAGCCTTCTCAATTGTTGCTTCTCTATAAAGTTTATCATTATGATAACGCTCCTTGATCTTTTGCCTAGCCTGCTCAATTCTTGCTTCTCTGTAATATTCATCATTATCATACCGTTCCTTGATCTTTTGTTTGGCTGTCTCAATTTTTGCATGTCTATAATCTTCGTCATTGTGATAACACATCTTGCTGTATTGTTTGATTACTTCTCGATACGCCTGGTCGGTTGAATACCTTTGCTTTTTTCTTTTCAAGATACTATCTCTGTTGTTTGTGTAGTACTGTTTTTTCAATTTGCGTGCAGCTTGCTTGATTGAAACCATTATGTAATTATGAATGTGAACATTTACAGTTCTGACGCTTCTTATATAGTAATTATGACGTCACAGCGTAATGATTTTATTGACGTCATAGCGCAATGATATTATTTCATGACGTCTTCAGAAACAACAATATAATTTCGTGTTTTCTATTCACGTCACAGCTCTAATATAAAGCTATGACGACATTCAATATTTATCTAGTAGGATTTCAGACAAGGTAATTCTAATGATGTACTTTTGTTTTAATCTGACTCTATTTTTAGGAGTTTTGTTATATTTCTTAGCATTGGACTGATCGTCTCTTACTAGGTTGCTAGCTACTGCTGCAACCCGGATTCACATATATATTATTTATGAGAGGCAACCTGGCCGAGTGGTCCAAGGCACTGGTGTTAGCCACCAGTCTCTTCGGAGGCGTGGGTTAAAATCTTACCGCTGGTAAACGATTATGTTTGAAAGACTGCAGTGTGAAAAGACATCGAAAATGCAGTTTTTTGTGGAAAAATTTATTCTCTTTTAGAAATAATTTATTTTAGTTACAAAAGGTTTTTAACCCAATTAATTTCCTTTAAAATGAGCTATTGAACAACCCTCTACGATGTTCCAGTGCCAAGCTATCTCTGGAAACAAAGAAAAAAAAAGAAAAAAATATCCCGTTTAGGAAGAATGTTGTAGTAGCTGCCACTTTTCTTGATTTTCAAGCCAATATATTTCCCTTTCTGTTCAAGCCAAGGGACAGAAAGTTTCCTATACAGGGGTTTCGGACAAAGCGGTTCTAATGGTGTACTTTTTGTTTTGATCTGACTCCTTTTTTAGGAACTATGGGTTTTTATATTTCTTAACATTGGACGTGATCGTCTCTTACTAGGTTGCTAGCTACCGCTGCAACCCGGAAATACCTTTGCTTTTTTCTTTTCAAGATACTATCTCTGTTGTTTGTGTAGTACTGTTTTTTCAACTTGCGTATAGCTTGCTTCGATCTAACCATTATCTAATCAAGAATGAGAGAATTTACATCTTTGTCGTTCTTAAGTAGTAATTATGACGTCACGGCGTAATGATTTTATTGACGTCATGGCGCAATGATATTATTTCATGACGTCATCAGAAACAACAATATAATTTTGTGTTTTTCTATTCACGTCATAGCTCTAATATAAAACTATGATGACATTCATTATTTATCTAGTAGGGTTTCAGACAAGGTAATTCTAATGATGTACTTTTGTTTTGATCTGACTCTATTTTTAGGAGTTTTTTTATATTTCTTAACATTGGACCGATCGTCTCTTACTAGGTTGCTAGCTACTGCTGCAACCCAAATTCACATATATATTTATTTATGAGAGGCAGCCTGGCCGGGTGGTCCAAGGCACTGGTGTTAGCCACCAGTCTCTTCGGAGGTGTGGGTTCAAATCTTACCGCTGGTATACGATTATGTTTGAAAGACTGCAGTGTGAAAAGACATCAAAAATGCAGTTTTTGGTTGAAAAATTTATTCTCTTTTAGAAATGATTTATTTTAGTTACTATAGATTTTTAACCCAATTAATTTCCTTTAAAATGAGCTATTGAACAACCCTCTACAATGTTCCAGTGCCAAGCCATCTCTGGATACAAAAGAAAAAAAAAATATCCCGTTTAGGCAGAATGTTGTAGTAGCTGCCACTTTTCTTGATTTTCAAGCCAATATATTTCCCTTGCTGTTCAAGCCAAGGGACAGAAAGTTTACTATACAGGGGTTTCGGTCAAGGCGGTTCCAATGGTGTACTTTTGAATTTGATCTGACTCCTTTTTTAGGAACTATGGGTTTTTATATTTCTTAACATTGGACGTGATCGTCTCTTACTAGGTTGCTAGCTACCGCTGCAACCCGGATTGCTAGCTACCGCTGCAACCCGGATCAGTCCTTTATGTAAACCTTACTTACCTATACTATAGTTCAGTGGTCTATAAATTTAGTATAGGCAAGAGGTCGTTCTTTATTATAATACCATCACCGAAAAAGGGGGAAGCAACCCCTAAAGGTCATATAACCTTAATAAAAATAGTGGCTTATTTAGTATAGGAAAGAGTTCGTTCTTTATAATAACCCGCTTGTCACGTGGGTGACCGGGGTTCAAATCCCCGTTGTGGGAAATTTTTAATATATTGACTTTAAATTAACTGTACTAGCCTATACTATAGTTAAGTGGCCTATAAAACTTAGCATAGGCAAGAGGTCGTTCTTTATTATACGACGTAATCGTCTCTTACAAGGTTGCTAGCTACCGCTGGAACCCGGATAAGGAACATAATTAAAATAATCATCTATATAATGATTCCTTTTATTGCTTCACATACTATGGGCTACAGTTCGTTTCTTAATGTAATAAAAATAATTTGTAATAATTACAAAAGGTTTTTAACCCCATTAATTTCCTATAAAATGAGGCATTGAACAACTCTCTACGATGTTCCAGTGCCAATCTATCTGTTGAATTACTAACCTTTACTATAATTAAGTGGCATGTAAAATTTAATATAGGTAAGAGGTTGTTCTTTATTATAAAAATATAACTGTACTAGCCTACACTATAGTTAAGTGGCCTATAAAATTTAGTAGAGGCAAGAGGTCGTTCTTTATTATAAAACCTCAAAGAATCAGGCAGCTAACTATGTCCAATATAAGCAATTGTTTGTTCTTCTAATGATCATCTTTTAATTTGGCGTTTCTTACTAGGTTGCTAGCTACCACTTAAACCCGGATTATGTAATAGGTTGCTAGCTAATACTGCAACCGAGATATTCTTATTTCTGCTACTATGGGCTAAGGTTCGTTCTTTCATGTAAAACTAGCAAAACATTTTTTAAGCCTGATGAAGATTTAACTAATGTGTCAAAAGTAAGGTTGCAAGTCGACGATTTTGTTTTGGTCTTATTATAATTGTTATGGTGAAATAATAATACCCATATGGCTCTTAAATCATACTTCTTTATGGTCCCATATGGTTTAGTGGCTAGGAAAGTTAACTTTCACTTAACAGGCCCGGGTTCGATTCCCGGTGTGGGAAAATTTTTAACTCTATAATCTTCGAACATTTGAACCTTTTATAATTTGTAATGATGTATAATATAAATACTGTAATCTTAAGTATAGTGAAGTTGCCTATGCAAGTTAGTATAGGGAAGAGTTCGATCTTTATTATAATTCTTTAACATAAACTTCATTAATCGGATATTTTAATATATCCTATATGGTCTAGAGGTTGGGATAGCTCTCACCCAGCAGGCTTGAGTTCAATTTCCGTACGGGAAATTTTTACTTATGATGATTTCTTAAGGAACATAATTAAAATTTATTAATTTAATAAAAATAAGTTGTTTTAATTACAAAAGGTTTTTAACCCCATTAATTTCCTTTAAAATGAGCCATTGAACAACTCTCTACGATGTTCCAGTGCCATGCTATCTGTTGAATTACTAACCTATACTATAATTAAGTGGCGTATAAAATTTAGTATAGGCAAGAGGTCGTTCTTTATTATAACTTCTTTGGAATAGTAAGACACGAACCTCAAAGAATCAGGCAGCTAACTAAGTCCAATATAAGCAATTGTTTGTTCTTCTAATGATCATCTTTTAATTTGGCGTTTCTTACTAGGTTGCTAGCTACCACTTAAACCCGGATTATGTAATAGGTTGCTAGCTACCGCTGCAACCTAGATATTCTTATTTCTGCTACTATGGGCTAAGTTTCGTTCTTTCATGTAAAACTAGCAAAAAAATTTTGAAGCCTGATGAAGATTTAACTAATGTGTCAAAAGTAAGGTTGCAAGTCGACGATTTTGTTTTGGCCTTATTATAATTGGTATGGTGAAATAATAATATGCATATGGCTCTTAAATCATACTTCTTTATGATTCCATATGGTCTAGTGGCTAGGATAAATAACTTTCACTTAACAGGCTCGGGTTCGATTCCCGGTGTGGGAAAATTTTTAACTCTATAATCTCTATAATCGCATCCGTGACCTTTTATAATCTATAATGATGTATAATATAAATACTGTAATCTTAACTATAGTGAAGTTGCGTATGCAAGTTAGTATAGGGAAGAGTTCGATCTTTATTATACGTTTGGGGAGAATAACGTGGTTAAAGTCAATTTTCTTGATTTTCAAGCCAATATATTTCCCTTGCTGTTCAAGCCAAGGGACAGAAAGTTTCCTATACAGGGGTTTCGGACAAGGCGGTTCTAATGGTGTACTTTTTGTTTTGATCTGACTCCTTTGTTAGGAACTATGGGTTTTTATATTTCTTAACATTGGACTTGATCGTCTCTTACTAGGTTGCTAGCTACCGCTGCAACCCGGATTTTGTGTAGTAAAGTTTTTTATTAGTAGAAATTTGGATTGCTCTATTTTGATATTGTTTTTGGTTATTCTTTCTTTTTTTCCTTTCAAGTGAGACCATATTTTTTCAAGGTTTAAAATTATTAAGTACACAATACCCCGTGTCGAGTATCTAAAACCTAGCATAAAAAAAAAATTTTAATTTTCAGGTATTTATCTTCTTTGAATTACAAAATTAGTATTATTGGTTAGACTCCATAAATATTTTTGCAGTTTACATAATAAGTTTAGCGATTCTGGACTGAAAACTAAAATAATTGCAATTATAAGACAATAATATGGAGATACGTACTTTACAGGTTACAAACCAAAAAAAGTTTGGTTCCAAGATAAAATAAAAACTTTGAACTGAGATGAAAAAAATTTTTCTTCCAGGAGACAAAAAGTAAAACTAATTATAAAATTTTCATGTATTTTTTTTTGTTTAAATTAAGAGTTTACTATTACTGATTAGGCATCATAAATATTTTTGCAGTTTACATAATAATTTTAGCGATTAAGCCAAAAAAGAAAATTTTGGTTCCAGGAGTTTTGGTTACTATTGAGACAAGTAGCTATTATTACTATAGAGTTCATTACCATGAACTGTTTGATTGCTTCAAAATTCAAATATCTTTTAAAAGACTGCACTATGAAAGTATGCAGTATGCAGTCTCTTACTAGGTTGCTAGCTACCGCTGCAACCCGGACTATGGGCGAGAGATCGTTCTTTACTGTATTCAGCTTAAATTCGATGATCGAGCCTTTATTATGTACTAACTACATCCAACGACTATGACGTCATTGATCAATATTGTATATAAAAAATTAAGTTTTTCGTAAAAAATAATTGATTTAAAAAAAAAATAAGCACAAATGGCACTAGATCTAGAGATTTCCTTTAAAATGAGCCATTGAACAACTCTATACGATATTCCAGTGCCAAGCTATCTGTGGAAAAGAAAGAAAGAAAAAAATATCCCTTTTGTGGAGAATAACGTGGTTAAAGTCAATTTTCTTGATTTTCAAGCCAATATATTTTCTTTGTTATTCAAGCCAAAGGGCGATAAGTTTCCTTTATAGGGGGTTTCGGACAAGGCGGTTCTAATGGTGTACTTTTTGTTTTGATCTGACTCTTACTAGGTTGCTAGCTACCGCTGCAACCCCGGATACTGCTGCAACCCGGATTCACATATACAGTTATGAGAGGAAGCGTGGCCGAGTGGTCCAAGGCGCCGGTGTTGGCCACCAGTCTCTTCGGAGGCGTGGGTTCAAATCCTACCGCTGGTATACGATTATGACGTCAATGATCAATCTTTAATATGAAATATGCATTTTTTCGTAAAAAAAAATGATTCTATTTTAAAAATAATTTTTGTAATTACAAAAAGTTCTTAACCTCATTAATTTCCTTGAAAATGAGCTATTGAACAACTCTCTACAATGTTCCAATGCCAAGCTATCTGTGGAATTACTAACCTATACTATAAGTAAGTGGCGTATAAAATTTAGTATAGGCAAGAGGTCGTTCTTTATTATAATATATTTCCCTTGCTGTTCAAGCCAAGGGACAGAAAGTTTCCTATACAGGGGTTTCGGACAAGGCGGTTCTAATGGTGTACTTTTTGTTTTGATCTGACTCCTTTTTTAGGAGCTATGGGTTTTTATATTTCTCAACATTGGACGTGATCGTCTCTTACTAGGTTGCTAGCTACCGCTGCAACCCGGATAATAAAAATAATTTGTTTTAATTACAAGAAGTTTTTAACCCCATTAATTTTCTTTAAAATGAGCCATTGAACAACTCTCTACGATGTTCCAGTGCCAAGCTATCTGTTGAATTACTAACCTATACTATAATTAAGTGGCGTATAAAATTTAGTATAGGCAAGAGGTCGTTCTTTATTATAATAAAATTATTAAGCACACAAAATCCCGTGTCGAGTATCTAAAACCTAGCATAAAACAAAACTAATTTTAAAATTTTCAGGTATTTATCTTGTTTGAATTACAAAATTAGTATTATTGGTTAGACACCATAAATATTTTTTGCAGTTTAAATAATAAGTTTAGTGATTCTGGACTGAAAACTAAAATAATTGCAATTATGAGACAATAATATGGAGATATGTACTTTACGGGTTACAGGATACAATAATAAATTTGAACTGAGATGAAAAAAAAATTTCTTCCAGGAGACAAAAAGCAAAACTAATTTTAGAATTTTCATGTATTTTTGTTGTTTAAATTAAAAAATTACTATTACTGATTAGGCATCATAAATATTTTTGCAGTTTACATAATAATTTTAGCGATTAAGCCAAAAAAGAAAATTTTGGTTCCAGGAGTTTCGGTTACTATTGAGACAAGTAGCTATTATTACTATAGAGTTCATTACATGGACTGTTTTATTGCTTCAAAATTCAAATATCTTTGAAAAGACTGCAGTATGAAAATACATCAAAAATGCAATTTTTTTGACAAAATTGATTCTACTTTAAAAAGTATTTTATTTTTAAATACAAAAGTGACTAGATGTTGCAATTTCCTTTAAAATGAGCTATTATACAGCTCTCTATGATTTTCCAGTGCCCAGCTAGCTGAGCAGAAAGAAAAAGCGGAAAGAAAAAAATATCCCGTTTGTGGAGAATAACGTGGTAAAAGTCAATTTTCTTGATTTTCAAGCCAATATATTTTCTTTGTTATTCAAGCCAAAGGGCGGTAAGTTTCCTTTATAGAGGATTCGGACAAGGCGGTTCTAATGGTGTACTTTTTGTTTTGATCTGACTCTTTTTTTAGGAGTTGGGGGGTTTTATATTTCTTAACATTGGACGTGATCGTCTCTTACTAGGTTGCTAGCTACCGCTGCAACCCGGATATGGGTTTTTATATTTCTTAACATTGGACGTGATCGTCTCTTACTAGGTTGCTAGCTACCGCTGCAACCCGGATCAAGCCAAAGAACGGTAAGTTTGCTATATAGAAGTTTCGGACAAGGCATTCTAATAGTATACTTTTTGTTTTGATCTGAATCTTTTTTCAGGAGTTATGGGTTATTTTAGTATTTACTATAGGGCGTGATCGTCTCTTACTAGGTTGCTAGCTACCGCTGCAACCCGGATGATTACAAACAGGAAAAAGCCTACGGCTTTTTCTTCTTTGAAATAGTAAGAGACTAGCCTCAAATAATCAAGTAGCGAACTAAATCAAATGTATGTAATTGGTTTTTATACCAATGATCGTCTTTTAATGGAAAATTTTAATATATTGACCTTAAATATAACTGTACTAGACAATACTATCTGTAAGTGGCCTATAAAAGTTTAGTATAGGCAAGAGGTCGTTCTTTACTGTATTTAAAAGAGAATTTTAATCTGTAATTTTGAATACTTTTCGTGATCCTGGTAAAATATACGTAAAATGTTTCTCAATTTACGAAGATCAGTCTGCATTTTTGCATTTTCTTGTATTTCTGAATGTAATTTTTCACTTTGTCCTTATGCGTTCTTTGGTTCAACCTCGCAGAGGTTGAACCAAAGACGTTGAGAGTATTATGACATCATTGATCAATCTTTAACCTGAAATTAAAATCTTGTTTTAGTTACTATGGGCCAGAAGTTCGTTCTTTACTGTAATATAAATACAAACAGGAAAAAGCCTATGGCTTTTTCTTCTTTTAAATAGTAAGAGACGAAACTCAAACAATCAAGTAGCTAACTAAGTCCAATGTATGGAATGGTTTGTCATTTCAGTGATCGTCTTTTAATGTAAATTTACTAACCTATACTATAGTTAAGTGGCCTATATAATTTAGTATAGGCTAGAGGTCGTTCTTTATTATAATATAAGTAACTCATATTTCATAAGTCTTCGATAGTCCGTTGGTGAACAGTAATACTTGTTACGCGGGAGAATGGGTTCGATGCCCGGTGGGGGAGAACTTTTATTATGTTGAATTAAAATCGTTTAATTTAAAAATTAAATAGGCTAGAGGTCGATTTTTACTATACTATAATGCCTTATGTATGACATCCTAATGATCGTCTTTTATATAACTTTATTTACTATGGAATAAAGTTCGTTCTTTAATGTAAATAATGTAATTTAGCTACCTCCTAGCTAAATATAATAATTCTAATAAAAATTAATATAGGCAAGATGTTGTTCTTTATTATAATTTTTTTCCTGGGTTTAATTAAAAAATGAAAATTTCTGATGAGACACCATAATTATTTTTGCATTTTGCAGTTAGATAAAATTATTTAGTTTAAATTTTTCAGGAATTAATCTAGTTTTATTTGACAAAAAAGATCTTTTACAAGGAATCAGGCAGCTAACAAAGTCCAACATATGCGATGGTAAGTTCTTTGAATGATCGTCTTTTCATGTAATTTTAAAAATAATTTATTTTAGTTACAAAAGGTTTTTAACCCAATTAATTTTCTTTAAAATGAGCCATTCAACAACTCTCTACGATGTTCCATTGCCAAGCTATCGGTGGAATTACTAACCTATACTATAATTAAGTGGCGTATAAAATTTAGTATAGGCAAAAGGTGGTTCTTTATTATAGATAATCCTAACGCTGGTATACGATTATGCCGTCATTGATCTATCTTTAATATTAAATATGCAGTTTTTCGTAAAAAAACTGATTCTATTTTAAAAATAATTTGTTTTAATTACAAAAGGTTATTAACCTTTTTAATTTTCTTTAAAATGAGCCATTGAACAAGTCTCTACGATATCCCAGTGTCAAGCTATTTTTGGAAATACTAACCTATACTATAATTAAGGGGCGTATAAAATTTAGTATAGGCAAGAGGTCGTTCTTTATTATAAAAATACAAACAGGAAAAAGCCTACGGCTTTTTCTTCTTTTAAATAGTAAGAGACGAAACTCAAACAATCAAGTAGCTAACTAAGTCCAATGTATGGAATGGTTTGTTATTTCAGTGATCGTCTTTTAATGTAATGTAGCTACCCCTGGAGCCACCGTATATCAGTTACTATTGGCGAGAGATCGTTCTTTACTGTAATTCAAACCAAATTAGTTACTATGGCCTAGAATTCCTTCTTTACAATAATGAATAATATCAGTTCTTTATGTAAAATTTACTAACCTATACTATAGTTAAGTGGCCTATATAATTTAGTATAGGCAAGAGGTCGTTCTTTATTATAATGTCAGTTAATATTGTCGTTGTTACTATAAACTACATTAGATCCTCTTGACTGACATCGACCTTTTATGTATTGTTCTTTACTAGGTTTTAGCCATCTCTACAGCCATAATACTGATGGGAATTACATAATCTCTATTTATGTTTCAGGTAACATGGGCTAGGTGTCGTTCTTTTCTGTAATAATAATATTTGACCAACACCAATCATTATAAGCTATATAGGTCCTTTATGTAACAATATATTTTCTTTGTTATTCAAGCCAAAGAGTGATAAGTTTCCTTAATAGGGGTTTTGGAAAAGGTGGTTCTAATGGTATAATTTTTGTTTTGATCTGACTCTTTTCTCAGGAGTTAGGGGTTTTTATATTTCTTAACATTGGACGTGATCGTCTCTTACTAGGCTGCTAGCTACCGCTGCAACTAGGATGAAAAGTTAACCTAGGCTAGATGTCGTTCTTTATTATGCTCCAGCAACCCCTGGAACCACCATATATCAGTTACTATGAGCGAGAGATCGTTCTATATAATAAATACAAACACGAAAAGCCTACGGCTTTTTCTTCTTTTAAATAGTAGCTAACTAAGTCTAATGTATGGAATGGTATGTTATTTCAGTGATCGTGTTTTAATGTAATTTACTATAAACTACCACTACAACCTGGATCTTTTTCAATACAACCCAGATATATAGAATGTAAACCTGATTACAGACAGGAAAAAGCCTAAGGCTTTTTCTTCTTTGAAATAGTAAGAGACGAACCTCAAACAATCAAGTAGCTAACTAAGTCCAATGTATGCAATGGTTTTTTATTCCAATGATCGTTTTTTAATGTATCAATTTCATTTCTTACTATGGGGCAGGATTGTCTCTTACTTGGTTGCTCACTACCAACGCAACCCGGATACCAGTTACTATGGGCTATAGTTCGTCCTTTAATGTAAAATTCATTATTTATCTAGTAGGGTTTCAGACAAGGTATTTCTAATGATGTACTTTTGTTTTGATCTGACTCTATTTTTAGGAGTTTTGGGTTTTTATATTTCTTAGCATTGGACTGATCGTCTATTACTAGGTTGCTAGCTACTGCTGCAACCCAAATTCACATATATATTTATTTATGAGAGGCAGCCTGGCTGAGTGGTCCAAGGCACTGGTGTTAGCCACCAGTCTCTTCAGAGGCGTGGGTTCAATTCTTACCGCTGGTATACGATTATGTTTGAAAGACTGCAGTGTGAAAAGACATCAAAATGCAGTTTTTGGTGGAAAAATCCCGTTTAGTATACTGGAAACAAAGAAAAGAGAAAAAAAATACCCCGTTTAGGCAGAATGTTGTAGTAGCTGCCACTTTTCTTGATTTTTTAGTACTGATTTTTTAACTTGTGTGTAGCTTGCTTTGATCTAACCATTATGTATTCATGAATGAGACCATTTACAGTTTTGACGTTTCTTATATAGTAATTATGACGTCACTGCATTAAAAATACAGTTTTTATTGGAAAAATTTATTCTCTTTTAGAAATAATTTATTTTAGTTACTATAGATTTTTAACCCAATTAATTTCCTTTAAAATGAGCTATTGAACAACCCTCTACGATGTTCCAGTGCCAAGCTATCTCTGGATACAAAAAAGAAAAAAAAAGAAAAAAATATCTCGTTTGGGGAGAATAACGTGGTTAAAGTCAATTTTCTCGATTTTCAAGCCAATATATTTCCCTTGCTGTTCAAGCCAAGGGACAGAAAGTTTCCTATACAGGGGTTTCGGACAAGGCGGTTCTAATGGTGTACTTTTTGTTTTGATCTGACTCCTGCTTTAGGAGCTATGGGTTTTTATATTTCTTAACATTGGACGTGATCGTCTCTTACTAGGTTGCTAGCTACCGCTGCAACCCGGATTTTTTTGTGTGTGTAAGATTTTGTGAGTGTGTAAGTTTTTGTGTGTGTGTAAGTTTTTGTGTGTGTGTGTAAGTTTTTGTGTGTGTGTAAGTTTTTGTCTGTGTGTAAGTTTTTTTTTGTGTGTGTAAGTTTTTGTGTGTGCGTAAGTTTTTGTGTGTTTTTAAGTTTTTGTGTGTCTGTAAGCTTTTGTGTGTGTGTGCAAGTTTTTGTGTGTGTGTGTGTAAGTTTTTGTGTGTGTGTGTGTGTGTAAGTTTTTGTGTGTATGTAAGTTTTTTTGTGTGTGTAAGATTTTGTGTGTGTGTAAGTTTGTGTGTGTGTGTGTGTGTGTGTAAGTTTTTGTGTGTGTGTAAGTTTTTATGTGTGTGTGTGTAATTTTTTGTGTGTGTGTGTAACTTTTTGTGTGTGTAAGTTTTTGTGTCTGTGTTTGTAAGTTTTTTTTTGTGTGTAAGTTTTTGTGTGTGTGTGCAAGTTTTTGTGTGTGTGTAAGTTTTTGTGTGTGTGTGTAAGTTTTTGTGTGTGTGTAAGTTTTTGTGTGTGTGTGTGTAAGTTTTTGTGTGTGTGTAAGTTTTTTGTGTGTGTAAGTTTTTGTGTGTGTGTAAGTTTTTGTGTGTGTGTGTAAGTTTCTGTGTGTGTGTGTGTAAGTTTGTGTGTGTGTGTGTAAGATTTTGTGTGTGTGTAAGTTTTTGTGTGTGTGTGTGTGTTTGTAAGTTTTTTTGTGTGTGTGTGTGTGTGAGTTTTTGTGTGTATGTTGAATTACTAACCTATATTATGATTAAGTGGCGTATAAAATTTAGTAATGACAAGAGGTCGTTCTTTATTATACACAGGAAAAAGCCTACGGCTTTTTCTTCTTTTAAATAGTAAGAGACGAGTCTCAAATAATCAAGTAGCTAGCTAATTCCAAAGGTATTCAATTTTTGTTATTCCAATGATCGTTTTTTATTGTAAATTACCATGAACTGTTTGATTGCTTCAAAATTCAAATATCTTTGAAAAGACTGCAGTATGAAATACATCAAAAATGCAATTTTTTTGAAAAAATTGATTCTACTTTAAAAAGTATTTTATTTTTAAATACAAAAGGCACTAGATGTAGCAATTTCCTTTAAAATGAGCTATTATACAGCTCCCTATGATTTTCCAGTGCCCAGCTAGCTGAGGAGAAAGAAAAAGCGGAAAGAAAAAAATATCCCGTTTGTGGAGAATAACGTGGTAAAAGTCAATTTTCTTGATTTTCAAGCCAATATATTTTCTGTGTTATTCAAGCCAAAGGGCGGTAAGTTTCCTTTATAGAGGATTCGGACAAGGCGGTTCTAATGGTGTACTTTTTGTTTTGATCTGACTCTTTTTTTAGGAGTTGGGGGGTTTTATATTTCTTGACATTGGAGGTGATCGTCTCTTACTAGGTTGCTAGCTACCGCTGCAACCCGGATTTCGAACAAGGCGGTTCTAATAGTGTACTTTTTGTTTTGATCTGACTCCTTTTTTAGGAACTATGGGTTTTTACATTTCTTAACATTGGACTTGATCGTCTCTTACTAGGTTGCTAGCTACCGCTACAACCCGGATACACACAGGAAAAAGCCTACGGCTTTTTCTTCTTTTAAACAGTAAGAGACGAGTCTCAAATAATCAAGTAGCTAGCTAATTCCAAAGGTATGCAATTTTTGTTATTCCAATGATCGTTTTTTATTGTAACTAGGTTTCAGCCATCTCTTCAGCCATGATACTATTGAAAATTACATAATCCCTATTTATGTTTCAGTTAACATGGGCAAGGTGTCGTTCTTTATTGTATTTCCTTTAAAATGAGCCATTGAACAACTCTCTACGATGTTCCAGAGCAAAGCTATCTCTGGAAAAGAAGAAAAAAAGAAAAATTAGGAACTATGGGTTTTTATATTTCTTAACATTGGACGTGATCGTCTCTTACTAGGTTGCTAGCTACCGCTGCAACCCGGAGGTTGCTAGCTACCGCTGCAACCCGGATTTGTTACTATATACTATATATTACCTGTACTATAGTTAAGTGGCCTATAAAATTTAGTATAGGCAAAAGGTCGTTCTTTATTATAATTTTGCATTGTGATAATATAAATACTTTAATCTTAACTCTAGTGAAGTTGCCTATGCAAGTTAGTATAGGGAAGAATTCGATCTTTATTTTAATGATGATTTCTTAAGGAAAATAATTAAAATTTCTTAATGTAATAAAAATAATTTGTTTTAATTACAAAAAGTTTTTAACCCTATTAATTTCCTTTAAAATGAGCCATTGAACAACTCTCTACGATGTTCCAGTGCGAAGCTATCTGTTGAATTACTAACCTATACTATAATTAAGTGGCGTATAAAATTTAGCATAGGCAAAAGGTCGTTCTTTATTATATTAATTTCCTTTAAAATGCGCTATTGAACAACCCTTTACGATGTTCCAGTGCCAAGCTATCTGTGGAAAAGAAAAAAGAAAAAAAAAGAAAAAAAAAGAAAAAAATATCCCGTTTAGGCAGAATGTTGTAGTAGCTGCCACTTTTCTTGATTTTCAAGCCAATATATTTCCCTTGCTGTTCAAGCCAAGGGACAGAAATTTTACTATGCAGGGGTTTCAGACAAGGCGGTTCTAATGGTGTACTTCTTGTTTTGATCTGACTCTTTTTTTTAAGAACTATGGGTTTTTATATTTCTTAACATTGGACGTGATCGTCTCTTACTAGGTTGCTAGCTACCGCTGCAACCCAGATAAATGTAGTACTGCTTTTTTAAATTGCGTATACATTGCTTTGATCTAACCATTATCTAATTATGAATGAGAACATTTACAGTTCTGACGCTTCTTATGTAGTGATTATGACGTCACGGCGTAATGATTTTATTTCATGACGTCATGGCGCAATGGTATTATTTCATGACGTCTTCAGAAACAACAATATAATTTCGTGTATTTCTATTCACGTCATAGCTCTAATTTATCTAGTAGGGTTTCAGACAAGGTAGTTCTAATGATGTACTTTTGTTTTGATCTGACTGTATTTTTAGGAGTTTTGGGTTTTTATATTTCTTAGCATTGGACTGATCGTCTCTTGCTAGGTTGCTAGCTACTGCTGCAACCCAAATTATGAGAGGCAGCCTGGCCGAGTGGTCTAAGGCACTGGTGTTAGCCACCAGTCTCTTCGGAGGCGTGGGTTCAAATCTTACCTCTGGTATAGGATTATGTTTGAAAGACTGCAGTGTGAAAAGACATCAAAAATGCAGTTTTTGGTGGAAAAATTTATTCTCTTTTAGATATAATTTATTTTAGTTACTATAGATTTTTAACCCAATTAATTTCCTTTAAAATGAGCCATTGAACAACTCTCTACGATGTTCCAGTGCCAAGCTATCTCTGGATACAAAAGAAAAAAGAAAAAAAGAGAAAAAAATATCCCGTTTAGGCAGAATGTTGTAGTAGCTGCCACTTTTCTTGATTTTCAAGCCAATATATTTCCCTTGCTGTTCAAGCCAAGGGACAGAAAGTTTCCTATACAGGGGTTTTGGACAAGGCGGTTCTAATGGTGTACTTTTTGTTTTGATCTGACTGCTGTTTTAGGAACTATGGGTTTTTATATTTCTTAACATTGGACGTGATCGTCTCTTACTAGGTTGCTAGCTACCGCTGCAACCCGGACTACCGCTGCAACCCGGATGCTAGCTACCGCTGCTACCCGGATATAGTACTGTTTTTTTAAATTACGTATAATAAATTGCTTAGAAGGCATCTTATTACAAAACAAGAAATAATATTTTCATCTAATTAACACTTCTTATGACTCGTATCGAGTATCCATAACCTAAAAAAAAATAAAACTGATTTTTAAATTTTCAGGTATTTTGTTAGTTTGAATGAAAAGATTAAAATTATTGCTCAGATATCATAAATAGTTTTGCAGTTTACACAATAACTTTAGCGATTCTAAACTGAAAAACTAACTCAGTCCAATATATACAATGGTGTGCTTTTCTAATGATCGTCCTTAAATATAAATATTTTTAATTACAAAAGTGACTAGATGTTGCAATTTCCTTTAAAATGAGCTATTATACAGCTCTCTATGATTTTCCAGTGCCCAGCTAGTTGAGGAGGAAAATCAAGCGGAAAGAAAAAAATATCCCGTTTGTGGAGAATAACTTGGTTAAAGTCAATTTTCTTGATTTTTCAAGCCAATATATTTTCTTTGTTTCTTTGTTTCTATATTTCTTTGTGCAACCCGGATATACATCACTGTGAATATATGGAGGCATAATTGTCCTTTACTTAATTTCAGCTTAAATTCGATGATCGCACCTTTATGTACTATATCCAACGACTATGACGTCCTTGATCAATATTGTATATAAAAAATTAAGTTTTTCGTAAAAAATAATTAATTAAAAAAAATTAAGTGCAAAAGGCGCTAGATCTAGAGATTTCCTTTAAAATGAGCCATTGAACAACTCTCTACGATGTTCCAGTGCCAAGGTATCTGTGCAAAAGAAGAAAGAAAGAAAAAAATATCCCGTTTGTGGAGATTAACGTGGTTAAAGTCAATTTTCTTGATTTTCAAGCCAATATATTTTCTTTGCTATTCAAGCCAAAGGGCGGTAAGTTTCCTTTATAGGGGTTTCGGACAGGGTGGCTCTAAAGGTGTACTTTTTGTTTTGATCTGACAATTTTTCTAGGAGTTAGGGGTTTTTATATTTCTTAACATTTGACATGATCGTCTCTTACTAGGCTGCTAGCTACCGCTGCAACCCAGATAACTACCACTGCAACCCGGATTATTTTATTACGTCAGTTACTGTCGGCTACAGTTCGTTCCTTAATGTAACAAACAGGAAAAAGCCTACTGCTTTTTCTTCTTTGAAATAGTAAGAGACGAACCTCAAACGATCAGGTAGCTAACTAAGTCCAATTTATGCAATCATTTTTTATTCCAATGTTCGTCTTTTAATGTAACCATATATCAGTTACTATGCATGAGCGATCGTTCTTTACTGTAAATCTTAAGAAATGTAGCTTACTTATGCTACCATTTAGGTTTCCAGCTGTAATTCTTTCTTTTCAAAATTAAATTAGTTACTATCGCCATGAGTTAGTTCTTTACCATGTCGTAACAATTTGTTTTATAATAATAATTAAGTTTGTTAATTACAAAAGGTTTCTATATACAACAGTTTTCTTTAAAATGAGCCATTACACAGCTCTTTATTATGACCACGAACTGTTTGATTTAATACTTAAGTTACTATGGTTTCAGTTCGTTCCTTATTGTAATTTTAGTTACTATAGATTTTTAACCCAATTAATTTCCTTTAAAATGAGCTATTGAACAACTATCTACGATGTTCCAGTGCCAAGCTATCTCTGGAAACAAAAGAAAAAAAAAAAATATCCCGTTTAGGAAGAATGTTGTAGTAGCTGCCACTTTTCTTGATTTTCAAGCCAATATATTTCCCTTTCTGTTCAAGCCAAGGGACAGAAAGTTTCCTATACCGGGGTTTTGGACAAGGCGGCTCTAATGGTGTACTTTTTGTTTTGATCTGACTCCTCTGTTAGGAACTATGGGTTTTTATATTTCTTAACATTGGACGTGATCGTCTCTTACTAGGTTGTTAGCTACCGCTGCAACCCGGATTATTGTAAATTTTTTAAGAGTTATGGATTTTTATATTTCTTAACATTCGACGTGATCATCTCTTACTCGGTTGCTAGCTACCGCTGCAACCCGGATTTAGTATAGGCAAGAGCTCGTTCTTTATAGTAAATATTTCTTAACATTGGACGTGATCGTCTCTTACTAGGTTGCTAGCTACCGCTGCAACCCGGATTTATGTACTTGTAGCTACCCCTGGAGCCACCATATATCAGTTACTATTGGCGAGAGATCGTTCTTTACTGTAATCTTTTCAATTTAAAATTTAAAAAAGAAACTTGTTTATTTACATTCTAGCTAAAATAATGAAGATAATATGAATGAACCACAGTGTTCAGTTTCTTTGGACTTGAGTTCGTTTTTTAACTATAAATACAAACAGGAAAAAGCCTACGGCTTTTTCTTCTTTTAAATAGTAAGAGACGAAACTCAAACAATCAAGTAGCTAACTAAGTCCAATGTATGGAATGGTTTGTTATTTCAGTGATCGTCTTTTAATATAATGCTAGCTACCGCTGCAACCCGGATATTAATACTGTAATCTTAACTATAGTGAAGTTGCGTATGCAAGTTAGTATAGGGAAGAGTTTAATCTTTATTATACTATAGAGACGGTTGTTCTCTCTTAACCACAACAGTGCTTCATGGACTTTTCTCAGATCTATTAGTGCAGTCCAAACATTCTTGTTGTAAGTAGGCTGGCCATTGACAATGACTACAAATCTATCAATGTTAAGAAGTTTTTCAGGCTGAATATCTGCATTTGCTTGCACATCAACAGGTAGATATACTATTCTCCCCTTAAGAGCGTCAACAAGTTCTGTTCTAGGTCTCTTCAATGCAGTTACCTGCCCTAATCTGACGATCGTAAGACAAGGCATTACAAATCGAATTGTTGCCATTTCAAAATTATTTAAACACTTTATACATTCCGGTGTACAGTCTATATGAAGGTTATTTAATACTGATCGGACATTCTCCTGACTTTTCAACATTTTCCCAGCACAGTAATCACAGACAGAGAATGAATCTATGACATCCTCTTTCCAACCTGTACAATGAATTAGCTGTTCTCTGTCATCTTTGGGTATGTCCTGTTGTAGGTGTTCTAAAATCGTGGCCATCATTACATCAAAACCTTTCTTATTTAAAAGGGATCTTAGACTGTTCAATTGGTATTTTGTCATTATCTGCTCGCAACTGTCACAATGCATTGTGGGGTATACATCCCTGATGTTAGCTACCTTATCAAGGCTCTCACCAAATAATTTTATTATTGTATTTTCATCCACAGAAACTCTAATATTGCTATCACCGTAGATGAAGTCTTGACTATTATTACGACAGAGTCTACTTGACACTTCTTCTATATAATGACTTAGTTCCTTGTACGAGCCCTCGAATTTAGTAGATTAATATGTTGTATAATCTTACATTTTGATACTGCCTTATATACGCTATTAATGAAACAGTTCAAAACAGGAAAATGTGGAGCTAGTGCCCTTAGAGAACGCAAATAGCTCTGACATCCCTCATTTGGGCTACAATATAACAAATGCCCATGCTTCCTTGTGTCCCTGTAATTGATTTCACAATAATCCAAGCCACCAAGGTAGAAATTAACCACTTTTTCAGTTGAAAATTTTAATGCTACATTATTTTCAAGGATATCAAAAAGAATTTGACATAATTCAATATCCGTCGGATAGAGCTTGCAGATATCAGGGTGACATTGCCAAGTAACCTGCTGCCCAATTTTTGGTTTTGAATGTTTACTCAGATTGTTATAGGTGACTTCAGCCATCATAATTTTCTTGTCAGATCTAGATTCAGAGCATTTTTCAATAGTTGTCTCGTACTTTTCAGGACAGTTTGTTCTACTACACAGAGAATTTTTTGTCAAATATTCAGTAGAACTAAAAGAAACGTTTAAAACACAGTTAGAAATGCTTTTTTCTTGAGTCAGTGTTCCAGGAATTTGTTCTAAATCATTAGTCTTACAAACACATATACTAATAACCCTAACAGGCTCGTTTTCGCCATAATTGAAAAACATTGATTTTCCTTCGCTGTTGATAGGTATGCTTGTATATATATTTTTATTGCTGCTACATAAACTGCAATTGCTCCTTCCAAAATTAATATACGAATTTTCTAAGAAGTACGCCTCAATATATTCACTGTGTTGTCGAACATTTTCCATTGCATCTATAAACTGTTCCGCAGTTGCCAGTCCATACCTTGAAAGCTTTTCATTAAACTGACAACATTTCTTTTGGATATTACTATAAAGCTTTGCCAAAGCATTTCTAGCCGACTTTTCAACAGCATCCGCTCTTTCAAAGAGAATTTTAATCTCTAATTTTGAATACTTTTCGTGATCCTGGTAAAGCATACGTAAAAGGATTCTCAATTTACGAAGATCAGCCTGCATTTTTGCCATCTTCTTGTATTTGCGAATGTAATTTTTTCCTTTGTCCTTATGCGTTCTTCGGTACAACCTCGCAGAGAATTTAATTTTTTCATTATAGCTTTTGTCATCCCAGTATCTACCCATTATTCTGGTAGCAACTTTTTTCTTATGTTTGTTTCGGTAATCTTCATCATTATCATACCATTCCTTGCTCTTTTGTCTAGCCTGCTCAATTGTTGCTTCTCTATAAAGTTTATCATTGTGATAACGCTCCTTGATCTTTTGTCTAGCTTGCTCAATTGTTGCTTCTCTGTAATCTTCATCATTACCATACCGTTCCTTGATCTTTTGTTTGGCTGTCTCAATTTTTGCATGTCTATAATCTTCATCATTGTGATAACACATCTTGCTGTTTTGTTTTTGCTCTCTCAATTATTTCTTCTCGATACGCCTGGTCGGTTGAATACCTTTGTTTTGCTCTCTCAATTATTACTTCTCGATACGCCTGGTCGGTTGAATACCTTTGCTTTTTCTTTTCAAGTTACTATCTCTGTTGTTTGTGTAGTACTGTTTTTTCAACTTGCGTATAGCTTGCTTTGATCTAACCATTATCTAATCAAGAATGAGAGAATTTACAGTTTTGACTTTTCTTATATACTAATTATGACGTCACGGCGTATGACGTCATGGCGCAAAGATATTATTTGATGACGTCTTCAGAAACCACAACATAATTTCGTGTTTTTCTATTCACGTCATAGCTCTAATATAAAGCTATGACGACATTCATTATTTATCTAGTAGGGTTTAAGACAAGGTAATTGTAATGATGTACTTTTGTTTTGATCTTACTCTATTTTTAGGAGTTTTGGGTTTTTATATTTCTTAGCATGGGACTGATCGTCTATTACTAGGTTTCTAGCTACTGCTGCAACCCAAATTATAAGAGGCAGCCTGGCTGAGTGGTCCAAGACACTGGTGTTAGCCACCAGTCTCTTCGGAGGTGTGGGTTCAAATCTTACCGCTGGTATACGATTATATTTGAAAGACTGCAGTGTGAAAAGACATCAAAATGCAGTTTTTGGTGGAAAAATTTATTCTCTTTTAGAAATAATTTATTTTAGTTACTATATATTTTTAACCCAATTAATTTCCTTTAAAATGAGCTATTGAACAACCCTCTACGATGTTCCAGTGCCAAGCTATCTCTGGATACAAAAAAAGAAAAAAAAAGAAAAAAATATCCCGTTTAGGCAGAATGTTGTAGTAGCTGCCACTTTTCTTGAATTTCAAGCCAATATATTTCCCTTGCTGTTCAAGCCAAGGGACAGAAAGTTTCCTATACAGGGGTTTCGGACAAGGCGGTTCTAATGGTGTACTTTTTGTTTTGATCTGACTCCTCTGTTAGGAACTATGGGTTTTTATATTTCTTAACATTGGACGTGATCGTCTCTTACTAGGTTGCTAGCTACCGCTGCAACCCGGATAATCCAGTGCCAAGCTATCTCTGGAAACAAAGAAAAAAAGAAAAAAAAGAAAAAAAAATATCCCGTTTAGGCAGAATGTTGTAGTAGCTGCCACTTTTCTTGATTTTCAAGCCAATATATTTCCCTTGCTGTTCAAGCCAAGGGACAGAAAGTTTACTATACAGGGGTTTCTGACAAGGCGGTTCTAATGGTGTACTTTTTGTTTTGATCTGACTCCTTTTTTAGGAACTATGGGTTTTTATATTTCTTAACATTGGACTTGATCGTCTCTTACTAGGTTGCTAGCTACCGCTGCAACCCGGATGTAACTGTCGTTTTGATTCTTTTCCATTTCTACAGCAGGTGGTATTGGTTCACTTTACTTGCAGGGTTCAGAGCTCTGTAGTTCTGCACCTTCTCTTGAACATTCAGTTGTTTTGGATTCCATGTATTTTTTAATGGCCCAACAAGCTGTTATTCCAGCGCATGAGATTGGAATCCCATATGCAATAGTTTTAAAAAATTGACATGTTTTGCTTAAGATATAGTTTATTCAAATTCGAGTCGTTCTACAGTAACAATTGAATCCTGATTATAATAACATTGGACATGGTCGTCTCTTTCTAGGTTACTAGCTACCGCTTCTGCCCTGATAATAATAAAAACTTTACTAGCCTATACTATAGTTAAGTGGCCTATAAAATGAAGTATAGGGAAGAGGTCGGTCTTTATTACACATGATTTTCAAGCCAATATATTTCCCTTGCTGTTCAAGCCAAGGGATATGATGATTATTGTAATATTCCAATGATCGTCTCTTAATGTAAAATTATTTTATTTTTAATTACAAAAGTGACTAGATGTTGCAATTTCCTTTAAAATGAGCTATTATACAGCTCTCTATGATTTTCCAGTGCCCAGCTAGTTGAGGAGGAAAATCAAGCGGAAAGAAAAAAATATCCCGTTTGTGGAGAATAACGTGGTTAAAGTCAATTTTCTTGATTTTCAAGCCAATATATTTTCTTTGTTATTCAAGCCAAAGGGCGGTAAGTTTCCTTTATGGAGGATTTGGACAAGGCGGTTCTAATGGTGTACTTTTTGTTTTGATCTGACTCTTTTTTCAGGAGTTAGGGGTTTCTAAATTTCTTAACATTGGACGTGATCGTCTCTTACTAGGTTGCTAGCTACCCGGATTACAATAAGGAAAAAGCCTATGGCTTTTTCTTAATTTGAATAGTAAGAGACGACCTGGCTACAAACTATGATTATGGCATCATTGATCAATCTTTAATATGAAATGTTCTTTACTGTAATTCACCTAACTCCTTTTCTAGGTTTCACAAAAATTCTTTACTAGGTTTCACTTAGACACCGCTGCAACCCTGATATCATCATGCACATGTTGACTTATTCAATATTCAGTGACTATGATTTAGAGTTCGTTCTTTGCTGTACAAGGAACATAAGGTTTCCTATATAGGGGTTTCGAACAAGGCAGTTCTAATGGTGTACTTTTTGTTTTGATCTCACTCCTTTTTTAGGAGCTATGGGTTTTTATATTTCTTAACATTGGACTTGATTGTCTCTTACTAGGTTGCTAGCTACCACTGCAACCCACTAGCAATCCGGATGTTTGATGTGAAATTACAAAAAGGAAAAAGCCTGTGGCTTTATCTTAATTGGAATAGTAAGAGACAACCTGGCTACAAACTATGATTATGGCATAATTGATTAATCTTTAACATGAAATGTTCTTTACTGTAATGGTTTGTTCTTTACTAGGTTTCAGCCCTCTCTACAGCCATGATACTGATGGTAATAACATAAACCCTATTTATGTTTCAGATAACAGTAGCTACGTGTCGTTCTTTATTGTAAAACCCAAATAATTTCCTTTAAAATGAGCCTTTGAACAACTCTCTACGATGTTCCAGTGCCAAGCTATCTCTGGAAACAAAGAAAAAAAGAAAAAAAGAAAAAAAAATATCCCGTTTAGGCAGAATGTTGTAGTAGCTGCCACTTTTTTTGATTTTCAAGCCAATATATTTCACTTGCTGTTCAAGCCAAGGGACAGAAATTGTACTATACAGGGGTTTCGGACAAGGCGGTTCTAATGGTGTACTTTTGAATTTGATCTGACTCCTTTTTTAGGAACTATGGGTTTTCATATTTATTAACATTGGACGTGATCGTCTCTTACTAGGTTGCTAGCTACCGCTGCAACCCGGATATTTAATAATGATAATATTCTATCCAGTTTTTTTAAACATTAAGATAAAATAAGACTCATTTAAAGATTTTTAGGAATGTATATAGTTTCTTTTCATAAAGTGAAATTATTACTCAAACATTCTGAATACTTTTGCAGTTTACAGTTTTGCACTTTTTTCTCATACCTTTTGCATTTTCATAATATAAATACTGTAATCTTAACTGTAGTTAAGTTGCCTCTACCAGTTAGTATTGGGAAGAGTTCGTTCTTTATTATAATTATGTTTGAAAGACTGCAGTGTGAAAAGACATCAAAAATGCAGTTTTTGGTGGAAAAATTTATTCTCTTTTAGAAATAATTTATTTTAGTTACTATAGATTTTTAACCCAATTAATTTCCTTTAAAATGCGCTATTGAACAACCCTTTACGATGTTCCAGTGCCAAGCTATCTGTGGAAAAGAAAAAAGAAAAAAAAAAGAAAAAAAAAAGAAAAAATATCCCGTTTAGGCAGAATGTTGTAGTAGCTGCCACTTTTCTTGATTTTCAAGCCAATATATTTCCCTTGCTGTTCAAGCCAAGGGACAGAAATTTTACTATACAGGGGTTTCGGACAAGGCGGTTCTAATGGTGTACTTTTTGTTTTGATCTGACTCTTTTTTTAGGAACTATGGGTTTTTATATTTCTTAACATTGGACGTGATCGTCTCTTACTAGGTTGCTAGCTACCGCTGCAACCCGGATTTTGTCTAGCCTGCTCAATTATTGCTTCTCTATAAAGTTTATCATTGTGATAACGCTCCTTGATCTTTTGTTTAGCCTGCTCAATTCTTGCTTCTCTGTAATATTCATCATTACCATACCGTTCCTTGATCTTTTGTTTGGCTGTCTCAATTTTTGCATGTCTATAATCTTCATCATTGTGATAACACATCTTGCTGTTTTCTTTTGCTCTCTCAATTATTACTTCTCGATACGCCTGGTCGGTTGAATACCTTTGTTTTGCTCTCTCAATTTTTACTTCTCGATACGCCTGGTCGGTTGAATACCTTTGCTTTTCTCTTTTCAAGATACTAGCTCTGTTGTTTGTGTAGTACTCTTTCTTCAAATTGCGTATAGCTTGCTTCGATCTAACCATTATTCTAATCAAGAATGAGAGAATTTTCAGTTTTGACTTTCCTTATATACTAATTATGACGTCACTCTATTCACGTCATAGCTCTAATATAAAACTATGATGACGTTCATTATTTATCTAGTAGGGTTTCAGACAAGGTATTTCTAATGATGTACTTTTGTTTTGATCTGACTCTATTTTTAGGAGTTTTGGGTTTTTATATTTCTTAGCATTGGACTGATCGTCTATTACTAGGTTGCTAGCTACTGCTGCAACCCAAATTCACATATATATTTATTTATGAGAGGCAGCCTGGCCGAGTGGTCCAAGGCACTGGTGTTAGCCACCAGTCTCTTCAGAGGCGTGGGTTCAATTCTTACCGCTGGTATACGATTATGTTTGAAAGACTGCAGTGTGAAAAGACATCAAAAATGCAGTTTTTGGTGGAAAAATTTATTCTCTTTTAGAAATAATTTATTTTAGTTACTATAGATTTTTAACCCAATTAATTTCCTTTAAAATGCGCTATTGAACAACCCTTTACGATGTTCCAGTGCCAAGCTATCTGTGGAAAAGAAAAAAGAAAAAAAAAAGAAAAAAAAGAAAAAATATCCCGTTTAGGCAGAATGTTGTAGTAGCTGCCACTTTTCTTGATTTTCAAGCCAATATATTTCCCTTGCTGTTCAAGCCAAGGGACAGAAATTTTACTATGCAGGGGTTTCGGACAAGGCGGTTCTAATGGTGTACTTTTTGTTTTGATCTGACTCTTTTTTTTCAGAACTACGGGTTTTTATATTTCTTAACATTGGACGTGATCGTCTCTTACTAGGTTGCTAGCTACCGCTGCAACCCGGATTGTCAGATCTAGATTCAGAGCATTTTTCAATAGTTGTCTCGTACTTTTCAGGACAGTTTGTTCTACTACACAGAGAATTTTTTGCCAAATATTCAGAAGAACTAAAAGAACTGTTTAAAACACAGTTAGAAATTTTTTTTTCTTGAGTCGGTGTTCCAGGAATTTGTTCTAAATCATTAGTCTTACAAACACATTTACTAATAACCCTAACAGGCTCGTTTTCGCCATAATTGAAAAACATTGCTTTTCCTTCGCTGTTGATAGGTATGCTTGTATATATATTTTTATTGCTGCTACATAAACTGCAATTGCTCCTTCCAAAATTATTATACGAATTGTCAAAGAAGTACGCCTCCGTATATTCACTGTGTTGTCGAACATTTTCCATTGCATCTATAAACTGTTCCGCAGTTGCCAATCCATACCTTGGAATCTTTTCGTTAAACTGACAACATTTCTTTTGGATATTACTATGAAGCTTTGCCAAAGAATTTCTAGCCGACTTTTCAACAGCATCCGCTCTTTCAAAGAGAATTTTAATCTGTAATTTTGAATACTTTTCGTGATCCCGATAAAACATGCGTAAAATGTTTCTCAATTTACAAAGATCAGCCTGCATTTTTGCCATCTTCTTGTATTTCTGAATGTAATTTTTCCCTTTGTCCTTATGCGTTCTTCGGTACAACCTCGCAGAGTATTTAATTTTTTTCATTATAGATTTTGTCACCCCAGTAACGCTCCTTGATCTTTTGTTTGGCTGTCTCAATTTTTACTTCTCGATACACCTGGACGGTTGAATACCTTTGCTTTTGGTTTTTCTTATATTTGATGCGGTAATCTTCATCATTGTGATAACTATCCTTGAACTTTTGTTTGGCTGTCTCAATTTTTGCATGTCTATAATCTTCATCATTGAGATAACACATCTTGCTGTTTTGTTTTGCTCTCTCAATTATTACTTCTCGATACGCCTGGTCGGTTGAATACCTTTGCTTTTTTTCTTTTCAAGTTACTATCTCTGTTGTTTGTGTAGTACTGTTTTTTCAACTTGCGTATAGCTTGCTTGATTGAAACCATTATGTAATTATGAATGAGAACATTTACAGTTCTGACGCTTCTTATATAGTAATTATGACGTCACGGCGTAATGATTTTATTGACGTCATAGCGCAATGATATTATTTCATGACGTCTTCAGAAACAACAATATATTTTCGTGTTTTTCTATTCACGTCATAGCTCTAATAAAAAACTATGACGACATTCAATATTTATCTAGTAGGGTTTCAGACAAGGTAATTCTAATGATGTACTTTTGTTTTGATTTGACTCTATTTTTAGGAGTTTTGTTATATTTCTTAACATTGGACTGATCGTCTCTTACTAGATTGCTAGCTACTGCCGCAAACCCGGATTCACATATATATTCATTTATGAGAGGCAACCTGACCGAGTGGTCCAAGGCACTGGTGTTAGCCACCAGTCTCTTCGGAGGCGTGGGTTCAAATCTTACCGCTGGTATACGATTATGTTTGAAAGACTGCAGTGTGAAAAGACATCGAAAATGCAGTTTTTGGTGGAAAAATTTATTCTCTTTGAGAAATAATTTATTTTAGTTACAAAAGGGTTTTTAACCCAATTAATTTCCTTTAAAATGAGCTACTGAACAACCCTCTACGATGTTCCAGTGCCAAGCTATCTCTGGATACAAAAGAAAAGAGAAAAAAATATCCCGTTTGTGGAAAATAACGTGGTAAAAGTCAATTTGCTTGATTTTCAAGCCAATATATTTTCTTTGCTATTCAAGCCAAAGGGCGGTAAGTTTCCTTTATAGAGTTTTCGGACAAGGCAGTTCTAATGGTGTACTTTTTGTTTTGATCTGACTCCTCTGTTAGGAATTATGGGTTTTTATATTTCTTAACATTGGACGTGATCGTCTCTTACTAGGTTGCTAGCTACCGCTGCAACCCGGATATATTTTCTTTGTTATTCAAGCCAAAGGGCGGTAAGTTTCCTTTATAGGGGTTTCGGACAAGGCAGTTCTAATGGTGTACTTTTGTTTTGATCTGACTTTTTTAGGAGTTCGGGGTTTTATATTTATTAACATTGGAGGTGATCGTCTCTTACTAGATTGCTAGCTACCGCTGCAACGCGGATTATTCCAATGATCGTCTTTTAATGTAACATATCAGTTACTATGGGAGAGAGATCGTTCTTTACTGTAACATTCTAGCTAAAATAATGAAGATAATATGAATGAACCACAGTGTTCAGTTTCTTTGGACTTGAGTTCGTTTTTTAACTATAAATACAAACAGGAAAAAGCCTACGGTTTTTTCTTCTTTTAAATAGTAAGAGACGAAACTCAATAAATCAAATAGCTAACTAAGTCCAATGTATGGATGGGTGGGTTATTTCAGTGATCGTCTTTTAATGTAAAAATGCAAATAATGTAATCTTAACTATAGTGAAGTTGCGTATGCAAGTTAGTACAGGGAAGAGTTTGATCTTTATTATATTTATATTTCTTAACATTGGACGTGATCGTCTCTTACTAGGTTGCTATCTACCGCTGCAACCACAGGAAAAAGCCTACGGCCTTTTTTTCTTTGAAATAGTAAGAGACGAAACTCAAACGATCAAGTAGCTAACTAAGTCCAATGTATGCAATAGTTTTTTATTCCAACGATCGTCTTTTAATGTAACTTACCGCTGGTATACAATTATGATCCATGTACAAAAATCAAATATCTTTGAAAAGACTGCAGTATAAAAAGACATCTAAAATGCAGTTTTTGTTGGAAAAATTTTTTCTCTCTTAGAAATAATTTATTTTAGTTACTAAAGATTTTTAACCCAATTAATTTACTTTAAAATGAGCCATTGAACAACTGTCTACGATTTTCCAGTGCCAAGCTATCTGTGGAAAAGAAAAAAGAAAAAAAAACTATGCCGTTTGTGGAGAATAACATGGTTAAAGTCAATTTTCTTTATTTTCAAGCCAATATATTTCCCTTGCCGTTCAAGCCAAGGGACACAAAGTTTCCTATACAGGTGTTTCGGACAAGGCGGTTCTAATGGTGTGCTTTTTGTTTTGATCTGACTGCTTTTTAGGAGCTATGGGTTTTTATATTTCTTAAAATTGGACGTGATCGTCTCTTACTAGGTTGCTAGCTACACTGCAACCCGGATTTCCTTTATAGGGGTTTAGGACAAGGCGGTTCTAATGGTGTAATTTTTGTTTTGATCTGACTCTTTTTTGAGGAGTTAGGGTTTTTATATTTCTTAATATTGGACGTGATCGTCTCTTGGTTGCTAGCTACCGCTGCAACCCGTATCATTGATCCATATTTAATATTAATTATAATCTTATTTTAGTAACTATGGGCTGGAAGTTTGTTCTTTACTTTATCAAATGGTGTACCTTTTTTAGGTGTACTCTTTTTTTAGGAACTATGGGTTTTTATATTTCTTAACATTGGACGTGATCGTCTCTTACTACGTTGCTAGCTACCGCTGCAACCCGCATAACAGCTGCCGCTGCAACCCGGATACCGCTACAAACTGGATAGCTTGTAGCTACTCCTGGAGCCACCATGTATCAGTTGCTATGGGCGAGAGATCGTTCTTTACTGTAATTCTCCTTTGAAGTAGTAAGAGACGAACCTCAAACAATCAAGTAGGTAACTAAGTCCAATGTATGCGATGGTTTTTATAATTCTAATGATCGTCTTTTAATGTAATATGATTTATGTACAAAAATCAAATATCTTTGAAAAGACTGCAGTATGAAAAGACATCAAAAATGCAGTTTTTAGTGGAAAAATTTATTCTCTTTTAGAAATAATTTATTTTAGTTACAAAAGATTTTTAACCGTATTAATTTCCTTTAAAATGAGCCATTGAACAACTCTCTACAATGTTCCAGTGCCAAGCTATCTGTGGAAAAGAAAAAAAAATATAAGTTTAGGCAAAATGTTGTAGTAGCTGCCATTTTTCTTGATTTTCAAGCCAGTATATTTCCCTTGTTGTTCAAGCCAAGGGTTAGAGAGTTTCCTATATACGGGTTTCGGACAAGGCGGTTCTAATGGTGTACTTTTTGTTTTGACCTGACTTTTTTTTAGGAGCTATGGGTTTTTATATTTCTTAACATTGGACGTGATCGTCTCTTACTAGGTTGCTAGCTACCGCTGCAACCCGGATTTTACTATGGGCTAAGGTTCATTCTTTACTGTAATTACTATAGGAAACAGTTCGTTCTTTAATGTAATTCCTTTAAAATGAGCCATTACACTCATTATTATGACCACAAACTGTTTGGTTTAATACTTAAGTTACTATGGGTTACATTTCGTTCCTTATTGTAATTTCTGCTATATCCGATTAAACTTGTATATCCTTTATGTAATCCATTTAATATAAGTTAGAGTTCCTTTTTCTCTTATAAAACGGTGCGACCCGGATCTTCAGTTACTACGGGCTACAGATCGATCTTTACTGTGAACATCTAACGGCATCACAGACCTGTTACTGTCTTTCTCTGAAAATTTTTCTTTAGCTTGTTGTTGTAGTAACGTATCATAGCTGAAACATGGTAGACCATATTATTAAATACAATCATCATTACGCTCTTAGATGTTTTTTTAAAGTAATGAACATACTTACAAATTCCCATTAACAGTATTGATCCTTAATTTAAAAAAGAAGAAAAAAGAAAAAATATCCCGTTTAGGCAGAATGTTGTAGTAGCTGCCACTTTTCTTGATTTTCAAGCCAATATACTTCCCTTGCTGTTCAAGCCAAGGGACAGAAAGTTTCCTATACCGGGGTTTCGGACAAGGCGGTTCTAATGGTGTACTTTTTGTTTTGATCTGACTCCTTTGTTAGGAACTATGGTTTTTTATATTTCTTAACATTGGACGTGATCGTCTCTTACTAGGTTGCTAGCTACCGCTGCAACCCGGAACACATTGTAAACAGTAACCTTTGAATTGTGATTACTGTAAGCAACTTCTATATAATGTTTCCTTATAACACTTCAGTTATTATGGACTAAACATCGTTCTTTAATATAATGTAATCCAATTAATTTCCTTTAAAATGAGCTATTGAACAACTCTCTACGATGTTCCAGTGCCAGGCTATCTCTGGAAACAAAAGAAAATTTAAACAAAATATCCCGTTTAGGCAGAATGTTGTAGTAGCTGCCACTTTTCTTAATTTTCAAGCCAATATATTTCCCTTGCTGTTCAAGCCAAGGGACAGAAAGTTTACTATACAGGGGCTTCGGATAAGGCGGTTCTAATGGTGTACTTTTTGTTTTGATATGACTCCTTTTTTAGGAGCTATAGGTTTTTATATTTCTTAACATTGGACGTGATCGTCTCTTACTAGGTTGCTAGCTACCGCTGCAACCTGGATAATGTTAAACAAAGAGACTCCGGGTTACAGCTGCCGCTGCAACCCAGATACCGTTACAATCTGTTTAGCTAGTAAGCTACCCCTGGAACCACCGTATATCAGTTACTATGGGTGAGAGATCATTCTTTACTGTAAACAAGGGACAGAAATTTTCCTAAATAAGGGTTTCGGACAAGGCGGTTCTAATGGTGTATTTATTGTTTTGACTCTTTTTTAGCAGCTATGGGTTTTATATTTCTTAACATTGGACGTGATCATCTCTTTGTAGGTTGCTAGCTACCGCTGCAACCCGGATACCGCTTGAGCCCGGATCATAAATTACAAAGAGGAAAAAGCCTACGGCTTTTTCTTCTTTGGAATAGTAAGAGACGATCCTCAAATAATCAGACAGCTAACTAGGTTTTTAATTTATTCTTTAATATAAACTTCCTTAATCGAATATTTCAATTTATCCTATGTGGTCTAGAGGTTGGGATAGCTCTCAACCAGTTGGCCTGAGTTGAATTTCCGTATGGGTAATTTTTACTTATGATGATTTCTTAAGGAATATTTCTTAAGGATTTCTTAAGGAATTACAAAAGGTTTTTAACCCTATTAATTTCCTTTAAAATGAGCCATCGAACAACTGTCTTCGATGTTCCAGTGCAAAGCTATCTGTTGAATTCCTAACTTATACTATAATTAAGTGGCGTATAAAATTTAGTATATGCAAGAGGTCGTTCTTTATTATAAATATATGCAGTGTGAAAAGACATCAAAAATGCAGTTTTTGGTGGACAAATTTATTCTCTTTTAGAAATAATTTATTTTAGTTACTATAGATTTTTAACCCAATTAATTTCCTTTAAAATGAGCTATTGAACAACCCTCTACGATGTTCCAGTGCCAAGCTATCTGTGGAAAAGAAAAAAGAAAAGAGAAAAAAATATCCCGTTTGGGGAGAATAACGTGGTTAAAGTCAATTTTCTTGATTTTCAAGCCAATATATTTCCCTTGCTGTTCAAGCCAAGGGACAAAAAGTTTCCTATACAGGGGTTTCGGACAAGGCGGTTCTAATGGTGTACTTTTTGTATTGATCTGACTCCTTTGTTAGGAACTATGGGTTTTTATATTTCTTAACATTGGACGTGATCGTCTCTTACTAGGTTGCTAGCTACCGCTGCAACCCGGATAAGAAATGAAGTTTTCCGTAAAAAATAATTAATAAAAAAAAAATTAAGTATAAATGGCACTAGATCTAGAGATTTCCTTTAAAATGAGCCATTGAACAACTCTCTACAATGTCCCAGTGCCAAGCTATCTGTGGAAAAGAAGAAGAAGAAGAAGAAAGAAAAAAATATCCCGTTTGTGGGATATTTTTCTTGGCCGAGTGGTCCAAGGTGCTGGTGTTAGTCACCAGTCTCTTCAGAGGTGTGGGTTCAATTCCTACCACTGGTATACGATTATGACGTCATTGATCAATCTTTAATATGAAATATGTAATTTTTCGTAAAAAACTAATTCTATTTTAAAAATACATTGTTATAAGTACAAAAAGTTTTTAACGCCAATAATTTCCTTTAAAATGAGCCATTGAACAACTCTCTACGATGTTTCAGTGCCAAGCTATCTGTGGAAAAGAAGAAGAAAGAAAAAAATATCCCCTTTGTGGAGAATAACGTGGTACAAGTCAATTTTCTTGATTTTCAAGCCAATATATTTTCTTTGTTATTCAAGCCAAAGGACGGTAAGTTTCGCTTATAGGAATTTCGGACAAGGCGATTCTAATGGTGAACTTTTTGTTTTGATCTGACTCTTTTTTTAGGAGTTATGGGTATTTATATTTCTTAACATTGGACGTGATCGTCTCTTACTAGGTTGCTAGCTACCGCTGCAACCGGATTATCAAGCTGACTCGAGTTCCAATCCCGGTATGGGAAATTTTTACTTATGTTGATTTCTTAACGAACATAATTAAATAATCAACTTTATAATGATTCCTTTTATTACTTCGGTCAATATAGGCTACAGTTCGTTCCTTAAGGTAAATATTTTAAAAATAATTTGTTTTAATTACAAAAGATTTTTAACCCCATTAATTTCCTTTAAAATGAGCCATTGAACAACTTTCTACGATGTTCCATTGTCAAGCAATCTGTGGAATTACCAACCTATACTATAATTAAGTGGCGTATGAAATTCAGTATAGGTAAGAGGTCTTTCTTTATTATAAATTTTATATTATTATACCTTACTGTATTACAAACAGGAAAAAGCCTATGGATTTTTCTTAATTGGAATAGTAAGAGACGACCTGGCTACAACCTACGATTATAACATCATTGATCAATCTTTAATATTAAGTATAATCTTATTTTAGTTACTATGGGCTGGAAGTTTGTTCTTTACTGTAATGATGAAGATTTAACTGATGAGTCAAAAGTAAGGTTGCAAGTTGACGATTTTGTTTTGGCCTTATTATAATTGGTATGATAAAATAATAATATGCATATGGTTCTTAAATCATACTGTTTTATACTCCCATATGGTCTAGCGGATAGGATAGGTAGCTTTCATCTAGCAGGTCCGGGTTCGATTCCCGGTATATAATTTATAATGAACCACATCGATACTTTATGTAATCTTTATTATAATTTTTAATATATTGACTTTAAATATAACTTTACTAGCCTATACTATAGTTAAGCGGCCTATAAAATTTAGCATAGACAAGAGGTCGTTCTTTACTATATTTTCATAATGTGAAATTGTTTGTTACTCAAACATTCTAAATATTTTTACAGTTTACAGAGTTTAGCACTTTTTCTCATGTCTTTTGCATTGTCATAATATAAATACTGTAATCATAACTATAGTGAAGTTGCCTATGCAAGTTAGTATAGGGAAGAGTTCAATCTTTATTATTACTTGCTTTTCTGTAATCTTTATCATTATCATACCGTTCCTTGCTCTTTTGTCTAGCCTGATCAATTGTTGCTTCTCTGTAATCTTCATCATTACCATACCGTTCCTTGATCTTTTGTTTGGCTGTCTCAATTTTTGCATGTCTATAATCTTCATCATTATGATAACACATCTTGCTGTTTTGTTTTGCTCTCTCAATTTTTACTACTCGATACGCCTGGTCGGTTGAATACCTTTGCTTTTCTCTTTTCAAGATACTATCTCTGTTGTTTGTGTAGTACTGTTTTTTCAACTTGCGTGCAGCTTGCTTTGATCTAACCATTATCTAATCAAGAATGAGACCATTTACAGTTTTGAATATTCTTATATACTAATTATGACGTCACGGCGTAATGATTTTATTTCATGACGTCATGGTGCAATGGTATTATTTCATGACGTCTTCAGAAACAACAATATAATTTCGTGTTTTTCTATTCACGTCATAGCTCTAATATAAAACTATGATGACATTTATTATTTATCTAGTGGGGTTTCAGACAAGGTAGTTCTAATGATGTATTTTTGTTTTGATCTGACTCTATTTTTAGGAGTTTTGGGTTTTTATATTTCTTAGCATTGGACTGATCGTCTCTTACTAGGTTGCTAGCTACTGCTGCAACCCAAATTATGAGAGGCAGCCTGGCCGAGTCGTCCAAGGCACTGGTGTTAGCCACCAGTCTCTTCGGAGGCGTGGGTTCAAATCTTACCGCTGGTATACGATTATGTTTGAAAGACCGCAGTGTGAAAAGACATCAAAAATGCAGTTTTTGGTAGAAAAATTCATTCTCTTTTAGAAATAATTTATTTTAGTTACTATAGATTTTTAACCCAATTAATTTCCTTTAAAATGAGCCATTGAACAACTCTCTACGATGTTACAGTGCCAAGCTATCTGTGGAAAAGAAAGAAAAAAAATAAAAAAAAATATCCCGTTTAGGCAGAATGTTGTAGTAGCTGCCACTTTTCTTGATTTTCAAGCCAATATATTTCCCTTGCTGTTCAAGCCAAGGGACAGAAAGTTTCCTATACAGGGGTTTCGGACAAGGCGGTTCTAATGGTGTACTTTTTGTTTTGATCTGACTCCTTTGTTAGGAACTATTGGTTTTTATATTTCTTAACATTGGACGTGATCGTCTCTTACTATGTTGCTAGCTACCGCTGCAACCCGGATGTACAAAAATCAAATATCTTTGAAAAGACTGCAGCATGAAAGGACATCAGAAATACAGTTTTTGGTGGAAAAATTTATTCTCTTATTGAAACAATTTATTTTAGTTACTATAGATTTTTAACCCAATTAATTTCCTTTAAAATTAGCCATTGAACAACTATCTACGATGTTCTAGCGCCAAGCTATCTCTGGAAACAAAGAAAAAAAATATCCCGTTTAGGCAAAATTTTGTAGTAGCTGCCACTTTTCTTGATTTTCAAGCCAATATATTTCCCTTGCTGTTCAAGCCAAGGGACAGAAAGTTTACTATACAGGGGTTTCGGACAAGGCGGTTCTAATGGTGTACTTTTTGTTTTGATCTGACTCCTTTGTTAGGAACTATGGGTTTTTATATTTCTTAACATTGGACGTGATCGTCTCTTGCTAGGTTGCTAGCTACCGCTGCAACCCGGATTAATTAAAAAAGGTTTCTACATACAGAAAGTCTCTTTAAAATGAGCCATTACACAGCTCTTTATTATGATGACCTAGAACTGTTTGATTTAATGCTTCAGTCACTATGGGTTAAAGTTCGTCCTTATTGTAAAAAACTAGGTTGCTAGCTACCGCTGCAACCCGGATAATTGAAAAACACCATTTATGATGAGCTATATTCGTCCTTTATGTAGCTACACCTGGAACCACCATATATCAGTTAGTATGGGAGAGAGATCGTTTTTTACTGTAAATTAAATAGTATGAGACGAACCTAAAACAATAAAGTAGCTAACTAAGTCCAATGTATGCAATGGTTTAGTATTCTAAAGATCGTCTTTTAATGTGATCCTTTGAAATAGTAAGAGACGAGTTTCAAACAATCAAGTAGCTAGCTAATTCTAATGTGTTCAATCGTTTTTTATTCCAATGATCGTCTTTTAATGTTAAATGTAGGAAATGGTTTGATATTCCAATGATCGTCTTTTTATGTAAAAATTCAGTCAAAAGTTCGTTCTTTACTACAAAACTTTACTAACCTATACTATAGTTAAGTGGCCTATAAATTTAGTATAGGCAAGAGGTCGTTCTTTATCTTATTTAATGAAAAGCTTCCAAGGTATGGACCGGTAACTGTGGAACAGTTTACAGATGTAATGGAAAATATTAGACATCACTATGAATATATGGAGGCATAATTTCCCTTTACTTAGTTTCAGCTTTATTCGATGATCGAGCCTTTATGTACTACATCCAATGAAAATGACATCATTGATCAATATTATACAAAGAAAAGAAGTTTTTTGTAAGAAATTGATTCTATTAAAAAGAAAATTAATTATAAATGGCAATAGATTTAGAGATTTCCCTGAAAATTATCCATTAAAAAAATCTACGATGTTTCAGTGCGAAGCTATCTGTGGAAAAGAAGAAAAGAGAAAAAAATACCGTTTAGGCAGAATGCTGTAGTAGCTGCCACTTTTCTTGATTTTCAAGCCAATATATTTCCCTTGCTGTTCAAGCCGAGGTAGAGAAGGTTTCCTTTGTAAGGGATTCAGACATGGCGGTTCTAATTGTGTGCTTTTTGTTTTGATCTGGATCTATTTTTAGGATTTATGGGTTATTATATTTCTTAACATTAGACATGACCGTCTCTTACTGGGTTGCTAGTTACCACTGTAACCTGGATTTGTTAGAGCCGTTTAGGCTTCAACCCGGATATTGGGTTCAATCCCTCACGAGCCATTTTTTTAACTAGATTAACAAATTAATCGAAAACCGTAATATTGCTTACTTGATATGCTAATTAAACATCGTTCATATTTAGAAAATTATCTCGTTTATTGTTTGGCCTTTATACAGATAATATATAAATGTTCTTCTAATGATCGTATTTTAATATAATTAGTTCTTCTAATGATCGTCTTTTAATATAAAACCCGGATTACTGTATTACAAACAGGAAAAAGCCTATGGCTTTTTCTTTATGGAGTAGTAAGAGACGACCTGGCTACAACCAACGATTATGATATCATTGATCAATCTCTAAGATTAATTATAATCTTATTTTAGTTACTATGGGCTGGAAGTTTGTTTTTTACTGTAATGATTGCTTCAAAAATCAAATATCTTCGAAAAGACAACAAAATGTAAAGATATCAAAAATGTAGTTTTTAATGGAAAAATTTATACTGTTTTAAAAATAATGTGTTTTAGTTACAAAAGGTTTTTAGCCCAAATAATTTCCTTTAGAATGAGGCATTGAACAAACTCTCTACGATGTTCCAGTGCCAAACTATCTGTGGAAAAGAAAGAAAAAAGAAAAAAAAATGTCGTTTAGGCAGAATGCTGTAGTAGCTGCCACTTTCTTGATTTTCAAGCCAATATATTTCCCTTGCTGTTCAAGTCAAATGACAGAAAGTTTCCGATATTGGGGGTCTGGACAAGGGAGTTTTAAAGGTACACTTTTTGTTTTGATCTGACTTTTTTTTAGGATTGATGGGTTTTTAAATTTCTTAACATTGGATGTGATCGTCTCTTACTAGGTTGCTAGCTATCGCTGCATACCGGACCACGAACTGTTTGATATAATACTTCAGTTACTATAGGTTATAGTTCGTTCCTTACTGTTAACGACTCTCAAAGACTCAGGCAGCTAACCAAGTCCAATGTATGCAATGGTTTGTTCTTCTAATAGTCGTTTTTTAATATAGCTTTACCATGAACTGTTTGATTGCTTCAAAAATCAAATATCTTTGAAAAGAATGCAGCATGAAGAGACATCAAAAATGCAGTTTTTAGTGGTGAAATATATTCTGTTTTAAAAATAATTTGTTTTAGTTACAAAAAGTTTTTAACCCAATTAATTTCCTTTAAAATGAACCATTGAACAACTCTCTACGATGTTCCAGTGCCAAGCTGTCTTTGGAAAAGAAAAAAAAATGGCTTCTAGGCAATATGCTGTAGTAGCTGCCACTTTTCTTGATTTTCATACCAATATATTTCCCTTGTTTTTTAAGTTAAGGAACAGAAAGTTTCCTATGCAGGAGTTTCGGACAAGGCAGTTCTAGTGGTGTAGCTTTTGTTCTGATCTGACTTTTTTTTAGGAGTTAAGGGTTTTTATATTTCATAATATTGGACCTGATCGTCTCTTACTAGGCTGCTCACTACTGCTGCAACCCGGATTAGTTTTACTATGTGGCGTTGTCGTCTCTTACTAGGTTGCTAGCTACCGCTGAAACCCGGATGTACAAATTAACATGAAAAAAGATGTATTAACAAATTTAATATCATGACTTTTATGTAACTCATATATTATAAGTCTCTGATATTACAGTGGTAACTATCCTTGCCTGTGATGCGGAAGACCCGGGTTCGATTCTCCGTCCGATAAAATTTTTAATATAATGAATTTAAAATAGTATCTCTTAAATTCAAAGTTTAAAAAAGAGGCTCAGTTTAGCTATCTCCTAGCTTAATATAATAAGTTTAATATAAATTAATATAGGCAATAGGTTGTTCTTTATTATAAATTATAATGAACCACATCGATCCTTTATGTAACTAGTAAAGGACGAACCAAAGCCCTTAGTAAAATTTCTAGTTACTTTGCCGTGGTTTTTTCTTTACTAGGTTTCAGCTATCTCTACAACCATGATACCGATGAAACTTATATAATCCACAGTTTTAATGAACTAAATCAAGGTTTTATGTAATTACTTATTTTAATATTTTAGTTACTATAGGCTAGAGTTCGTTTCTTATTATATAATTTTAACCCCATTAATTTCCTTCAAAATGAGCCATTGAACAACTCTCTACAATGTTCCAGTGCCATGCTATCTGTTGAATTACTAACCTATACTATAATTAAGTGACGTATAAAATTTAGTATAGGTAAGAGGTCGTTCTTTATTATATTTCCTTTAAAATGAGCTATTGAACAACCCTCTACGATGTTCCAGTGCCAAGCTATCTCTGGAAACAAAAGAAAAAAGAAAAAAAGAAAAAAATATCCCGTTTAGGAAGAATGTTGTAGTAGCTGCCACTTTTCTTGATTTTCAAGCCAATATATTTCCCTTGCTGTTCAAGCCAAGGGACAGAAAGTTTCCTATACAGGGGTTTCAGACAAGGCGGTTCTAACGGTGTACTTTTTGTTTTGATCTGACTCCTTTTTTTAGGAACTATGGGTTTTTATATTTCTTAACATTGGACGTGATCGTCTCTTACTAGGTTGCTAGCTACCGCTGCAACCCGGATAAGAGACGAAACTCAAACAATCAAGTAGCTAACTAAATCCAATGTATGGAATGGTTTGTTATTTCAGTGATCGTCTTTTAATGTAAAAATATAAATACTGTAATCTTAACTATAGTGAAGTTGCGTATGCAAGTTAGTATAGGGAAGAGTTTGATCTTTATTACATTACATTAAAGGTAGAACTCTTTATAATTGATTACAAACAGGAAAAAGCCTACGGCTTTTTCTTCTTTGAAATAGTAAGAGACTAGCCTCAAACAATCAAGTAGCTAACTAAATCAAATGTATGTATTGGGTTTTTGTTCCAATGACCGTCTTTTAGTGGAAAATTTTAATATATTGGCCTTAAATATAATAACTGTACTAGCCTATGCTATAGTTAAGCGGCCTATAAAACTTAGTATAGGAAAGAGGTCGTTCTTTATTATAATAATGTAATGTTTGAAAGACTGCAGCGTGAAAAGACATCAAAAATGCAGTTTTTGGTGGAAAAATTTATTCTCTTTTAGAAATAATTTATTTTAGTTACAAAAGGTTTTTAACCCAATTAATTTCCTTTAAAATGAGCCATTGAACAACTCTCTACGATGTTTCAGTGCCAAGCTATCTCTGGAAACAAAGAAAAAAAGAAAAAAAGAAAAAAATATCCCGTTTAGGAAGAATGTTGTAGTAGCTGCCACTTTTCTTGATTTTCAAGCCAATATATTTCCCTTGCTGTTCAAGCCAAGGGACAGAAAGTTTCCTATACAGGGGTTTCAGACAAGGTGGTTCTAACGGTGTACTTTTGAATTTGATCTGACTCCTTTTTTAGGAACTATGGGTTTTTATATTTCTTAACATTGGACGTGATCGTCTCTTACTAGGTTGCTAGCTACCGCTGCAACCCGGATACCGCTGCAACCCGGATTAAGCCTGATGAAGATTTAATTAATGTGTCAAAAGTAAGGTTGCAAGTCGACGATTTTGTTTTGGCCTTATTATTATTGGTATGGTGAAATAATAATATGCATATGGCTCTTAAATCATACTTCTTTATGGTTCCCTATGGTCTAGTGGCTAGGGTAGTTAACTTTCACTTAACAGGCTCGGGTTCGATTCCGGTGTGGGAAAATTTTTAACTCTATAATCTTCAAACATTTGAACCTTTTATAATTTATAATGATGTATAACATAAATACTGTAATCTTAACTATAGTGAAGTTGCGTATGCAAGTTAGTATAGGGAAGAGTTCGATCTTTATTATACTTTAAAAAGTATTTTATTTTTAATTACAAAAGGCACTAGATGTTGCAATTGCCTTTAAAATGAGCTATTATACAGCTCTCTATGATTTTCCAGTGCCCAGCTAGCTGAGAAGGAAAATCAAGCGGAAAGAAAAAAAATATCCCGTTTGTGGAGAATAACGTGGTAAAAGTCAATTTGCTTGATTTTCAAGCCAATATATTTTCTTTGTTATTCAAGCCAAAGGGCGGTAAGTTTCCTTTATAGAGGTTTCGGACAAGGTGGTTCTAATGGTGTACTTTTTGTTTTGATCTGACTCTTTTTTTAGGAGTTAGGGGGTTTTATATTTCTTAACATTGGACGTGATCGTCTCTTACTAGGTTGCTAGCTACCGCTGCAACCCGGATATTATTAACTATAATTAAGTTGAGTATCTAATCTATTACAGGCCAGAGTTCGCTCTTTATTATAAAAATTCGATAATCGAGCCCTTATGTAACCCGGATTAAAAAATTATTATCATATCTTATATGTAACTTTTACTTTATAAGTCTTCGATAGTCTAATGGTAAGTATGCCCACTTGTTATTTGGGAGAAGGGGGTTCGATTCCCTGTCGGGGAGAAGTTTTAATATGTTGAATTAAAAGCACTATCTTTTCAATTGAAAATTTAAAAAAGAAACTTGTTTATTTACATTCTAGCTAAAATAATGAAGATAATATGAATGAACCACAGTGTTCAGTTTCTTTGGACTTGAGTTCGTTTTTTAACTATAAATACAAACAGGAAAAAGCTTACGGCTTTTTCTTCTTTTAAATAGTAAGAGACGAAACTCAAACAATCAAGTAGCTAACTAAGTCCAATGTATGGAATGGTTTGTTATTTCAGTGATCGTCTTTTAATGCAAATCTTTATCTGCTCACAACTGTCATAATGCATTGTGGGGTATACATCCCTGATGTTAGCTACCTTATCAAGGCTCTCACCAAATAATTTTATTATTGTATTTTCATCCACAGAAACTCTAATATTGCTATCACCGTAAATGAAGTCTTGACTATTCTTACGACAGAGTCTACTTGACACTTCTTCTATGTAATGACTTAGTTCCTTGTACGAGCCCTCGACTTTTAGTAGATTAATATGTTGTATAATCTTACATTTTGATAATGCCTTATATACGCTATTAATGAAACAGTTCAAGACAGGAAAATGTGGAGCTAGTGCCCTTAGAGAACGCAAATAGCTCTGACATCCCTCATTTGGGCTACAGTATAACGAATGCCCATGCTTTCTTGTGTCCCTGTAATTGATTTCACAATAATCCAAGCCGCCAAGGTAGAAATGAACCACTTTGTCAGTTGAAAATTTTAATGCTATATTATTTTCAAGGATATCAAAAAGAATTTGACATAATTCAATATCCGTCGGATAGAGCTTGCAGATATCAGGGTGACATTGCCAAGTAACCTGCTGCCCAATTTTTGGTTTTGAATGTTTACTCAGATTGTTATAGGTGACTTCAGCCATCATAATTTCCATGTCAGATCTAGTTTTAGAGCATTTTTCAATAGTTGTCTCGTACTTTTCAGGACAGTTTGTTCTACTACACAGAGAATTTTTTGCCAAATATTCAGTAGAACTAAAAGAACTGTTTAAAACACAGTTAGAAATGCTTTTTTCTTGAGTCGGTATTCCAGGAATTTGTTCTAAATCATTAGTCTTACAAACACATTTACTAATAACCCTAACAGGCTCGTTTTCGCCATAATTGAAAAACATTGCTTTTCCTTCGCTGTTGATAGGTATGCTTGTATATATATTTTTATTGCTGCTACATAAACTGCAATTGCTCCTTCCAAAATTAATATACGAATTTTCTAAGAAGTACGCCTCCGTATATTCACTGTGTTGTCGAACATTTTCCATTGCATCTATAAACTGTTCCGCAGTTGCCAATCCATACCATGGAAGCTTTTCGTTAAACTGACAACATTTCTTTTGGATATTACTATGAAGCTTTGCCAAGGAATTTCTAGCCGACTTTTCAACAGCATCCGCTCTTTCAAAGAGAATTTTAATCTGTAATTTTGAATACTTTTCGTGATCCCGATAAAACATGCGTAAAATGTTTCTCAATTTACAAAGATCAGCCTGCATTTTTGCCATCTTCTTGTGTTTCTGAATGTAATTTTTCCCTTTGTCCTTATGCGTTCTTCGGTACAACCTCGCAGAGAATTTAATTTTTTCATTATAGATTTTGTCACCCCAGTAACGCTCCTTGATATTTTGTTTGGCTGTCTCAATTTTTACTTCTCGATACACCTGGACGGTTGAATACCTTTGCTTTTGGTTTTTCTTATATTTGATGCGGTAATCTTCATCATTGTGATAACTCTCCTTGATCTTTTGTTTGGCTGTCTCAATTTTTGCATGTCTATAATCTTCATCATTGTGATAACACATCTTGCTGTTTTGTTTTGCTCTCTCAATTATTACTTCTCGATACGCCTGGTCGGTTGAATACCTTTGTTTTGCTCTCTCAATTATTACTTCTCGATACGCCTGGTCGGTTGAATACCTTTGCTTTTTTTTTTCAAGATACTATCTCTGTTGTTTGTGTAGTACTGTTTTTTCAATTGAGTGCAGCTTGCTTGATTGAAACCATTATGTAATTATGAATGTGAAAATTTACAGTTCTGACGCTTCCTATATAGTAATTATGACGTCACAGCGTAATGATTTTATTGACGTCATAGCGCAATGATATTATTTCATGACGTCTTCAGAAACAACAATATAATTTCGTGTTTTTCTATTCACGTCATAGCTCTAATATAAAACTATGACGACATTCAATATTTATCTAGTAGGGTTTCAGCCAAGGTAATTCTAATGATGTACTTTTGTTTTGATTTGACTCTATTTTTAGGAGTTTTGTTATATTTCTTAGCATTGGACTGATCGTCTCTTACTAGATTGCTAGCTAATGCTGCAACCCAGATTCACATATATAGTTATTTATGAGAGGCAACCTGGCCGAGTGGTCCAAGGTACTGGTGTTAGCCACCAGTCTCTTCGGAGGCGTGGGTTCAAATCTTACCGCTGGTATACGATTATGTTTGAAAGACTTCAGTGTGAAAAGACATCGAAAATGCAGTTTTTGGTGGAAAAATTTATTCTCTTTTAGAAATAATTTATTTTAGTTACAAAAGGTTTTAACCCAATTAATTTCCTTTAAAATGAGCTATTGAACAACTATCTACGATGTTCCAGTGCCAAGCTATCTCTGGATACAAAAAAAAGAAAAAAGAAAAAAATATCCCGTTTGGGGAGAATAACGTGGTTAAAGTCAATTTTCTTGATTTTCAAGCCAATATATTTCCCTTGCTGTTCAAGCCAAGGGACAGAAAGTTTCCTATACAGGGGTTTCGGACAAGGCGGTTCTAATGGTGTACTTTTTGTTTTGATCTGACTCCTTTGTTAGGAACTATGGGTTTTTATATTTCTTAACATTGGACGTGATCGTCTCTTACTAGGTTGCTAGCTACCGCTGCAACCTGGATCTTTACTGTACTATATGGACTGAAGATCGTTCTTTAATGTAATCTCTTACTAGGTTGCTAGCTACCGCTGCAACCCGGAAGTCTCTTACTAGGTTGCTATTTACCGCTTAAACCCGGATGAGAGAGAGATCGTTCTTTACTGTAAACTTTTAAAATGCATAAAAACTTAGAGATTATCGCTGAAAGTCAAATTCAAAACCCTATTTTTATCTTGGTGTATCGTTTATTTTAATATTAATAATTAGTGCATAACACCCACCGTCTACATAACCCCTAATTATGATATCGATCCTTTATGTATGTTAGCCACCAGTCTCTTCGGAGGCGTGGGTTCAAATCTTACCGCTGGTATACGATTATGTTTGAAAGACTGCAGTGTGAAAAGACATCAAAAATGCAGTTTTTGGTGGAAAAATTTATTCTCTTTTAGAAATAATTTATTTTAGTTACAAAAAGTTTTTAACCCAATTAATTTCCTTTAAAATGGGCCATTGAACAACTCTCTACGATGTTCCAGTGCAAAGCTATCTCTGGAAAAGAAAAAAGAAAACAAATATCCCGCTTAGGCAGAATGTTGTTGTAGCTGCCACTTTTCTTGATTTTCAAGCCAATATATTTCCCTTGCTGTTCAAGCCAAGGGACAGAAATTTTACTATACAGGGGTTTCGGACAAGGCGGTTCTAATGGTGTACTTTTTGTTTTGATCTGACTTTTTTAGGAGTTAGGGGTCTTTATATTTCTTAGCATTGGACGTGATCGTCTCTTACTAGGTTGCTAGCTACCGCTGCAACCCGGATTTCCTTCGCTGCTGATAGGTATGCTTGTATATATATTTTTATTGCTGCTACATAAACTGCAATTGCTCCTTCCAAAATTAATATACGAATTTTCTAAGAAGTACGCCTCTGTATATTCACTGTGTTGTCGAACATTTTCCATTGTATCTATAAACTGTTCCGCAGTTGCCAGTCCATACCTTGGAAGCTTTTCATTAAACTGACAACATTTCTTTTGGATATTACTATGAAGCTTTGCTAAAGCATTTCTAGCCGACTTTTCAACAGCATCCGCTCTTTCAAAGAGAATTTTAATCTGTAATTTTGAATACTTTTCGTGAATCCGATAAAACATGCGTAAAATGTTTCTCAATTTACAAACATCAGCATGCATTTTTGCCATCTTCTTGTATTTCTTAATGTAATTTTTCCCTTTGTCCTTATGCGTTCTTCGGTACAACCTCGCAGAGAATTTAATTTTTTCATTATAGCTTTTGTAACCCCAGTATCTACCCATTATTCTGGTAGCAACTTTTTTCTTATGTTTGTTTCGGTAATCTATATCGCTATCATACCGTTCCTTACTCTTTTGTTTGGCTGTCTCAATTTTTGCATGTCTATAAACTACATCATTATAATAACGCTGTTTGTCACTATCAATTATTACTTCTCGATACGCCTGGTCGGTTGAATACCTTTGCTTTTTTCTTTTCAAGATGCTATCTCTGTTTTTTTTGGTAGTACTGTTTTTTGAACTTGCGTGTAGCTTGCTTAATTGAAACCATTATGTAACCATTAGTTGAATGTTTTTATGCCACGCATCAAGTACCAAGAACCTAAAAAAAATTAAACTAATTTTTTAATTTTCAGGTATTTTTCTAGTCTAAATTAAAAGATTAAAACTATTGTTCAGACACCATAAATATTTTTGCAGCTTATAACTTTAGCGATTCTGAACTAAAAACGAAAATAAAATAAAAATTAATTTTTTCGATTTTTACGTCACTTCGCTAATTAAGTCATATGTGGTTATTAGTACACAATAGGTTTTATATATTACGTCATGTCACTTATTACGTCATATATGGTTATTAGTAGATAATCGGTAAAATATTCGTTCTTTATTATAATGTATTTCTGAATGTAATTTTTCCCTTGTCCTTATGCGTTCTTCGGTACAACCTCGCAGAGAATTTAATTTTTTCATTATAGCTTTTGTCACCCCAGTATCTACCCATTATTCTGGTAGCAACTTTTTTCTTATGTTTGTTTCGGTAATCTTCATCATTATCATACCGTTCCTTGCTCTTTTGTCTAGCCTGATCAATTGTTGCTTCTTTATAAAGTTTATCATTGTGATAACGCTCCTTGATCTTTTGTCTAGCCTGCTCAATTCTTGCTTCTCTGTAATCTTCATCATTACCATACCGTTCCTTGCTCTTTTGTCTAGCCTGCTCAATTGTTGCTTCTCTATAAAGTTTATCATTGTGATAACGCTCCTTGATCTTTTGTTTGGCTCTCTCAATTTTTACTTCTCGATACGCCTGGTCGGTTGAATACCTTTGCTTTTCTCTTTTCAAGATACTATCTCTGTTGTTTGTGTAGTACTGTTTTTTCAACTTGCGTGCGACTTGCTTGATTGAAACCATTATGTAATTATGAATGAGAACATTTTCATCTTTGTAGTTCTTAAGAAGTAATTATGACGTCACAGCGTAATGATTTTGTTGACGTCATAGAGCAATGATATTATTTCATGACGTCTTCAGAAACAACAATATAATTTCGTGTTTTTCTATTCACGTCATAGCTCTAATATAAAACTATGATGACATTCATTATTTATCTAGTAGGGTTTCAGACAAGGTAATTCTAATGATGTACTTTTGTTTTGATCTGACTCTATTTTTAGGAGTTTTGTTATATTTCTTAGCATTGGACTGATCGTCTCTTACTAGGTTGCTAGCTACTGCTGCAACCCAAATTCACATATATATTTATTTATGAGAGGCAGCCTGGCCGAGTGGTCCAAGGCACTGGTGTTAGCCACCAGTCTCTTCGGAGGCGTGGGTTCAAATCTTACCGCTGGTATACGATTATGTTTGAAAGACTGGAGTGTGAAAAGACATCGAAAATGCAGTTTTTGGTGGAAAAATTTATTCTCTTTCAGAAATAATTTATTTTAGTTACAAAAGGTTTTTAACCCAATTAATTTACTTTAAAATGAGCTATTGAACAACCCTCTACGATGTTCCAGTGCCAATCTATCTGTGGAAAAGAAAAAAAGAAAAAAAGAAAATAATATCTCGTTTAGGCAGAATGTTGTAGTAGCTGCCACTTTTCTTGATTTTCAAGCCAATATATTTCCCTTGCTGTTCAAGCCAAGGGACAGAAAGTTTCCTATACAGGGGTTTCGGACAAGGCGGTTCTAATGGTGTACTTTTTGTTTTGATCTGACTCCTCTGTTAGGAACTATGGGTTTTTATATTTCTTAACATTGGACGTGATCGTCTCTTACTAGGTTGCTAGCTACCGCTGCAATGTTATAAGTCTCTGATAGTACAATGGTCACTATCCCAGTTTGTAATGCGGAAGACCTGGGTTCGATTCCCCGTCAGATAAAAATTTTAATATATTGAATTTAAAGTAGTATCTCTTAAATTTAAATTTTAAAAATTAAACTCAGCTTCCCTACCTCCTAGCTAAATATAATAACTTTAAAATAAATTCATATAGGCTCGAGGTCGTTCTTTATTATATTGAATTGAAATATTCGAACTATTGCTCGGATACCATGGATATTTTTGCAGTTTACACAAGCTGCAAAGAACGCACAGGCTGATCTTTGTAAATTGAGAAAAATTTTACGAATGTTTTACCGGGATTACAAAAAATATTCAAAATTAAAGATTAAAATTATCTCTGAAAGAATAGATTTTGTTGAAAAGTCAGCTAGAGATGCTTTCGCAAAACTTCATAGTAATATCCAAAAGAAATGTTGTATGTTTAGTGAAAAGCTTCCAAGGTATGGACCGGCAACTGTGGAACAGTTTGCAGATGTAATGGGAAATCTTATACATCACTGTGAATATATGGAGGCATAATTGTCCTTTACTTAGTTTCAGCTTAAATTCGATAATGGGGTTTTCGGACAAGGCGGTTCTAATGGTGTACTTTTTGTTTTGATCTGACTATTTTTCTAGGAGTTAGGGTTTTTCTAGGAGTTTCTAGGAGTTCTAGGAGCTAGCTACCGCTGTAACCCGGATGCTTTCGCAAAACTTCATAGTAATATCCAAAGGAAATGTTGCATGTTTAGTGAAAAGCTTCCAAGGTATGAACCGGCAACTGTGGAACAGTTTACAGATGTAATGGGAAATCTTATACATCACTGTGAATATATGGAGGCATAATTGTCCTTTACTTAGTTTCAGCTTAAATTCGATGATCGAGCCTTTATGTACTACATCCAACGACTATAACGTCATTGATCAGTATTGTATATAAAAAATTAAGTTTTTCGTAAAAAATAATTAATTTAAAAAAAATTAAGTACAAATGGCACTAGATCTAGAGATTTCCTTTAAAATGAGCCATTGAACAACTCTCTACGATGTTCCAGTACCAAGCTATCTGTGGAAGAGAAGAAAGAAAGAAAAAAATATCCCGTTTGTGGAGAATAACGTGGTTAAAGTCAATTTTCTTGATTTTCAAGCCAATATATTTTCTTTTTTATTCAAGCCAAAGGGCGGTAAGTTTCCTTTATAGGGGTTTCGGACAAGGCGGTTATAATGGTGTACTTTTTGTTTTGATCTGACTATTTTTCTAGGAATTAGGGGTTTTTATATTTCTTAACATTGGACGTGATCGTCTCTTACTAGGTTGCTAGCTACCGCTGCAACCCGGATCTTCAGAAACAACAATATAATTTCGTGTTTTTCTATTCACGTCATAGCTCTAATATAAAACTATGATGACTGACATTCATTATTGATCTAGTAGGGTTTCAGACAAGGTAGTTCTAATGATGTACTTTTGTTACTATATACTATATATTACCTAAACTATAGTTAAGTGGCCTATAAAATTTAGTACAGGCAGCAGGTCGTTCTTTATTATAAAAAAATATAACTAATTTTAATATTTTAAGGTATTTTTCTAGCTTGTATTGAAATATTCAAACTATTGCTCGGATACCATGGATATTTTTGCAGTTTACACAAGCTGCAAAGAACGCACAGGCTGATCTTTGTAAATTGAGAAACATTTTACGAATGTTTTACCGGGATTACGAAAAATATACAAAATTAAAGATTAAAATTATCTCTGAAAGAATAGACTTTGTTGAAAAGTCAGCTAGAGATTCTTTCGCAAAAGTTCATAGTAATATCCAAAAGAAATGTTGCATGTTTAGTGAAAAGCTTCCAAGGTATGGACCGGCAACTGTGGAACAGTTTACAGACGTAATGGGAAATCTTATACATCACTGTGAATATATTTCGATGATCGAGCCTTTATGTAATACTAACTACATCCAACGACTATTACATCATTGATCAATATTGAATATAAAAAATTAAGTTTTTCGTATAAAATAATTAAATAAAAAAAATTAAGTACAAATAGCCTTAGATCTAGAGATTTCCTCTAAAATGAGCCATTGAACAGCTCTCTACGATGTTCCAGTGCCAAGCTATCTGTGGAAAAGAAGAAAGAAAGAAAAAAATATCCTGTTTGTGGAGAATAACGTGGTTGAAGTCAATTTTCTTGATTTTCAAGCCAATATATTTTCTTTGCTATTCAAGCCAAAAGGCGGTAAGTTTCCTTTATAGGGGTTTCGGACTAGGCGGTTCTAATGGTGTACTTTTTGTTTTGATCTGACTCTATTTTTAGGAGTTAGGGGTTTTTATATTTCTTAACATTGGACGTGATCGTCTCTTACTAGGTTGCTAGCTACCGCTGCAACCCGGATTTTAATTACTATTGAGACGGATCGCTCTTACTATACGATTCGTTATTAGTATAGGCTAGTGCTCGTTCTTTATTATAACTTTATTGTAAAATTCTTTTCGAAACTTTGTTGGACTTGTTCAGGACTCTCATGAGCATAAATCCTCGATATGCTTAAAACATAAACTCCATTGCATGATTACCATTAAACTTTGTCATTTTCTGACGGCAGTGATTGCAAGTCTTCATTTATTTGAAGTACCATTCTCTCCACGAAAACCTTCAAGTCAGACTTCCTACTCTCACAAGCTGCGATAACTTCTGAATGATTAGGTGAATTTTCAGAATCAGTGTCCATCACACATTTATTTGAAATAAGGCTGAAAGCAAAAACAAACATACCACAATGGCGAGCTGCAACCACTTCTGGTACAGTGGACATTCCTACAGCATTAATATTTGATGTATTTAATAGCATTTGGCATTCAGACGGTGTCTCATATGCTGGACCACCATTCATGCAATAAACACCTTCGTGAATATTTTCCTTCAAGCCAATTTCGCTACCAATTTTTAGTGCATATTCACGATATTTTTTATTGTACGCACCTTGCATTGAGGGGAATCTAGTGCCAAATTTGTTATCATTTGGACCGACCAATGGAGATCTTCCAGCTAACCCCGGCATGCTTATATGGTCTTTTATTATCATTATGTCGCCAATTTTGTGATTGGACATTAAACCACCAGCAGCATTGCTAATGATCAAACTCTTAACTCCCATTACGTGCAAGACTCGAACCGGTAAAGCGCACTTCCAAGTCGGGTATCCTTCATACGGATGAAATCTACCTTGCATACACACAACTGGGACATTTTTAAGCAGCCCTATTACCATTTGGCCCTTATGCCCTACAACGGTTGAAACAGGGAAATGGGGTATATTTTTGTAATGAATGGTGGTTTTATTTTCTAATAAGTTTCCAAGTTCACTTAACCCAGAACCACAAATAATTCCTATCTGGCACCTGTACTTCGTTTTAGATAACAAAAAATCAGCAATAGCTTTGATCTCATCATAATTAAGAGGGGATTCTTCAACAAGAGGAGTTTGCCGTAGATGATTCCAAATATTGGTTATCAAGTTTTTCAGCTGAGAAGAAAAGCTCATAAAAATCTCATTTGCATTGTCTGAATATGTTTTCATTGTTTCAAATAACGTAACTATTGCTTTATATTGAAACCACGCATCAAGTATCAAAAACCTATCAAAAATAAAAACTAATTTTAAAATTTTCTTATATTTTTCTAGTTTTAGTTAAAAAATTAGAATCATTGCTCAGACACCATAAATATTTTTGCAGTTTACATAATAACTTTAGTCATCCATAAAATAAAATTATTCCATTTGAAATTTTCAGGAATTAATCTAGTTTCAATTAAACAATCAGTTTTTTGTTAAAACTCTAAAGAACCTAATGTATATAATAGAACCATATCTACATGCTTTAGATTAAGTTAATAACATTGATTTGATCTTTGTAAGTAAGATGATGTTAATATAATTTGCTATTACAGTGTTGTACAGTGTTGTATCCATAAAGTAATGTATTTTTTAGGATTGGATGTGATCGTCTGTTACTAGGTTGCAAGCTACCGCTGCATCCCAGATCAAGTTGCGTATATAAGTTAGCATAGGCAAGTGTTCATTATATATTATTATAAAATTTTGTTTCATGGATTGCTAAAGTTATTATGTAAAATGCAAAAGTATATATGGTGTCTGAGCAATGATTTTTATTCTTTAATTAAAACTAGAAAAATGCCTGAAAATTTCAAAGTTAATTAGTATTTTCGATAGGTTCTTACTACTCAAAACGTGATAATCTAAGGAGGTGTGAGCAAACATAGCTATAAATATATTATGGTCTCAAGAGAATAAAGTAATTTAAGATAAACTTCATTAATCAAATATCTTATTTTATTCTACATGGGCTAGTGATTAGGATAACTGGCTCTCACCCAGTTGGCTGGAGTTTGATTCCCGGTACGGAAAAATTTTACAAATGATTACTTAAGGAATATAATTAAAATAATCATCTATATAATAATTCCTTTTATTACTTCAGTTACTATGGGCTACAGTTCATTCCTTAATGTAACATATTTAAAATAAGTATAAAAATCCAATTCTTTTGATGTATCTATTGATATTAAATTTCCGTTTTTTAGAGTTTCGGTTACTATTGAGACGAGTCGTTCTTACTATACAGTTCGCTACCACGAACTGTTTGATATATGATTACAAACAGGATAAAGCCAACGGCTTTTTCTTCTTTGAAATATTAAGAGACAAACCTCAAACAATAAAGTAGCTGACTAAGTTCAATGTATGCAATGGTTTGTTATTCCAATGATCGTCTTTTAATGTAAAAAAACGTATTGACAAACACCATTTATGATGAACTATATCAGTCCTTTATGTAAATTTTAATTACAAAAGGTTTTTAACCCCATTAATTTCCTTTAAAATGAGCCATTGAACAACTCTCTACGATGTTCCAATGCCATGCTATCTGTTGAATTACTAACCTAAACTATAATTAAGTGGCGTATAAAATTTAGCATAGGCAAGAAGTCGTTCTTTATTATACAAATCTTACCGCTGGTATACGATTATGTTTGAAAGACTGGAGTGTGAAAAGACATCGAAACTCTTACTAGGTTGCTAGCTACCGCTGCAACCCGGATTGCTAGCTACCGCTGCAACCCGGATAAAGTGTGCAAATAAACACGAATCCGTGATCTTCCTTCTGACAAAAAAAAAATACAAAATTACACGTTTTTTGCAGATAGGAGCTTGAAACTTCTACAGTAGGGTTTTGTAATATGCAGAATCTGATGGTTTGATTTTCATTAAGTTTCTATGATTTTAGTTTTTTTCCCTTTTTTCGAAAATATGGGCAAATATTCTCAGGCTCGTAACTTTTGATGGGTATAACTAAACTTGATGAAACCAACATATTCAAAATCAGCATAAAAACTCAATTCTTATTGACCTTTTCATTTTTATTATGAGATGTTATCGTCTGTTACTAGGTTGCTAGCTACCGCTGCAACCCGGATTGAATTTTTTTAAAATAAATATGTTTTGCATCATCTTATATATAATGATTCTTTATGACACTTTGGTTACTATGGACTACAGATGGTTCCTTAATGTAATCTCAATTATTACTTCTCGATACGCCTGGTCGGTTGAATACCTTTGTTTTGCTCTCTCAATTATTACTTCTCGATACGCCTGGTCGGTTGAATACCTTTGCTTTTTTCTTTTCAAGATACTATCTCTGTTGTTTGTGTAGTACTATTTTCTCAACTTGCGTGCAGCTTGCTTGATTGAAACCATTATGTAATTATGAATGAGAACATTTACAGTTCTGACGCTTCTTATATAGTAATCCTAGCTAAAATACGGAAGATAATATGAATGAACCACAGGGTTCATTTTCTTTGGGCTTCAGTCCGTTCTTTACTATAACTACCGCTTGAACCCGGATTATAAATTACAAACAGGAAAAAGCCTACGGCTTTTACTTCTTTGGAATAGTAAGAGACCATCCTCAAATAATCAGACAGCTGTTCTTTATTGTATTATTTATTTAAAATATAGGCGAGAGATCGTTCTTTACTGCAATGTTATTGTACTAATGGTGTACTTTTTGTTTTGATCCTACTCCTTTTTTAGGAGCTATGGGTTTTTATATTTCTTAAAATTGAACGTGATCGTCTCTTACTAGGTTGCTAGGTACCTCTGCAACTCGGATCAAGCCAAAGAACGGTAAGTTTGCTATATAGAAGTTTTGGAAAAGGCAGTTCTAATAGTATACTTTTTGTTTTGATCTGAATCTTTTTTCAGGAGTTATGGGTTACTTTAGTATTTACTATAGGGCGTGATCGTCTCTTACTAGGTTACTAACTACCGCTGCAACCCGGATGATTACAAACAGGAAAAAACATACGACTTTTTCTTCTTCGAAATAGTAAGAGACTAGCCTAAAATAATCAAGTAGCGAACTAAATCCAATGTATGTAATTGGTTTTTATTCCAATGATCGCCTTTAATGGAAAATTTTAATATATTGACCTTAAATATAACTGTACTAGACTATACTATACGTAAGTGGCCTATAAAAATTTAGCATAGGGAAGAGGTCGTTCTTTACTGTAAATTTGTTTGACAAAATTGATTCTACTTTAAAAATTATTTTATTTTTAATTACAAAAGTGACTAGATGTTGCAATTTCCTTTAAAATGAGCTATTATACAGCTCTCTAGGATTTTCCAGTGCCCAGCTAGCTGAGCAGGAAAAAAAAGCGGAAAGAAAAAAATATCCCGTTTGTGGAGAATAACGTGGTAAAAGTCAATTTTCTTGATTTTCAAGCCAATATATTTTCTTTGTTATTCAAGCCAAAGGGCGGTAAGTTTCCTTTATAGAGGATTCGGACAAGGTGGTTCTAATGGTGTACTTTTTGTTTTGATCTGACTCTTTTTTTAGGAGTTGGGGGGTTTTGAATAACGTGGTAAAAGTCAATTTGCTTGATTTTCAAGCCAATATATTTTCTTTGTTATTCAAGCCAAAGGGCGGTAAGTTTTCTTTATAGAGGTTTCGGACAAGGCGGTTCTAATGGTGTACTTTTTGTTTTGATCTGACTTCATTCTTAGGAACTATGGGTTTTTATATTTCTTAACATTGGACGTGATCGTCTCTTACTAGGTTGCTAGCTACCGCTGCAACCCGGACAAGTAGCTAACCAATTCCAATGTATGCAATTGTTTGTTATTCCAATGATCGTCTTTTAATGTAATCTGTTTGTGCAATTTAATGTCTTTTCATATTGTAGTCTTTTCAAAAATGTTTGATAATTGAAGCTACTCTGATTTCTTACAACGATATCTACTAAGCTTGAAACTTTTGGTTTCTTTTTTAAGGTTATTGAGTTGTAATCTCTTGTCAAAATATCGATTCGTCATTAGCAGCAATGGCAAACTTTTATTATTTTGGGCTTTCCTACTAGTGCTACCGCTTTAACCCAGATGAAAATTTTAAATAAAATTATTTGATTTTATTCGTCAGTTCAAAGTTATTATTGTTTTATTGAACCAAACTGTTTCTGACATCACTTCTAAAGTGGGCATCTCTAAAACGTTGTGTTATATTTTCATAGCAAAATAGAAAATCTCAGAATAAATATATTTGATTTTAGTTAACAGTTCAGAATCTATAAGGTTATTATGCAAACTGCAAAAATATTTCTGGTGTCTAACCAATAATTTAGTTTTTTCTGTTCCAATGGGATAAATACATACAAATTTAAAAAACTTTAGTTTTTTGTTCCATTTAAGTGACTTGCTACGTCGTTGAAACAATTCCTCTCAAAAATAAAAAAAAAATGATAGAGCAAACTACTACGATTGTTATTGACAATGGCAGGGGATTTTGTAAAGCTGGATTTTCTAATTATTTTAGACCTACAACTGTATTTCCTGCTGTTGTCGGACGTCCAAAATACCGTTCTTTATTTAATACAGGCAGTCAGCATATGTATGTAGGTGATGACGCTCAAGTGAAAAGGGAATTTTTGAGTCTTGAATATCCTATTGAGCATGGAATTATTACAAATTTCGACGATATGGAGATGATCTGGCATCATACTTTCGAACATGAACTTCAAGTTGATCCAAAAGATTACCCAGTTTTAATCACAAAAGCTCCTCTTAACCCAAGAACGAAGAAAGAAAAAATGACGGAGATCATGTTTGAAACTTTTAATATTCTTTCCACACATGTTGCCGTCGATTCCGTCCTTTCCCTCATGTTTTCTCAAGGATTAGCTGGTACTGGTCTCGTTCTTGACTCTGGCGATGGTGTTTCATCTATTTTACCCATTTACCAAGGATGTGTCCTTAAAGATGGATGTGTAAGACTGGATTTTGGTGGTTGAAATTTGACCGATTACTTAGGGAAAATATTACATGAACGAAAATATTCGTTCAAAATGAATGCTGAAAGAGAAATCCCTCGTAACCTCAAAGAAAATCTTTGCTCTGTTGCTTCAGACTTTAAGCAGGAGATGGCTTTCTTCGCGGAAGCTTGAAAAGAGCTATACACTGCCTGACGGTCAAGTTATTGCTATGGGAGATCAGAGATTCATCTCTGCCCAGAGGCCCTATTCCACCCATCACTCCTCAAAATGCCGAAAGACTTCAGCATTCAGGAGTTAGCGTATAATAGTGTTATGAAAGTTGATGTCAACATAAGAAAAGAATTGCTTAAAAACATTGTTTGTCTGGTGGTACCACCATGTTTGATAGCTTTTGTGAAAGAATAAGAAAGGAAATCTCTGCTCTTATGCAATCCGACATGGTGATCGAAATAATTGCCCCTTCAAACCGTAAATACTCTGCATGGATGGGCGGAGCTTGGCCAGTTAAATCTGAAGAGGCACAACAGTTTTTTGTTACTTAAAAAGAATACTTTGAACGGGGATCATCTGCTATTAATCCTTTTGATGCCTGAATATTACAAAAAGAGAAGATAATCCAATCCGGATAATTTGACAAGACATAGGTTACTAAGGGCAAGAGTTCGTTCCTTATTATAAAAATGAGTCCAATGTATGCAATGGTTTGTTATCCAAATGATCGTCTTTTAATGTAAATTACAAACAGAAAAAAGCCTACGGCTTTTTCTTCTTTGGAATAGTAAGAGACGAACCTCAAAGAATCAGGCAGCTAACTAAGTTCAATATAACCAATGGTTTGTTCTTCTAATGATCATAATTTAATTTGGGGTTTCTTACTAGGTTGCTAGTTACCACTGCAACCTAGATATTCTTATTTCTGCTACAATAGGCTAAGGCTCATTCTTTACTGTATCTTTTAAGAAGAATAGTTGGCGTCTTTATTATCTTCTTTGCGTAAGCATTTATCTAGTATAGGCAAAAGGTCGTTCTTTATTATGTGTTGTTCCTTACTAAAAATACTTTCAACTTGAAGGGTACATTCTATAAGTTGTTCTTCTTCATTTTTGGTTAATGGAAATGCACTCCAAATATCATGTACGGGCTGGGGTGTCTTCATCTCTACTATTTCTCTTTTCAAGACGTTGTCTCTATTTTTTGTACTAACTCGCTTCTTATGACTCGTCATAATACTTTATTATGAAGTTAAAACACTTCTTATGACTCGTATCAAATATCCATAACCTAACAAAAAGTAAAACTAATTTTTAAATTTTCAGGTATTTTGTTAGTTTGAATGAAAAGATTAAAATTATTGCTCAGATATCATAAATATTTTTGCAGTTTACATAATAACTTTAGCGATTATAAACTGAAAAATAAGATATATTAAAAAATGGAATTTTTTGGTCTTAAACTACATAGTCAATCTCACATCGGGTAGTTAGAACCTAACCAAAAATAAAACTAATTTTAACATTTTAAGGTATTTTTCTAGCTTGTATTGAAATATTCAAACTATTGCTCGGATACCATGGATATTTTTGCAGTTTACACAAGCTAATAAGAATATTCATTTATATAATTTATAAAGAATATAAATTAATATAGGTAAGAGGTCGTTCTTTATTATAAACCCGGATTACAAAAAGTTTTTAACCCCATTAATTTCCTTCCAAATGAGCCATTGAACAACTCTCTACAATGTTCCAGTGCCATGCTATCTGTTGAATTACTAACCTATACTATAATTAAGTGGCGTATAAAATTTAGTATAGGTAAGAGGTCGTTCTTTATTATATTTCTTTGGACTTGAGTTCGTTTTTTAACTATAAATACAAACAGGAAAAAGCCAACGGCTTTTTCTTCTTTTAAATAGTAAGAGACGAAACTCAAACAATCAAGTAGCTAACTAAGTCCAATGTATGGAATGGTTTGTTATTTCAGTGATCGTCTTTTAATGTAATATGTTTGAAAGACTGCAGTGTGAAAAGACATCGAAAATGCAGTTTCTGGTGGAAAAATTTATTCTCTTTTAGAAATAATTTATTTTAGTTACTATAGATTTTTAACCCAATTAATTTCCTTTAAAATGAGCTATTGAACAACCCTCTACGATGTTCCAGTGCCAAGCTATCTCTGGATACAAAAGAAAAGAGAAAAAAAGAATAAAATATCCCGTTTAGGCAGAATGTTGTAATAGCTGCCACTTTTCGTGATTTTCAAGCCAATATATTTCCCTTGCTGTTCAAGCCAAGGGACAGAAAGTTTCCTATACAGGGGTTTCGGACAAGGCGGTTCTAATGGTGTACTTTTTGTTTTGATCTGACTTTTAGGAACTATGGGTTTTTATATTTCTTAACATTGGACGTGATCGTCTCTTACTAGGTTGCTAGCTACCGCTGCAACCCAGATACTAACTACATCCAGCGACTATGACGTCATGGATCAATATTGTATATAAAAAATTAAGTTTTTCGTAAAAAATAATTAATTAAAAAAAAAATTAAGTGCAAAAGACGCTAGATCTAGAGATTTCCTTTAAAATGAGCTATTGAACAACTCTCTACGATGTTCCAGTGCCAAGCTATCTCTGGAAACAAAAAAAAAAAAAAATATCCCGTTTGTGGAGAATAACGTGGTTAAAGTCAATTTTCTTGATTTTCAAGCCTTGCTGTTCAAGCCAAATTACAGAAAGTTTCCTATACAGAGTTTTTGGACAAGGCGGTTCTAATGGTGTACTTTTTGTTTTGATCTGACTGCTGTTTTAGGAGCTATGGTTTTTTTTTATTTCTTAGCATTGGACTCGATCGTCTCTTATTAGGTTGCTAGCTCCCGCTGCAACCCGGATGTTCTTTATTATAAAATCCTTTATGCTACTATAGTTAAGTGGCCTATAAAATTTAGTATAGGCAAGAGGTCGTTCTTTATTACATTATAAATTTTTCTAATTGATTACAAACAGGAAAAAGCCTACGGCTTTTTCTTCTTTGAAATAGTAAGGGTCTAGCCTTAAGCAATCAAATAGCTAACTAAATCAAATGTATGAAATGGGTTTTTATTCCAATGGTCGTCTTTTAATGGAAAATTTTAATATATTGGCCTTAAATATAACTGTACTAGCCTACACTATAGTTAAGTGGCCTATAAAATTTAGTAGAGGCAAGAGGTCGTTCTTTATTATAAAAATACTGTAATCTTAACTATAGTGAAGTTGCCTAAGCAAGTTAGTATAGGGAAGAGTTCGATCTTTATTATAATCCCGGTGTGGGAAAATTTTTAACTCTATAATCTTCGAACATTTGAACCTTTTATAATCTATAATGATGTTTAGTATATAATAATAACAAAATTTAATTAGAGTTCGTTCTTTATTGTTATGTTAGCATTGGACGTGATCGTCTCTTATCTAACCATTGTGATATTCATGAATGAGACCATTTACAGTTTTGACGTTTCTTATATAGTAATTATGACGTCACTGCATCAAAAATACAGTTTTTATTGGAAAAATTTATTCTCTTTTAGAAATAATTTATTTTAGTTACAAAAGGTTTTTAACCCAATTAATTTCCTTTAAAATGAGCTATTGAACAACCCTCTACGATGTTCCAGTGCCAAGCTATCTCTGGAAAAGAAAGAAAAAAAAAAAAGAAAAAAATATCTCGTTTGGGGAGAATAACGTGGTAAAAGTCAATTTGCTTGATTTTCAAGCCAATATATTTCCCTTGCTGTTCAAGCCAAGGGACAGAAAGTTTCCTATACAGGGGTTTCGGACAAGGCGATTCTAATGGTGTACTTTTTGTTTTGATCTGACTCCTGTTTTAGGAGCTATGGGTTTTTATATTTCTTAAGATTGGACGTGATCGTCTCTTACTAGGTTGCTAGCTACCGCTGCAACCCGGATAATTGATTACAAACAGGAAAAAGCCTACGGCTTTTTCTTCAAACAATCAAGACTAGCCTCAAACAATCAAGTAGCTTACTAAATCAAATGCATGTATTGGGTTTTTTTTTATTCCAATGACCGTCTTTTAGTGGAAAATTTTAATATATTGACCTTAAATATAATAACTGTACTAGCCTATACTATAGTTAAGTGACCTATAAAATTTGGTATAGGCAAGAGGTCGTTCTTTATTATAATTTCTTAGTAAGTTAACCTTTTTTTTATCATTTCTTATATGTAACATATTTATAATCTTATATGTAACATATTTATCATGATTCTCCAATAGTACAATGGTAAACATACCCACTTGTCACGAGGGCGATCGGGGTTCGATTCCCCGTTGTAGGGAATTTTTAATTTGTTGACTTTAAATATAACTTTACAAGCCTACACTATAGTTAAGCAACCCATACCAGTTAGTATAGGCAAGAGTTGGATCTTTATTGTAAGGATTAAAAAAATTATTATCATATCTTATATGTAACTTTTATTTTAAAAGTCATCGATAGTCTAATGGTAAGTATGCCCACTTTTTACTTGGGAGAAGGGGGTTCGATTCCCCGTCGGGAAGAACTTTTAATATGTTGAATTAAAAGCACTATCTTTTCAATTTAAAATTTAAAAAAGAAACTTGTTTATTTACATTCTAGCTAAAATAATGAAGATAATATGAATGAACCACAGTGTTCAGTTTCTTTGGACTTGAGTTCGTTTTTTAACTATAAATACAAACAGGAAAAAGCCTACGGCTTTTTCTTCTTTTAAATAGTAAGAGACGAAACTCAAACAATCAAGTAGCTAACTAAGTCCAATGTATGGAATGGTTTGTTATTTCAGTGATCGTCTTTTAATGTAATAAGGGCAAGAGTTCGTTCTTTACTATAATTATACAGCTCTCTATGATTTTCCAGTGCCCAGCTAGCTGAGCAGAAAGAAAAAGCGGAAAGAAAAAAATATCCCGTTTGTGGAGAATAACGTGGTAAAAGTCAATTTTCTTGATTTTCAAGCCAATATATTTTCTTTGTTATTCAGGCCAAAGGGAGGTAAGTTTCCTTTATAGAGGATTCGGACAAGGCGGTTCTAATGGTGTACTTTTTGTTTTGATCTGACTCTTTTTTTAGGAGTTGGGGGGTTTTATATTTCTTGACATTGGAGGTGATCGTCTCTTACTAGGTTGCTAGCTACCGCTGCAACCCGGATTTATGGTGAACTATATCGGTCCCTTATGTAAGTTGCTAGCTACCGCTGCAACCCGGATAATAAACTGATTACAAACAGGAAAAAGCCTACGGCTTTTTCTTCTTTTAAATAGTAAGATACGAACCTCAAACAATCAAGTAGCTAACTAATTCCAATGTATGCAATTGTTTGTTATTTCAACGATCGTCTTTTAATGTAAAATTACATAATCCATATTTATGTTTCAGTTAACATGGGCTAGGTGTCCTTCTTTATTTTAATTCGTTCTTTATAATATTTAATGTTCGTTCTTTACTGTAATAAAATTATTAAGCACACAAAATCCCGTGTCGAGTATCTAAAACCTAGCATAAAACAAAACTAATTTTAAAATTTTCAGGTATTTATCTTGTTTGAATTACAAAATTAGTATTATTGGTTAGACACCATAAATATTTTTGCAGTTTAAATAATAAGTTTAGTGATTCTGGACTGAAAACTAAAATAATTGCAATTATGAGACAATAATATGGAGATATGTACTTTACGGGTTACAGGATACAATAATAAATTTGAACTGAGATGAAAAAAAAATTTCTTCCAGGAGACAAAAAGCAAAACTAATTTTAGAATTTTCATGTATTTTTGTTGTTTAAATTAAAAAATTACTATTACTGATTAGGCATCATAAATATTTTTGCAGTTTACATAATAATTTTAGCGATTAAGCCAAAAAAGAAAATTTTGGTTCCAAGAGTTTCGGTTACTATTGAGACAAGTAGCTATTATTACTATAGAGTTCATTACATGGACTGTTTTATTGCTTCAAAATTCAAATATCTTTGAAAAGACTGCAGTATGAAAATACATCAAAAATGCAATTTTTTGACAAAATTGATTCTACTTTAAAAAGTATTTTATTTTTAAATACAAAAGTGACTAGATGTTGCAATTTCCTTTAAAATGAGCTATTATACAGCTCTCTATGATTTTCCAGTGCCCAGCTAGCTGAGCAGAAAGAAAAAGCGGAAAGAAAAAAATATCCCGTTTGTGGAGAATAACGTGGTAAAAGTCAATTTTCTTGATTTTCAAGCCAATATATTTTCTTTGTTATTCAAGCCAAAGGGAGGTAAGTTTCCTTTATAGAGGATTCGGACAAGGCGGTTCTAATGGTGTACTTTTTGTTTTGATCTGACTCTTTTTTTAGGAGTTGGGGGGTTTTATATTTCTTGACATTGGAGGTGATCGTCTCTTACTAGGTTGCTAGCTACCGCTGCAACCCGGATTTAAAATGATTCATTGAACAACTCTCTACGATGTTCCATTGCTAAGCTATCTATGGAATATAAAGTTTAAAATACAACCTTACCACGAACTGTTTGATTGCTTCAAAAACAAAAATCAAATGTCTTTGAAAAGACGGCAGTATGAAAAGACATCAAAAATACAGTTTTTAGTGGAAAAATTTATCCTGTTTTAATTTGTTTTAGTTACAAAACGTTTTTAACCCAATTAATTTCCTTTAAAATGAGCTATTGAACAACCCTCTACGATGTTCCAGTGCCAAGCTATCTGTGAAAAAAAAAGAAAAGAGAAAAAAATATCCCGTTTAGGCAGAATGTTGTAATAGCTGCCACTTTTCTTGATTGTCAAGCCAATATATTTCCCTTGCTGTTCAAGCCAAGGGACAGAAAGTTTCCTATACAGGGGTTTCGGACAAGGCGGTTCTAATGGTTTACTTTTTGTTTTGATCTGACTCCTTTTTTAGGAACTATGGGTTTTTATATTTCTTAACATTGGAGTGACCATCTCTTACTAGGTTGCTAGCTACCGCTGCAATCTGGATTAAGAATGAGAGAATTTACAGTTTTGACTTTTCTTATATACTAATTATGACGTCACGGCGTATGACGTCATGGCGCAATGGTATTATTTCATGACGTCTTCAGAAACAACAATATAATTTCGTGTTTTTCTATTCACGTCATAGCTCTAATATAAAAACTATGATGACATTCATTATTTATCTAGTAGGATTTCAGACAAGGTAATTCTAATGATGTACTTTTGTTTTGATCTGACTCCATTTTTAGGAGTTTTGGGTTTTTATATTTCTTAGCATTGGACTGATCGTCTCTCACTAGGTTGCTAGCTACTGCTGCAACCCAAATTCACATATATTTATTTATGAGAGGCAGCCTGGCCGAGTGGTCCAAGGCACTGGTGTTAGCCACCAGTCTCTTCGGAGGCGTGGGTTCAAATCTTACCGCTGGTATACGATGATGTTATGTTTGAAAGACTGCAGTGTGAAAAGACATCAAAAATGCAGTTTTTTGTGGAAAAATTTATTCTCTTTTAGAAATAATTTATTTTAGTTACTATAGATTTTAACCCAATCAATTTCCTTTAAAATGAGCTATTGAACAACCCTCTACGATGATCCAGTGCCAAGCTATCTCTTGATACAAAAAAAAAAAAATATCCCGTTTAGACAGAATGTTGTAGGAGCTGCCACTTTTCTTGATTTTCAAGCCAATATATATTTGTTTTGATCTGATTCTTTTTTTAGGAACTATGGGTTTTTATATTTCTTAACATTGGACGTGATCGTCTCTTACTAGGTTGTTCTTACTAGAAAAATGTTCAACCAATGTAGATTTTGCGCTTTTTGTCAGTTTCTGAAGGATTGCAGCTTCCGGTGTTTCAGGTAAATTATCAACACCAACCGCTTTTTCAGCAAGACGTGCTTCAAGTATTTTATTTAAATCTTCTAGGGTGTATGCACGTATTGTTTTATAGAGACTGTTGTTCTCTCTTAACCACAACAGTGCTTCGTGGACTTTTCTCAGATCTATTAGTGCAGTCCAAACATTCTTGTTGTAAGTAGGCTGACCATTGACAATGACTACAAAACTATCAATGTTAAGAAGTTTTTCAGGCTGAATATCTGCATTTGCTTGCACATCAACAGGTAGATATACTATTCTCCCCTTAAGAGCGTCAACAAGTTCTGTTCTAGGTCTCTTCAATGCAGTTACTTGCCCTAATCTGACGATCGTAAGACAAGGCATTACAAATCGAATCATTGCCATTTCAAAATTATTTAAACACTTTATACATTCCGGTCTACAGTCTATATGAAGGTTATTTAATACTGATCGGACATTCTCCTGACTTTTCAACATTTTCCCAGCACAGTATTCACAGACAGAGAATGAATCTATGACATCCTCTTTCCAACCTGTACAATGAATTAGCTGTTCTCTGTCATCTTTGCGTATGTCCTGTTGTAGGTGTTCTAAAATCGTGGCCATCATTACATCAAAACCTTTCTTATTTGAAAGGGATCTTAGACTCTTCAATTGGTATTTTGTCTTTATCTGCTCGCAACTGTCACAATGCATTGTGGGGTATACATCCCTGATAGTAGCTACCTTATCAAGGCTCTCACCAAATAATTTTATTATTGTATTTTCATCCACAGAAACTCTAAAATTGCTATCACCGTAGATGAAGTCTTGACTATTATTACGAAAGAGTCTACTTGACACTTCTTCTATATAATGACTTAGTTCCTTGTACGAGCCCTCGACTTTTAGTAGATTAATATGTTGTATAATCTTAGATTTTGATACTGCCTTATATACGCTATTAATGAAACAGGTCAAGACAGGAAAATGTGGAGCTAGTGCCCTTAGAGAACGCAAATAGCTCTGACATCCCTCATTTGGGCTACAGTATAACGAATGCCCATGCTTTCTTGTGTCCCTGTAATTGATTTCACAATAATCCAAGCCGCTAAGGTAGAAATTAACCACTTTGTCAGTTGAAAGTTTTAATGCTATATTATTTTCAAGGATATCAAAAAGAATTTGACATAATTCAATATCCGTCGGATAGAGCTTGCAGATATCAGGGTGACATTGCCAAGTAAACTGCTGCCCAATTTCCTTCGCTGTTGATAGGTATGCTTGTATATATATTTTTATTGCTGCTACATAAACTGTAATTGCTCCTTCCAAAATTAATATACGAACTTTCTAAGAAGTACGCCTCTGTATATTCACTGTGTTGTCGAACATTTTCCATTGTATCTATAAACTGTTCCGCAGTTGCCAGTCCATACCTTGGAAGCTTTTCATTAAACTGACAACATTTCTTTTGGATATTGCTATGAAGCTTTGCCAAAGCATTTCTAGCCGACTTTTCAACAGCATCCGCTCTTTCAAAGAGAATTTTAATCTGTAATTTTGAATACTTTTCGTGATCCCGATAAAACATGCGTAAAATATTTCTCAATTTACAAAGATCAGCCTGCATTTTTGCCATCTTCTTGTATTTCTGAATGTAATTTTTCCCTTTGTCCTTATGCGTTCTTCGGTACAACCTCGCAGAGAATTTAATTTTTTCATTATAGCTTTTGTCACCCCAGTATCTACCCATTATTCTGGTAGCAACTTTTTTCTTATGTTTGTTTCGGTAATCTATATCGTTATCATACCGTTCCTTGCTCTTTTGTTTGGCTGTCTCAATTTTCCCTTCTCGATACCCCTGATCCGTAACATACCTCTGTTTTGCTCTGTCATATTTCATTTTCTTAAATTCTGGATCACAAGACATCTTAGTAGCAATCCTTACGCGTCCTCGAGCTTTATTGCGTTCGGTGGCATTTTTATCTCTTTTAAATAAACTTTTCTTATATTTCAGGATTTTAGCTTTATTTTTTTTGCAGTAAAGTTTTTATTAGTAGAAATTTGGATTGCTCTATTTTGATATTTATTTTGGTTATTCTTTCTTTTTTCCTTTCAAGCGAGACCCTATTTTTTCAAGGTTTAAAATTATTAAGTACACAATACCCCGTGTCGAGTATCTAAAACCTAGCATAAAAAAAAACTAATTTTTAAATTTTCAGGTATTTATCTTGTTTGAATTACAAAATTAGTATTATTGGTTAGAAACCATAAATATTTTTGCAGTTTACATAATAAGTTTAGCGATTCTGGACTGAAAACTAAAATAATTGCGATTATAAGACAATAATATGGAGATACGTACTTTACGGGTTACAAACCAAAAAAAGTTTGGTTCAAGGATACAATAATAACTTTGAACTGAGATGAAAAAAATTTTTCTTCCAGGAGACAAAAAGTAAAACTAATTATAAAATTTTCATGTATTTTTGTTGTTTAAATTAAGAAATTACTATTACTGATTAGGCATCATAAATATTTTTGCAGTTTACATAATAATTTTAGCGATTAAGCCAAAAAAGAAAATTTTGGTTCCAGGAGTTTCGGTTACTATTGAGACAAGTAGCTATTATTACTATAGAGTTCATTACCATGAACTATTTGATTGCTTCAAAATTCAAATATCTTTGAAAAGACTGCAGTATGAAAATACATCAAAAATGCAATTTTTTTTGACAAAATTGATTCTACTTTAAAAAGTACTTTATTTTTAATTACAAAAGGCACTAGATGTTGCAATTTCCTTTAAAATGAGCTATTATACAGCTCTCTATGATTTTCCAGTGCCCAGCTAGCTGAGGAGGAAAATCAAGCGGAAAGAAAAAAATATCCCGTTTGTGGAGAATAACGTGGTAAAAGTCAATTTTCTTGATTTTCAAGCCAATATATTTTCTTTGTTATTCAAGCCAAAGGGCGGTAAGTTTCCTTTATAGAGGTTTCGGACAAGGCGGTTCTAATGGTGTACTTTTTGTTTTGATCTGACTCTTTTTTTAGGAGTTGGGGGGTTTTATATTTCTTAACATTGGAGGTGATCGTCTCTTACTAGGTTGCTAGCTACCGCTGCAACCCGGATACAATAAATGCCCATGTTTTCTTGTGTCCCTGTAATTGATGATTTCACAATAGTCCAAGCCGCCAAGGTAGAAATTAACCAATTTGTCAGTTGAAAATTTTAATACTATATTATTTTCAAGGACTTCAAAAAGAATTGACCTAATTCAATATCCATCGGATAGAGCTTGCAGATATCAGGATGACATTGCCATGTAACCTGCTGCCCAATTTTTGTTTTAGAATGTTTACTCAGATTGTTATAGGTGACTTCAGCCATCATAATTTCCTTGTCAGATCTAGTTTCAGAGCATTTTTCAATAGTTGTCTTGTACTTTTCAGGACGGTTTGTTCTACAACACAGAGCATCTTTTGCCAAATATTCAGTAGAACTAAAAGAACTGTTTGAAACACAGTTACAAATTTTTTTTTCTTGAGGAGATAATCCAGGAATTTGTTCTAAATCATTAGTCTTACAAAGACATATACTAATAACCCTAACAGGTTCGTTTTCGCCATAATTGAACAACATTGCTTTTTTATTCGCTGTTGATAGGTAGGCTTGTATATATATGTTTATTACTGCTACATAAACTGCAATTGCTCCTTCCAAAATTAATATACGAATTTTTTAAGAAGTACGCCTCCGGATATATACTGTGTTGTCGAATATTTTCCATTGCATCTATAAACTGTTCCGCAGTTGCTAATCCTTACCTTGGAAGCTTTTCATTAAACTGACAACATTTTTTTGGATATTACTATGAAGTTTTGCCAGAGCATTTCTAGCCGACTTTTTAACAGTATCCGCTCTTTCAAAGAGAATTTTAATCTGTAATTTTGAATACTTTTCTTGATTCTGGTTAAACATACATAAAATGTTTCTCAATTTACGAAGATCAGCCTGCATGTTTGCCATCTTCTTGCATTTCTGAATGATGCGTTCTTCGGTACACCCTCGCAGAGAATTTAATTTTTTCATTATAGCTTTTGTCACCCCAGTATCTACCCATTATTCTGGTAGCAATTTTTTTTATGTTTTTTTCGGTAATTTTATCCTTATCATACCGTTCCTTGCTCTTTTGTTGGCTGTCTCAATTTTTGCATGTCTTTAAACTTCATCATTATAATAACGCTGTTTGTCACTATAAATTTTTGCATGTCTTAAATCTTCATCATTGTGATAACACTCCTTGCTGTTTTGTTTTGCTCTCTAAATTTTCGCAAGTCTATAAGCTTCATCATTGTGAAAACACTCCTTGCTGTTTTGTTTTGCTCTCTCAGTTGTTACTTCTCGATACGCCTGGTCGGTTGAATACCTTAGCTTTTCTCTTTTCAAGATGCTATCTGTGATTTTGTGTAGTACTGTTTTCTAACTTGCGTGTAGCTTGCTTCGATTAAACCATTATGTAACCATGAATGAGACCATTGTTTCTTTGTGGCCCTTTATATAGTAATCATGACTTCATGGCGTAATGATTTTATTTCATGACGTCATGGCGTAATGATATTATTTCATGACGTCTTCAGAAACAACAACATAATGTCGTGTTTTTCTATTCACGCTATAGCTCTAATAAAACTAGGACGACATGCATTATTTATCTAGTAGGGTTTCAGACTAGGTGGTTCTAATGATGTACTTTTGTTTTGATCTGACTCTATTTTTAGGAGTTCTAGGTTTTAGTATTTCTTAGCATTGGACTGATTGTCTCTTACTATCTCGCTAGCTACTGCTGCAACCCGGGTTCACATATATAGTAATGAGAGGCAGCGTGGCCGAGTGGTCCAAGGTGCTGGTGTTAGCCACCAGTCTCTTCGGAGGCGTGGGGTCAAATCTTACCACTGGTATACGATTATGATTTATGTACAAAAATCAAATACCTTTGAAAAGACTGCAGTATGAAAAGACATCAAAAATGCAGTTTTTAGTGGAAAAATTTATTCTGTTTTAGAAATAATTTATTTTAATTAGAAAATATTTTTAACCCAATTAATTTTCTTTAAAATGAGCTTTTGAACAACTCTCTACAATGTTCCATTGCCAAAGTATCTGTAGAAAAGAAAGAAAGAAGAAAGAAAAAAAATATACCGTTCAGGCAGAAGGTTGTAGTAGCCGCCACTTTTCTTGATTTTCAAGCCAATATATTTCCCTTGCTGTTCAAGCCAAGGGACAGAAAGTTTCCTATATAAGGGTTTCGGACAAGGCGGTTCTAATGGTTTACTTTTTGTATTGATCTGACCTTTTTTTTAGGAGTTATGGGTTTTATATTTCTTAACATTGAAAGTGATCGTTTCTTACTAGGTTGCTAGCTACCACTGCAATTTGTAGGTTGCTAGATACCACTGCAACCCGGATTACTATGGGATACAGTTCGTTCCTTAGTGTAATCCTTTTATGATTTTTGTGGATTAACAAAATTATTATCATGTCTTATATGTAACTTTTTTTATAGTTCTTCGATAGTCTAATGATAAGTAGACACGCTTGTCACTTGGGAGAACGGGTTTCGATTCCCCGTCTGGAAGAACTCTTATTATATTGAATTATAAGCAATATCTTTTAATTAAAACAAAACTCGTTTTATTTCCATCCTAGCTAAAATAATGAAGATAATATTAATGAGTCACTGGGTTCAGTTTTTGGGCCGAGTTCGTTCTTTACTATATATTCAATTGATTGTCTTTTAATGTAAATTTTCAAGCCAATATATTTCCCTTGCTGTTAAAGTCAAATGACAGAAAGTTTCCTATTCAGGGGTTTCAGATATGGCAGGTTCTATTGGTGTACTTTTTGTTTCGATATGACTTTTTTAGGAGTTATGGTTTTTTTATTTCTTAACATTGGACGTGGTCGTCTCTTACTAGGTTGGTAGCTACCGCTGCAACCCAGATTATAAAATACTTGCCCAAGCTTCTACCTTGTAGCTAAAATATCCAAATGAGATGTTCCCAAATGGGAACATTGAGCATTAATGGGCTAAAGTATAAACAAATCTTCTATTAATAACTCCTCAACTTAAACCATTTACGATGAACTATATCAATCTATTATGTAAACAAGAAAAAAGAAAAAAAGAAAAAAAAATATCCCGTTTAGGCAGAATGTTGTAGTAGCTGCCACTTTTCTTGATTTTCAAGCCAATATATTTCCCTTGCTGTTCAAGCCAAGGGACAGAAAGTTTACTATACAGGTGTTTAGGGAAAGGCGGTTCTAATGGTGTACTTTTGAATTTGATCTGACTCCTTTTTTTTAGGAAACTATGGGTTTTTATATTTCTTAACATTGGACGTGATCGTCTCTTACTAGGCTGCAACCCGGATAAAACCTGGAAAATACCCCTGGAACCACCGTATATCAGTTACTATGGGCGAGAGATCGTTCTTTTCTGTAATGTTATTCAAGCCAAAGGGCGGTAAGTTTCCCCTATAGGAATTTCGGACAAGGCAATTCTAATGGTGTACTTTTTGTTTTGATCTGACTCTTTTTTAGGAGTTATGGGTTTTTATATTTCTTAACATTGGACGTGATCGTCTCTTACTAGGTTGCTAACTACCGCTGCAACCCGGATTATTATAATAGAGTTCGTTCTTTATTATAATAAAAAATTAAGTTTTCCGTAAAAAATTCGAGCTTTCCGTAAAAAATACGAGCTGAACCGATTGATGAGGAATAAGTCCAAAAATAATGTCAAGCCCACTTTTTGGAGTTTCGGTTACTATTAAGACGAGTGACTCTTACTAAACAGTTTGTCGTGAACTCTTTAATTGCTTCAGAGATCAAATATCTATGAAAAGACTGCAGTATGAAAAGACATAAAAAATGCAGTTCTTTGTAAAATATATTTTTAAAATTAATGTTTTTAATTAAAAAATGCACTAGAACTTTCAATTTCCATTTGAACGCAACATTCTAGGACTTCTAGGTTGCTACAATCGCCATGGTGAAAAAACAACAAATAAACACTTATCCGTGATCTTTCTTCTGGCAAAAATAAAAAATTCCACATTTTTGCAGATAGGAGCTTGAAACCCCTACAAAAGGTTCTCTGATACGCAGAATCTGATGGTGTGATTTTCATTAAGATCCTATGACTAAGGGGGGGGGGGGGCATTGCATTTACGATGAACCCTATCGATCATTTTATGTACTTGTAGCTACCCCTGGCGCCACCGTATATCAGTTACTATTGGCGAGAGATCGTTCTTTACAGCAATTTCTTAACATTGGACGTGATCGTTTCTTCCTGCCGTAATTCCTTCTTTTCAAAATTAAATTAATTACTATGGGTTAGAGGTCGTTCTTTACCATAAAATTTAATGCAATATTGTTGAAAGAACGTGTACAAATATTGCATTCACTTATTACGTCACATATGGTTATCTTTTAATGTAGTATTACAAACAGGAAAAAGCCTACGGCTTTTTCTTCTTTGGAATAGTAAGAGACGAACCTCAAAGAATCAGGCAGCTAACTAAGTCCAATATAAGCAATGGTTTGTTCTTCTAATGATCATCTTTTAATTTGGCGTTTCTTACTAGGTTGCTAGCTACCACTGCAACCCGGATTATGTAATTAATAGGTTGCTAGCTACCGCTGCAACCTAGATATTCTTATTTCTGCTACTATGGGCTAAGGTTCGTTCTTTACAGTAAAACAAGCAAAACAGTTTTTAAGTCTGATGAAGATTTAACTGATGTATCAAAAGAAAGGTTGCAAGTCGACGATTTTTTTTGGCCTTATTATAATTGGTATTGTGAAATAATAATATGCATATGGTTCTTAAATCATACTTCTTTATGGTCCCATATGGTCTAGTGGCTAGGATAGTTAACTTTCACTTAACAGGCCCGTTTTCGATTCTCTGTGTGGGAAAATTTTAACTCTATAATCTTCGAACATTCGAACCTTTATAATTAGAATGATGTGTAATGTAAATACTGTAATCTTAACTATAGTGAAGTTGCCTATGCAATTTAGTATAGGGAAGAGTTCGATCTTTATTATAAAATCGAACAATATTTTTGAAAAGACTGCAGTATGAAAAGACATCGAAATGCAGTTTTTAGTCGAAAAATTTATTCTCTTTTAGAAATAATTTATTTTAGTTACAAAAGATTTTTAACCCAATTAATTTCCTTTGAAATGAGCCATTGAACAACTCTCTACGATGCTCCAGTGCCAAGCTATCTGTGGAAAAGAAAGAAGGAAAAAAAATATGCCGTTTAGTCAGAATGTTGTAGTAGCCGCCACTTTTCTTGATTTTCAAGCCAATATATTTCCCTTGCTGTTCAAGCCAAGCGCTAGCGCGCTGCCTATGATTACAAACAGGAAAAAGCCTACGGCTTTTTCTTTTTTGAAATAGTAAGAGACGAACCTCAAGCAATCAAGCAGCTAACTAAGTCCAATTTATGCAGTGGTATGTTATTCCAATGATCGTCTTTTAATGTAATCTTATTTAGTTTCTATTGGCTGGAAGTTTGTTCTTTACTGTAAAACTACCGCTGCAACCCAGATTCTATGCTATATGATTACAAACAGGAAAAAGCCTACGGCTTTTCCTTCTTTGAAATAGTAAGAGACGAACCTCAAACAATCAAGTAGCTAACTAAGTCCAAAGTCTGCAATGGTTTGTTATTGCAATGATCGTCCCTTAATGTAATTTCAGCCTTATTCGATGATCGAGCCTTTATGTATGAGAGGCAGCCTGGCCGAGTGGTTCAAGGCACTGGTGTTAGCCACCAGTCTCTTCGGAGGCGTGGGTTCAAATCTTACCGCGGGTATACGATTATGTTTGAAAGACTGTAGTGTGAAAAGACATCAAAAATGCAGTTTTTGGTGGAAAAATTTATTCTTTTTTAGAAATAATTTATTTTAGTTACTATAGATTTTTAAACCAATTAATTTCCTTTAAAATGAGCTATTGAACAACCCTCTACGATGTTCCAGTGCCAAGCTATCTGTGGAAAAGAAAAAGAAAAAAAAGGAAAAAAATATCCCGTTTGGGGAGAATAACGTGGTTAAAGTCAATTTTCTTGATTTTCAAGCCAATATATTTCCCTTGCTGTTCAAGCCAAGGGACAGAAAGTTTCCTATACAGGGGTTTCGGACAAGGCGGTTCTAATGGTGTACTTTTTGTTTTGATCTGACTCCTTTGTTAGGAACTATGGGTTTTTATATTTCTTAACATTGGACGTGATCGTCTCTTACTAGGTTGCTAGCTATCGCTGCAACCCGGATATTTTAGTATATCCTATATGGTCAAGAGGTTGGGATACCTCTCACCCAGTAGGCTTGAGTTCAATTTCTGTTTGGGAAATTTTTACTTATGATGATTTCTTAAGAAACATAATTAAAATGTCTTAATGTAATAAAAATAATTTGTTTTAATTACAAAAGTGTTTTAACCCCATTAATTTCCTTTAAAATGAGCCATTGAACAACTCTCTACGATGTGCCAGTGCCATGCTATCTGTTGAATTATTAACCTATACTATAATTAAGTGGCATATAAAATTCAGTATAGGCAAGAGGTCTTTCTTTATTATAATTAGCTACCGCTGCAACACGGATCTTATTATGGGACTTGATCGTCTCTTATTAGGTTGCAAGATAACACTGTATCCCGGATCCAGTTAGTATAGGCTTGTGTTCGTTCATAATTATAGCTGCCGCTGCAACCCGGATAAAAATCACGAACAGTAAAAAGCCTATGGCTTTTTTTATTTCGAATAGTAAGAGACGAACTTTAGAGAATCCGGCACCTAACTAATTTCAATAAGTGCCCTGGCTTGTTCTTTACTAGGTTTCAGCCATCTCTACAGCCATGATCCCGATGAAGCTTACATAATCCCTATTTATAATGAATTTTCCCTTGTATAACATATCCAAAAGTAATGTTGCATGTTTAGTGAAAAGCTTCCAAGGTATGGACCGGCAACTGTGGAACAGTTTACAGATGTAATGGGAAATCTTGTACATCACTGTGAATATATGGACGTATAATTGTCCTTTACTTAGTTTCAGCTTCAATTCGATGATCAAGCCTTTATGTAACTTTACTTTAAACATATCGATCCTTTATGTAAAGATCAATCTTTAAAATTAAATTATAATCTTATTTTGGTTTCTATGGATTGTAAGTTTGTTCTTTACTGTAATTTTTAGGAGCTATGGGTTTTTATTTTTCTTAGCATTGGACGTGATCGTTTCTTACTAGGTTGCTAGCTACCGCTGCAACCCGGATGGTTTGTTCTTTACTAGGTTTCAGCTATCTCTACAGCCATGATACTGATGGAAATTAAATAATCCCTATTTATATTTCAGTTAATATGGGCTAGGTGTCGTTCTTTATTGTAACCCGGATTAACAAACCAGATTATGTAAACCCTGATAACAAACAGGAAAAAGCCTACGACTTTTTCTTCTTTGGAGTAGTAAGAGACGACTCTCAAGGAATAAGGGAGCTAACAAAGTCCAATGTATGCAATGGTTTGTTCTTCTAATGATCGTCTTTTAAAATAAAATTACAAAATGTTTTTAGGCCCATTAACTTCCTTTAAAATAAGCCTTTGAACAACTCTCTACGATGTACCAGTGCCAAGCTATCTGTTGAATTACTAACATATACTATAATTAAGTGGCGTATAAAATTTAATATAGGAAAGAGGTCGTTCTTTATTATAAAACTGTTTAAAACACAGTTAGAAATGCTTTTTTCTTGAGTCGGTGTTCCAGGAATTTGTTCTGAATCATTAGTCTTACAAACACATTTACTAATAACCCTAACAGGCTCGTTTTCGCCATAATTGAAAAACATTGCTTTTCCTTCGCTGTTGATAGGTATGCTTGTATATATATTTTTATTGCTGCTACATAAACTACAATTGCTCCTTCCAAAATTAATATACGAATTTTCTAAGAAGTACGCCTCCGTATATTCACTGTGTTGTCGAACATTTTCCATTGCATCTATAAACTGTTCCGCAGTTGCCAATCCATACCTTGGAAGCTTTTCGTTAAACTGACAATATTTCTTTTGGATATTGCTATGAAGCTTTGCCAAAGCATTTCTAGCCGACTTTTCAACAGCATCCGCTCTTTCAAAGAGAATTTTAATCTGTAATTTCGAATACTTTTCGTGATCCCGATAAAACATGCGTAAAATGTTTCTCAATTTACAAAGATCAGCCTGCATTTTTGCCATCTTCTTGTATTTCTGAATGTAATTTTTCCCTTTGTCCTTATGCGTTCTTCGGTACAACCTCGCAGAGAATTTAATTTTTCATTATAGCTTTTGTCACCCCAGTATCTACCCATTATTCTGGTAGCAGCTTTTTTCTTATGTTTGTTTCGGTAATCTATATCGTTATCATACCTTTCCTTGCTCTTTTGTTTCGCTGTCTCAATTTTCCCTTCTCGATACCCCTGATCCGTAAGATACCTCTGTTTTGCTCTGTCATATTTCATTTTCTTAAATCCTGGATCACAAGACATCTTAGTAGCAATCCTTACGCGTGCTCGAGCTTTATTGCGTTTGGTGGCATTTTTATCTCTTTTAAATAAACTTTTCTGATATTTCAGGATGTTAGCTTTATTTTTTGTGTAGTAAAGTTTTCTATTAGTAGAAATTTGGATTGTTCTATTTTGATATTGTTTTTGGTTATTCTTTCTTTTTTTCCACTCGCGTGAGATCATATTTTTTCAAGGTTTAAAATTATTAAGCACACAAAATCCCGTGTCGAGTATCTAAAACCTAGCATAAAACAAAACTAATTTTAAAATTTTCAGGTATTTATCTTGTTTAAATTACACAATTAGTATTATTGGTTAGACACCATAAATATTTTTGCAGTTTACATAATAAGTTTAGTGATTCTGGACTGAAAACTAAAATAATTGCAATTATGAGACAATAATATGGAGATATGTACTTTACGGGTTACAAACCAAAAAAAGCTTGGTTCCAGGATACAATAATAAATTTGAACTGAGATGAAAAAAAAATTTCTTCCAGGAGACAAAAAGCAAAACTAATTTTAGAATTTTCATGTATTTTTGTTGTTTAAATTAAAAAATTACTATTACTGATTAGGTATCATAAATATTTTTGCAGTTTACATAATAATTTTAGCGATTAAGCCAAAAAAGAAAAGTTTGGTTCCAGGAGTTTCGGTTACTATTGAGACAAGTAGCTATTATTACTATAGAGTTCATTACATGGACTGTTTTATTGCTTCAAAATTCAAATATCTTTGAAAAGACTGCAGTATGAAAATACATCAAAAATGCAATTTTTTTGACAAAATTGATTCTACTTTAAAAAGTATTTTATTTTTAAATACAAAAGTGACTAGATGTTGCAATTTCCTTTAAAATGAGCTATTATACAGCTCTCTATGATTTTCCAGTACCCAGCTAGCTGAGCAGAAAAAAAAAGCGGAAAGAAAAAAATATCTCGTTCGTGGAGAATAACGTGGTAAAAGTCAATTTTCTTGATTTTCAAGCCAATATATTTTCTTTGTTATTCAAGCCAAAGGGCGGTAAGTTTCCTTTATAGAGGATTCGGACAAGGCGGTTCTAATGGTGTACTTTTTGTTTTGATCTGACTCTTTTTTTAGGAGTTTGGGGGTTTTATATTTCTTGACATTGGAGGTGATCGTCTCTTACTAGGTTGCTAGCTACCGCTGCAACCCGGAAAAACTTCGAACATCAGAAGCTTTAAACCTTTTATTATTTATAATGAACCACATCGATCCTTTATGTAAAAATTTATTCTCTTTTAGAAATAATTTATTTTAGTTACTATAGATTTTCAACCCAATTAATTTCCTTTAAAATGAGCTATTGAACAACCCTCTACGATGTTCCAGTGCCAAGCTATCTGTGGAAAAGAAAAAAGAAAAGAGAAAAAAATATCCCGTTTGGGGAGAATAACGTGGTTAAAGTCAATTTTCTTGATTTTCAAGCCAATATATTTCCCTTGCTGTTCAAGCCAAGGGACAGAAAGTTTCCTATACAGGGGTATCGGACAAGGCGGTTCTAATGGTGTACTTTTTGTTTTGATCTGACTCTTTTTTTAGGAGTTTGGGGGTTTTATATTTCTTGACATTGGACGTGATCGTTTCTTACTAGGTTGCTAGCTACCGCTGCAACCCGGATAATATAAATTAATAAAGGCAAGAAGTCGTTCTTTATTATAAACAAATAGGAAAAACCGTAAGGATTTTTTTTCTTTGAATTAGAAAGAGACGAACTTCAAAAAATCAAGTAGATAACTAAATCGAATGTATACAATGATTTATTATTCCAATGATCGTCTTTTAATGTAAAAAGTAAATCACCCTTGGTAAAATATAAACTGTTTGACAACCAATATTATGTAAACCCTGATTACAATAAGGAAAAAGCCTACGGCTTTTTCTTCACTGAAGTAGTAAGAGACGACTCTCAAAGAATCAGGCAGAAAACTAAGTCCAATGTGTGCAATGGTTTGTTCTTGTAATGATCGTCTTTTAATATAATATTATAAAATTACAAAATGTTTTTAACCCCGTTAATTTTCTTGAAAATGAGCCATTAAACAACTCTCTACGATGTTCCAGTGCCAGTCTATCTGTAGAATTACTGACCTATACTATAGTTAAGTGGCGTATTAAATTTAGTATAGGCAAAAAGTCGTTCTTTATTATAATTTTCTTATAAGTATTACAAACAGGAATTAAGCCTTCGGCTTTTTTTCTTTAAAATAGTAAGAGACTAGACTCAAGCAATCAATTTTTTATTCCAATGATCGTCTTTTAATGGAAAATTTTAATATATTGACCTTAAGTATAACTGTACTAGCCTATAATATAGTTAACTGGCCTATAAAATTTAGTAGAGGCAAGAGGTCGTTCTTTATTATAATTTTGTTTTGATCTGACTCCTTTTTTAGGAACTATGGGTTTTTATATTTCTTAACATTGGACGTGATCGTCTCTTACTAGGTTGCTAGCTACCGCTGCAACCCGGATTAAGTGGCCTATAAAATTTAGTATAGGCAAGAAGTCGTTCTTTATTATATTTTGCTCTCTCAATTATTACTTCTCGATACGCCTGGTCGGTTGAATACCTTTGTTTTGCTCTCTCAATTTTTACTTCTCGATGCGCCTGGTCGGTTGAATATTTTTGCTTTTCTCTTTTCAAGATACTATCTCTGTTGTTTGTGTAGTACTGTTTTTTTCAAATTGCGTATAGCTTGCTTCGATCTAACCATTATTCTAATCAAGACTGAGAAAATTTACATCTTTGTTGTTCTTAAGTAGTAATTATGACGTCGCGGCGTAATGATTTTTCTATTCACGTCGTAGCTCTAATCTAATATAAAGCTATGACGACATTCATTATTTATCTAGTAGGGTTTCAGACAAGGTAGTTTCAATGATGTACTTTCGTTTTGATCTTACTCTATTTTTAGGAGTTTTGTTATATTTCTTAGCATGGGACTGATCGTCTCTTACTAGGTTGCTAGCTACTGCTGCAACCCAAATTCACATATATATTTATTTATGAGAGGCAGCTTGGCCGAGTGGTCCAAGACACTGGTGTTAGCCACCAGTCTCTTCGGAGGCGTGGGTTCAAATCTTACCGCTGGTATACGATTATGTTTGAAAGACTGCAGTGTGAAAAGACATCAAAAATGCAGTTTTTGGTGGAAAAATTTATTCTCTTTTAGAAATAATTTATTTTAGTTACTATAAATTTTTAACCCAATTAATTTCCTTTAAAATGAGCTATTGAACAACCCTCTACGATGTTCCAGTGCCAAGCTATCTGTGGAAAAGAAAAAAAAAAAGAAAAAAGAAAAAAGAAAAAAATATCCCGTTTGGGGAGAATAACGTGGTTAAAGTCAATTTTCTTGATTTTCAAGCCAATATATTTCCCTTGCTGTTCAAGCCAAGGGACAGAAAGTTTCCTATACAGGGGTTTCGGACAAGGCGGTTCTAATGGTCTACTTTTTGTTTTGATCTGACTCCTTTGTTAGGAACTATGGGTTTTTTATATTTCTTAACATTGGACGTGATCGTCTCTTACTAGGTTGCTAGCTACCGCTGCAACCCGGATGTGATATTCATGAATGATACCATTTACAGTTTTGACGTTTCTTATATAGTAATTATGACGTCACTGCATCAAAAATACAGTTTTTATTGGAAAAATTTATTCTCTTTTAGAAATAATTTATTTTAGTTACAAAAGGTTTTTAACCCAATTAATTTCCTTTAAAATGAGCTATTGAACAACCCTCTACGATGTTCCAGTGCCAAGCTATCTCTGGATACAAAGAAAAAAAAAAAGAAAAAAATATCTCGTTTGGGGAGAATAACGTGGTAAAAGTCAATTTGCTTGATTTTCAAGCCAATATATTTCCCTTGCTGTTCAAGCCAAGGGACAGAAAGTTTCCTATACAGGGGTTTCGGACAAGGCGATTCTAATGGTGTACTTTTTGTTTTGATCTGACTCCTTTTTTAGGAGCTATGGGTTTTTATATTTCTTAACATTGGACGTGATCGTCTCTTACTAGGTTGCTAGCTACCGCTGCAACCCGGATAACATGATCTTCTCTTACTAAGTTGCTAGCTACCACCGCAACCCAGATAACAAACAGGAAAAAGCTTATGGCTTTTTCTTATTTGGAATAGTAAAAGACGAACTCTAGAGGGTCAGACAGCTAACTTAGTCTAATATGGTTCGTTCTTTATTAGGTTTCAGCTATCTCTACAGCCATGATACCTATGAAAATTACATAATTCCTATTTGTATTTCAGTTAACATGGGCTAGATGTCGTTCTTTATTATAAAATAATAAAATTACTAACCTATACTATAATTAAGTGGCGTATAAAATTTAGTATAGGGAAGAGGTCGTTCTTTATTATTACTTTCAAAAGGCATTTGCTTCAAGTCATCTTGTCAATAAATTATGTCAGTTAATACTGTTTTTCTTTACTGTATATATGTTTGAAAGACTGCAGTGTGAAAAGACATCAAAAACGCAGTTTTTGGTGGAAAAATTTATTCTCTTTTAGAAATAATTTATTTTAGTTACAAAAGGTTTTTAACCCAATTAATTTCCTTTAAAATGAGCCATTGAACAACTCTCTACGATGTTCCAGTGCCAAGCTATCTGTGGAAAAGAAAGAAAAAAAGAAAAAATATCCGTTTAAGCAGAATGTTGTAGTAGCTGCCACTTTTCTTGATTTTCAAGCCAATATATTTCCCTTGCTGTTCAAGCCAAGAGACTGAAAGTTTCCTATACAGGGGTTTCGGACAAGGCGGTTCTAATGGTGTACTTCTGAATTTGATCTGACTCCTTTTTTTAGGAACTATGGGTTTTTATATTTCTTAACATTGGACGTGATCGTCTCTTACTAGGTTACTAGCTACCACTGCAACCCGGATTAAATTAAAAATTTAGAATGAACCTCGCTTTAGTTACCTCCTAGCTAAAATAATGAAGTTTATATGAATGAACAACAGGGTTCAGTTCCTTTGGGCTTCAGTTTGATCTTTACTATATTCAACCCGGAAGTGTATATTCAGAATATAGGGGTTACAGCCACTTTTCTTGATTTTTAAGCCAATAAAATTTCCTTCTTGTTCAAGCCAAGAGACGGTAAAATTTCTATATAGGATTTTAGGACAAGGCGGTTCAAACAGTGTAAACTTTTTGTTTTAATCTGCATCTATTTTTAGTTATGGTTTATTTTTAGTTATATGGTTTATGGAGTTATGGTTTATTTTAGTTTCTACTATGGGGCATGATCGTCTCTTACTACGTTGCTAGCTATAGCTACAACCCTTATTATTCATGCTATTAAAGTGTAGTATTTTTGAGTCTAGTTGAAATGTGCTTTATTTTCGAAATATTTTTTTTGCGGGGGGGGGGAGTTCATGGTTTCTTGACATACAACTGTACTTGAATCAAAAAGCAACAGGACTAGCAAGGTACGACAACAATTGCTCAACACTAAAACAAATTTATACTAAAAATATATTTATCTTTTTCAGACACGAAAACAAACTCGACAAAAAAAAGGCAAATTGACAAAAAAAAACTGTTCTTTTTGTGTTTTCCTTGATTAGCAGCAGCTTCCATAGCTTTGTTCACGGTTTCCTCCTCACCAAGAAATTGCATGGATTTAATCGCTTTCAAATTTTCATTAAGTTGTTAAACGAAAGGTCTGCAAGTTTATTCCCTTAATAGCATCATCAGACATTTGATCCAAGTGATTGATAATTTCCGTTGGCAGTAATAAGGATTTGCTTTCTTTACCTTCATTTGAAGAAAAATAACTTTATTCCAATATGGTAGCGTTCTTTCAATGGTTAGTTTCAAGGACTCAAACTTTGGAAATTCTTCATTTCTAGGTCCACCTTTGTACCTTGGATCTTCATTTATAATCTTGTAGAATTTACTTGAATTTTCAAATGGTGACTGGGGGTTGTCGAAACTGTGTCTCCATATTTGGACCTCCTTCTCCCCATAGATATTAGCAGTTTCTACTTTATTAAGACCAGTCAAGCCCCAATAGTACCTTTACTTTAACCGCCAAGTCATCTCAATGGGAAGGCTAGGCTGCTCAATTTCTTAAAGAATGACTTTCAAGGTACGCTGGGCTCTAGTCAAAACTGATATATGAGCAGCTTCAAATTGGTAACATTTTTCTTTCAAAGTCTGGCCAGCAGCATGGGCTTCCTGAATGCACTTTTCAGTTAAAGGAATATCAAACCAGCCACAAAATTAGTTTTAATTGTTCCATGAACTTTCGCCATGCCTAATCATACCTAATCAACTAATTTTGAAATTTACTAGTATTTTTCTAGTTCGAATTAAAATGTTAAAATTGTTGCTTATACACATAAATATTTTTTCAGTTTGCATAATAACTTTAGAAATCCTGAACTGAGAACTAAAGTAAATTAAAATTATCTAATCGACTGATAGAATTATATATTACGTTCACTTATTACTTCATAAATGAGGTAATAAGTGAAACTAATTTAAAAATGTTCAGGTATTTTCTAGCTTTAATTAGAAATTGAAATGATTAGTCAGACACAATAAATATTTTTGCGGTTGACATAATAATTTTAGCGACCTTGAACTGAGTACTAAAATTAAAAATGATAAAAAAATGCTCCATTTTACAAAATATAGAGATACAACCTTTTTGAGTTGAGCCAGAAAAAGTTTGGTTCCAAGGGGCAAGCAGATGTTAATAACTTTTTCTACTACAAAGCAATAGAATAGTGCATTTTTTCTTAAAAATGACTTTTGTTAGAAAACGTTTGTTTCAATTATGAAAAACATTTAAATAAGTGACTTTCCTTTCAAATGAGCCATTAAACAGCTCTCTATCGTTTTCCAGTGCCGAATAGGCTGAGGAGAAAAAAAACGCAAATTAATTATTATAAAAAATGGAAAATTCCACATTTTTGTAGATAGGAGCTTGAAACCCCTACAGTAGGGTTCTCTGATACGCTCAATATGATGGTGTGATTTTCATTAAGGTTCTATATATTTTAGGGGTTCTTTCCCCCTTTTTTCTAAAATCAGCCAAATTTCTCAGGCGCGTATATTTTGATGGGTATGATTAAACTTGATGAAACTTATATATTTGAAATAAGAATTAAAATTTGATTTTTTTTATGTATCTATTGGTATCGAAATTCCATTTTTTTTGTTTCGGTTACCATTGAGCCGGGTCGCTCCTTACTTACAGTTCGTTACCACGAACTGTTTGACTATATCGAAATGACTTTTATAATAGCTTTATATTCGTTCATTATTAGAATTCAATTGTTCCCAAGAAATCTTATTGAAAATATCATAGATAGACAACTAAAGAAGATAAAACAAGAAAATAGGGAGCCCATCCCTCTAGATTAAGTTACTCTTGCAATTAAGAAAAAAACTTTCATCACTTTACCATACATCCTAAAACTTAGCGATAAACTTGGAAGAACTTTAAAAACAATCTCTCTGTTTCTTTCAAAACTGGGACGATCTTTCAAATCGTCCCATAAACCAGTGGCTTTAATGACTATGTTACACAGTGACGTAATATAGCTCGCAGCTAGTTACTCTTCCACAGAACTCCCTTAAAATAATTAGATGGTTAATTATGTTTCTTTTTTATAAGCATATGACGTTACATTACTAATCTTACTTTTTTTTCTCACTGTTTTTAGTTTCATTATCATCAATTATCTTATAATTTCGTAAATTGTCATAATTGCTCTCACTAAAAAAGTAAGTTCAAATGCCTTATTCTGATTTCTTTAAGCTCATATTTATCGTTACTTAACTTCAAAAATGGTTCAGAAAATGTTACTTGAAATATGTTTTTTACATTTTGGCAAAACGATGTTCTAAAAAAAAAAAAAAAAATTCATTGAAAGTGTAAATAAGCCAGGGATAACCCAACCAGGGATTACAAATTTGTAGATAGGTACAACTGCGAGTTTCTACCTAAAACAACCACACGAACAATATGGCGGACTATATGTGTTGAATTCTTGATGACGATCTCAAAGAATCATTTAATCCACCAAATTGTTGACTTTTGTCAAAAGTCAATTCCAAATTGAAGTCACTAGCTTCACTTGGGACTGGAGCTGCACACCGACTTAAATCCGTAGATACCGGAGAAGTGACACTATCGAGCCGACGCTGAGGCAAAGACCAACGCTGGTAACTGTGCATTCTGCTTGAGTGGACGTCCCCATCATCTGCTGTTCAATTCGTCGTCTGTCTTCCCTTTCTCGGCGTAGTTGAATGTCTAAATTGTAATTTAATTTTCGTAATTCTTCCAGTTTATTTCCAAGAGTCTTCATCTCATCTCCAGTATCTGACTTTGCTCCCAGACTAGAAACAGTTTTTTGCAAGTCCATATTATGTCTTAAAGCAGTAGATAGCTTCATTTGTAAAGTATCTCTTTCTTCTAAAAGCTTCGTTACCTCCCAAGTGAATTCTTCCAGCCTTACATCTTTTTCATGAAGACTTCTCATAGATTCATCTAGTTCATGTCTCATGTTGTCTTCAGATGAGCCTGAACCTACGGCATATTGAAGTTAAGGCTCTGAACTTTCGAGAAGATGTGTCAGCTCTTGAACCCTTTCAGATAGAAGTTGATTATTTTGTCGCAGTTAATCGACTTCTTCAGTTGTAGGTAATATACTCTTAAAAGTAGGTATTGTCTTAGAATTTCCAACGCTCTCTGTAAAATTAGACGGGACGGTCCCAGTCGCTGTGACTTGCTGCAGTAATTCTAAATACTGAGATGAAATTTGTTCAAGGTTCTTATATTCCTCCGTAACCTTTGACAGTTCTTCTTCCAAAAGAGCCCGATCATTCTCAGCAGGTTTTAGGCTCTCTTTCAGCCTTTCTACATCCACCCTTAATCGGTTCTTCTCCTTCTCTAAGCTCCTTGTACGGCCAGTATCTTCAAAAGCAGTTTGGAGTTCCTCAATAAGGAAGTCAAGATCAACACTTGAGTGATCGACTTCAGGGTCTATTGAGGCATAATCATTGTACAATTTTAGAACTGAGTTATAGAAATTTGTATATTGGCTTGCATCTGAGTAAAGCTTAGATATAACCTCCTCTTTCGATTTTAGGTCACTGCTGATTCGTTCGGTTAATGATCGTTCGATGGCCAACTCCGCCTGTAGCTCAGTAAGTTGAGATTTACTTAGTGCTAATTCTTCTGATGCTTGTTTCAACCTAGTCTCAGTCCTCTGTAAATCTTCTACTACTCTAGTTTGGTCACTTGATTCTTGTTTAATATCAAAAAACTTTTTCAAGTTGTCGTAATCTGTAGATAAGGCCACTATTTGAGCATTCTTGGCCGCAATCTGTGATTCAAGATACATCACTTGTCTTCTTAAGCTGTTATCACCAAGCTGACGAGGACCTGTTTCTGGGGGCGAACAAGATAAATCAATAGTTTCCCATTGGCTACGGCTATCATCCCTAAGAGCCGAGTCCATCTCTGCCGACTTGTGTCCATACTCTCCTAAAGCATTTCTCAAATCATCCCTTTCTCTAGTTAGAGTATCAATAGTAAGTTGTAAATATTTCATTTCTGCCCTAATCTGACTAACTTCATTAGAGGAATTTAGAAACAAAGTGGGATGAGAGTGCAGCTGGGAGAGTTCAGTTGATAGCGATGCAACTTGAGACTTCACAAACAGCAAGCTCATTTTCCAGCGAACGAATCAAAGCCTTTGACCCGGATTTTTCAGCTTCAAGATCATCAACTTTATGCTCTAATACCCTTATATCTGTCTGGAATTTATTCAGTTCATCAATTCGTGCATGCAGTCTTTGAATTTCATTATCTTGCGCTTCTTTCATTTCAATCAGCTTTTCATTAGCAGCTTCAATGGTATCAACACGTTGCAGATATGATTCCCTTTCTACTTTGAAGGCTTCTGCTATTTTCCCTTCATTACTATTAGGTACCTCCGCAGAATTTCTCATTTTATTTGTTTTCAAGTCCTTCAAAGCTTGGCCTTTTCCAGCTTAACTTGTTTCAGTTCATTCGTCAGGTTCGTAATCCTTTCCTCGTACGTCTTTTCCAAACTCGTTTCATTACGCAACAACAAACTATCTGACTTTTGCACAACATCTTCTACAACCTCTTCTTTTAATATACTTAATTCTTTTGACATTACATCCATACGCTCTTGAAGATTTTTATTCATATTTAGCTCACAGTCAAGTCTTAATTTCAATTTATCCCCTGATTCTCGCGACAGTCTTAGATCACATTCTAGGGTCTGTTTAGACACTCGTAGGTCGTTAGCTTGTTCACTTTGATTGTTCAATTGCTTTGTCAAGTCGGCCACTTCAGATCTTAAACTTGTCAGCAATTCGTCTATCATTTGTCAAAGCATCTTCAAGCTGATGAATTGTTCCCTTTAAATTTTCAGCTTCAGTCTGAAGAGAGTTGTAGCGTTGTTCACCCTGAGCTTTTTCATTCTGACTACTATCAAGGGCTATTTTCAATTCAGTGTGATTCTCCTCAAGTAAAGTGATTCGACTATCCTTCTCCTCAACTGAATTTCTGAATTCTTCAATTTCAACAACTTTCTTATTAAATTCTTCTTGTAGTGTATAAAATTGCTGTTCTAACTGTGCAGAGTATGTCTGATATTCTTGAAGCTGTTGGTACAGCATAACCCTTTCATTCTCATAAGCCTCGATGTTAGTTTGATATTGATTGGATAAGCTTTCCAATTCAGAAACTTTTCCTTGAAGCTCCTCATTGGTTTTCTTTACTTCTTCAGAAATGTTTTCTGCTTTCACCATTAGTTGATCTCTTTCAACTATTTGTTTTTTAAGACTTTTGATGTCGGCTTTAACATCTTCAAACTTATTCGATTCTGCTAAATTCTTTTCAATGTCTTCTAGCTTTATCTCCAAATTATACTTTTCCTCCTCTATCAGCATCACATCATCACTTAAAGATTTGCACAGAGCTTGAAGGTTTACTTTCTCTTGTTCAACTTTGCTAAACTTTTCTTTCAATTTAAGCACTTCATTTTCAGCATCTTTTTTTTCTTTTTCATTTATTTCAATTTTAGCTTCAAGGTCACTTATTTTAGCTCTATCTGCCTCGGTCACAGAACAAATAGCTAGTTCTGCCTGCAATGATATAATCTTATTTAGTCGTTCTTCGGATACATTTTCAATGTCCTGAATTTTTTCTTTGAAGTCATTAATTTCAATTTGCAATTGATTTACAGTTTCTAGGTTCGATTCTGCAGAGGCTTTCAACCTTTCTTCCAATTCACAGATTCCTTCTTCCTTGTCTTCTACTTTGGTTTTCATTTTCTCGACAATTTCATTTAAAGCCACGACTATTTCCTCTAGCTCTTTAATCTTTTTTTCATTAGCTTCGAAAGAAGCTTTTTTACTTTCTAATTCTGATTTTAGCCTTTCTATTTCACTTTTCATTTCTTCTTCAATTTCTTTAGACAGCTCCTGATATTCTTGAAGCTGTTGGTACAGTATAACCCTTTCATTCTCATAAGCCTCGATGTTAGTTTGATATTGATTGGATAAGCTTTCCAATTCAGAAACTTTTCCTTGAAGCTCCTCATTGGTTTTCTTTACTTCTTCAGAAATGTTTTCTGCTTTAACCATTAGTTGATCTCTTTCATCTATTTGTTTTTTAAGACTTTCGATTTCGGCTTTAACAACTTCAAACTTATTCGATTCTGCTAAATTCTTTTCAATGTCTTCTAGCTTTATCTCCAAATTATACTTTTCCTCCTCTATCAGCATCATATCATCGCTTAAAGATTTGCACAGAGCTTGAAGGTTTACTTTCTCTTGTTCAACTTTGCTAAACTTTTCTTTCAATTTAAGCACTTCATTTTCAGCATCTTTTTTTCTTTTTTCATTTATTTCAATTTTAGCTTCAAGATCAATTATTTTATCTCTATCTGCCTCGGTCAGAGAACAAATAGCTAGTTCTGCTTGCAATGAATTATACTTTTCCTCCTCTATCAGCATCATATCATCACTTAAAGATTTGCACAGAGCTTGAAGGTTTACTTTCTCTTGTTCAACTTTGCTAAACTTTTCTTTCAATTTAAGCACTTCATTTTCAGCATCTTTTTTTTTCTTTTTCATTTATTTCAATTTTAGCTTCAAGGTCACTTATTTTATCTCTATCTGCCTCGGTCACAAAACAAATAGCTAGTTCTGCTTGCAATAAAATAATCTTATTTAGTCGTTCTTCGGATACATTTTCAATATCCTGCATTTTTTCTTTGAAGTCATTAATTTCAATTTGCAATTGATTTACAGTTTCTATGTTCGATTCTGCAGAGGCTTTACACCTTTCTTCCAATTCACAGATTCCTTCTTCCCTGTCTTCTACTTTGGTTTTCAGCTTCTTGACATTTTCATTTAAAGCCACGACTATTTCCTCTAGCTCTTTAATCTTTTTTTCATTAGCTTCGAAAGAAGCTTTTTTACTTTCTAATTCTGATTTTAGCCTTTCTATTTCACTTTTCATTTCTTCTTCAATTTCTTTAGAGGCGAAGATTTCCTGCTGAACTGATTTGAGATTATTAATCTGCTGCTCTAAGACGGCATTCTCTTTTTTTACTTTCTGGGATTCTTCCTATGTATAATCTTTTTCACAATTCAAGGCCAGGAGCTCCTTAGTCACTCGCTCATTTTCTTCTTTGAAAAAAACAATTTTTGACTCTCCAGCTTCAAACATCTTTTCAAGATCATGGTTCTGATATTCCAACGTATTGTAAGCTTGTAATGTGCTTTCATATTCGGTTTTGAATAATTGTTTTTCACATTCGAGATCTTTATAAAGTTGCTGCAGTGCTTGGTAATCATTTTGAAGCTTCTTCCAATCACCAGTAATTACTTCCTTGCTCTTCTCCTGCAATCCTTCCAACTTTCTATTCAAATGCCTTAGTTTTTCTTTCAGCTGTGAGCATTCTATTGCAAGATCACTGTTCTCTTCTTGAAGTTGATTCAAGACATCATTACTAGCAAAGAAATGGGCATCACTTTGGTTCAACTTGAGCCACAATTCTTCTGCCTCGTGCTCACGTTCACTAAGTAGCTCAGTTAATTGCTTCAACTGAAATTCCAGTTGAATGCGATGTTGTTTACTTTCTTCCACTTTCCTTTTATACTCTTCTCTTTGCTCTTCACACAATTCAAATTTGGCCTTATTCACACCAAGTGACTGCTGAAGTTGTGGAATTTGGTCATCTTTAACCGCCAGTTCTTCTTCCAATTTTGCCTTTTCGTGTGCTGCACGCGTCAGCTGTGATCCAAGTACTTCTGACGCTCGATCTAAATCAGATATACGCGTTCTCATGCCAATAATATTCTCCCTTTCAAGAGAGATTTGGTCACCCCGCAAATTGGCTTGTTGCAGCTGTGTTTTCATATGGCTAACTGAGTCATTGGCATCCTCCAATCTTTGCTGAAGAGAAAAGTTAGTAGCTTGCCAGAGTGCCAATTCACTTTTACCACAATCACGCTGTTCTGATAATTGATTTACTTCACCGTTTGATTTTAAAGTATCAACGTTCTTCGCCGTCTCAGTGAGTGTGTCTGCAACTTCCAAATCCGATTCACCATATACTGCCTGAGACTCATTTTCACCGCTTTGATATTTATTTACTTCATTACTATACCACTGAACGTCACTACTTAATTGCACAATCTGTTCATCTTTTTGCATAAGCAATTGACAATATTCATTATGCCAAGCTTCCCACTGTTTAACATTACTTCGTAGAGTTTCAAGCTCATCTTCAGTACAATTACTTATTCCTTCGGCAAGTACTAATGAGGTCTCATTAAAAGCGGACTGACTATTGTCAAATTCGGACAGAACAACAGCAGGATTTGTCAAAACATTAGATTGATTTCCCGAAACCTGGTCATTCACAGTTGCAGCCGCTGGTTCTTGGCTTTCAGCAATCATTTCTTGAATTACTTTGCCTTTCTTATCAGGTTGAATTTGAGGATGGGCTACCCTGTCTTGAAAACATTCCATAGTTTTAAGCCCATCTTCTAGATTTAGAATTATTTGACATTTTTCTGAAATAATTCCCTGACAAATCACAGTTTCTGCCATTAGTTCTTCAATTTTTTATTTTTCTGACCAAGCTGAATTTGAAGAGTATTAACAGTGGCTTCAAAGTTCTCCATGGTAGTAAGCAGATCTTCAAGGTCTTGAATTTTTTTATTTCTTTCTGATATCATAGCATGATCTATAACAGTTTCGGCTCTCAATTTTTCGATTTGCTTATCTTTCTCTTCAAGTTGAATTCGAAGAGTGGCAACAGTATTCTCAAGGTCTTGAAGTATTTTATTTCTTTCTTCCAAGACATAATTAGTTTCCAAATCATTAGTACTTTTAATTTCTCCAGCCACCAATTCTCGAATTTCCTGATCTTTTTGATCAAGTTGATTTTGGAGATTGACGATAATATTCTCAAAGTTCTGAACAGTTTTAAGCCTTTCCTCAAGGTCTTGAATTGTTTTATTTCTTTCTTTTAAAAGAGATAATGCTTTGCCAAGCTTTGCATTGACATTTTTAAACTTCTTTTCCAGGTCCCCGGCTTTTTGTTTCACCCCCAAACTTGCACTTTCCGCCTGTAAGCAACTGTTTTCTCTAAGGTTATTATTTTCACTTGTTAAATTACTAATATGCTGTGCATTCCTTTCATTTTCAGTTGTTAAGTCTTTGAGCTTATTTTCATAAAAGGAAATGGCTTCTTCAAGCTTCATGAAAGTTTTGTCTAATTCCTTTTGTAGCAAGTCTTTTTCAGCAAGTAAATTTTGATTCGCCCTAGTCAAATTATGTGCTTCTTCTCGTAAAGAGCCAATTTCTGCAAAGGAGTGTTCTAGTTTCTCAGTAGTTTCATCAGCCCTATTTTGTAGATCATCTACACGTTCTTTATATTCTTGGATTACAATGGAGGCTTTCATGAGTTCGTTCTTCAAAGGCTCGATCTCATGGCTACTGTCTTTCAACAATTCTGATTGCTCTTCTAATTTCATACGCAATACCTCCTTTTCTTTTTTCATATTATCGGCTAAACTAGATGCCGTCTTCAGCTCAGTTTTTAACAAAGCAACTTCACTTAGTAGTCTTTCTTCCTTATCAACCGAACCAATTGGCTCAGCAGAACTGAGAATATCTGAAGAAGGAGAGTGAGCATTTTCTGCAAAAGTAGTTAATATTGACTGTTCTGGAATCACATCAAGATCTTCTGTTTGCCATCCATCTTCCCAACCGTCATCATTGGGAGGAATTGCAGCAGAATAAGCCATAGATTCCTGTTTCTGGATGTGTTCATCTATGATCAAACCGTCGTCCCAGCCATTAATTTCGTCACAACCCTCCACTAGAGAGCCCCTCATTTTCGTTGTTGTTTCATCTGAATCTTGAAGACGAGAACTTATGTAAGCAATTTCAGCATCTTTCTCTTCAAGCTTAGCAGAAAGTTTGTGCAGATATTCATTTTCTTCTTCAATACCGGAGTCCCGTTGTTTTTTCATCTCATCAATACCGTAGCGAAATTCCGCTATAAGACGATCTCGTTCACTAATCTTATCTTCAAAATCCTTAAGAATCACTTCTAATTTTTTATTTAGAACCAAAACTTCATTTTCAACTGTCTTTTTTCAACTAATAAATCTTCTTTCGCAGAATTCAACAGAATATTTTTAGCTTTGATCTCTTCTAAAGTTCCTTCAACTCTTAAGACACTATTTTTCAATACCTCTATCTCATCATAAGCTGCAACCAGCTTCTCTTTATTCTGTTGCAGTAGGTCGTCCTTTATCTGTATTTCACTGCGCAATATCTCAGCTATATCTGACGACTCTAGTGATACAGAAATAGATCGCAATTCTTCATTTAACTTTAGTATTTTTTCTTCTTTTTCTCTTAATAAGTCTTCTAAGGCAGTTATATCTCCCCGCAGGTCGTTCTGGTCTCTTTGTAACATCTCATTCTGCATTGATAAAATGTTAACACTTTCTTGAGCTTTCTCAATTTTATGGTTTAACTCTTCAATATATGAATTTCTATCGTCCGTAATATCTTCTAGTTCAGGAACTTTTACTTCAAGCTCTTTCATCTTTTCATCTTTTTTGCTAATGTCATTCATTTGCTGTTTTATTTTAGCTAATGCTTTCATTAATTTACTCTGTTTTTCTAAAGACTCTTTTCCAATTTTAGTTTTTTCTTCTTTAAGTTGCTGCATTTCTTCGTCAATCTTCTGGATTTTCTGACTAAGATATTCTGCTTCTTTGTTTTCGAAATTGGCAGTATTTCTTAATTGCCTGCACTCTGTTTCTAATTGATCCACTATACGAGCTTGATTTTCTATGTCATCCATCAGACCGGAGTTCTCGTTCGTCAACTGATTTACTCTTTCTTGCAGCTCCAAAATCTGACCTTGGAAATTACGCCTTTCTGCTTTAGCATCTTCAGAGGTATTTTCAAGATCCCAAAGCTTTTCTTCCAACTCCTTTTTCTCATTTTCTTGCACTTCCAATTTTTTATTCCTTTCAACAATATCAGCATTCAACGAATTAATGACTCTATCCTTTTCTTCTACTTCCTCGATATATGATGACAGCCTATCCTGTACTCTATACAAGTCATAATATTTCTCTTCTAAGTTCAGATTTAATTCTAAAATCTGTTGTTTCAACTGCTCATTTTCTTCACAAACATTATTCAACTCAGATTGCAAACTGGAATATTTCATAATAAGGCTACTAATTTCCTCATCCCTCTCTCTTAATTCAGCCTGTGAAGCTTCAGACTGCTGAAGACACTAATTGTGCCGAATATGATAATAGACAAGAAAATAACCCAAAAGAAGAAGAAAATCGAAAGACGTGGAAGATATCTCCAAATTTCATACGCTAGTCACCAGCAGCTTTAGCAAGGAAATGGTTAGCTGAACAAACGCTAGAAAACAACGAAACAGCAAGCAACCAGTGAAACAGAGAGCTATTCTACAGAAACAGACGTGTCTCATAACTCGAGAAAAATGAGTTTAAGAGGCAAGCTGAGGAGAAAAATTAAAATCCGAAAACTCAAACTGCAGTACCAAGTTCGGCTGCTCAAGTCGCTTATGCAGAAACCAAAACGTCAAGAAGCAAAAAGATTGCAAAGATTCGATGAAGCTACCAAACCGTGGTTGTAGTAAGAACCGATCCACAGGAAGAATTGCCAAAACTACTGGGTTGAAACAAAAATAATGGGAATTTCCAACCCTGAAGAATCACATCGGACTGATATAGAGAAAGCAAGCAATGCTCAAAGCCGTTTAATAATTGATTAAATTAAAATAACCAAAAAAGAAAAAAATCGAAAAGATTCAGTTTTCGGTTTAATTTTCCATTAATAAGTGACGTTACAGTTTCAATTCAGGAAACTAAATGGAATAAATTTTTAAATCCTTAGAATCAGCATTAGAAGGAAAATAAGCAAGAGAAAACAAAATTGGAACTGAATCAAAAATGAACATTAATGGAAAATTCGGTGAGGGTTTACATTACTCTCAATATGTGCAAAAGCTGGCTGAAATTTCATTATAAATTAGCTAGAAATTGTAAAATAAATTGAAAAAACTTCAAACGAAATTCAAGCACAATTTTAGAATTCGAAAGAAGTGCTAAAAGGCTCTGTGAAAGCAATTTTGGTCTGTTCAAAAAATGAATCTCTGACACGTACTGATAAATGTTTGACATAAATTTCTGTAAGCGACAAAGCCATTTCTTAGAAATTTCCTTAGAAATCTGGCCTTAGGAAATCTTATGATATGGCTTTTTAATTTGCTTCTTTTTATAGATATATTTATATACAGAATATCGAAATACCGAGAGATCGGCAAGGTTTTTAAACATTGTCAAACCTTGGTTTAGAAAATATAATAGGAAGGGAGCTTTTGAGCTTGTCAGACTAGTTACGGTATCTAGTAAGCGTTTCAACTATGATACTAAGTAATCAGGCTTTTGTTTTTTAGTTTTACGGGTAGTACAGTCACTAATTTTGGCCAGTAGCCCAAGTGTAACTATAAAATTGGAACAGAATCAAAAATAAAAATTAATGGAAAATTCGGCGAGGGTTTACATTATTCTCGTTATGTGCAAAAACTGGCTGAAATTTCATTTTAAATTAGTTACAAAATGTAAAATAAATTGAAAAAACTTCAAACGAAATTCAAGCAAAACTTAAAACAATTTTAGAATTCGAAAAAAGTGCTTAAAGGCTCTGTGAAAGCAATTTTTGTCTGTTCTAAAAATGAGTCTCTGACACATACTGACAAATGTTTGACATAAATTTCTGTAAGTGACAAAGCCATTTCTTAAAAATTTCCATTAGAAATCTGAAATCCTTAGGAAATCTTATGCTATGGCTTTTTAATTTGCTTTTTTTATAGATATATTTATAAAAAGAATATAAAAATACCGAGAGTTCGGCAAGGTTTTTAAAAATTGACAAACCTTGGTTTAGAAAATATAATAGGAAGGGAACTTTTGAGCTTGTCAGACTAGTTACGGTATCCAGTAAGCATTTCAACTTTGACTCTAAGTAATCAGGCTTTTGTTTTTCAGTTTTACTGGTAGTACAGTCACTAATTTTGGCCAGTAGCCTAAGTGTAAGCCTATCGTATCAATCAAGGGGAATTGGGAAAAGATTGAGGTTGTTTTGGAGCCTTAGTGATCAAATTCTACACCCTGTCTTAGAAAGGACTTAGGTTAGTAAAATGAAACATTCGAGGATGGATCTACAGACTAAAGCGTGTCCAGGGAAGGTGTTTTGAAGTATCCTACCTACATCCACTCCTTCACCCTTTAGAGGGCACTGATCTTTAATAGCCTTAGAAATCTTTGTATTAGGAAAGTGAAACCTTTCAACATAGATATTCTGTTAAAATGAAG